>BLSH010486821.1:106883-122128 GCA_018402905.1 Glandirana rugosa | reverse complement strand
TAAATAAATAAAAACCCCAAAAATGAATTCTCATCATCCGTAAACGCGACCACTTTTGCGCAAACCAATCAATAAACACCAATTGCAATTTTTTTTATCGCAAATATGATGAAGAATATAAATCGGCCAAAAACGGTGAAAAAAAATGTTTTTTTATATATTTTTTTTGGATTTGTATTTTAGCAAAAAGTAAGAAATTTGTGTTTTTTTGCAAAATTGTCGCTCTTCTTTTGTTTATAGCGGTGATCAGAAATGACGCAGAGGGGATCAAATACCACCAAAAGAAAGCTCTATTTGTGGGAAAAAAAGGACGCAAATTTCGTTTGGGTACAACGTCGCACGACCGCGCAATTGTCAGTTAAAGCGACGCAGTGCCGAATCGCAAAAAGGGCTCCGGTCCTAAAGCTGGAAATCCTTCCGGTCCTTAAGTGGTTAAACAAAGGTATCACACAGTGAATTCCAATGGGCAATAAATATAGAAGAGCGAAGGTCAAACCTGGGTGGCTAAACCGTAATGTAAAAAGCCCCATTAAAGAGAAAAAAATGGCCTTCAAAAAAATATAACGGGGGTGGGTCATCGTCAGTATTCCAACACTACAAGGAATGCAATAAGAAGTGTAAGAACGCATATAGGGTGGCTAAAAAAGACAACGAGAGACACATAGTGGAGGAGAGTAAAAAAATCGAAAGAAATTTTTAAAATATATTTATAGTGAAAAGGCAAGATCAGAGCACATTGCCCACATAAAAAACAAGGATGGGAGGATGGTTACAGATGACACAGAGAAGGCAACTGTACTAAATGCGTTATTCTGCTTAGTTTTTACGTAAGAAAAGGAGGTGTATACCGACCTCGTCAGTACTGTTAGTGACACATCACAGGACATACCCTTGTGGCTAACAGAGGTCAGAGTGAAGGAAAGACTTAATAAACTTAATACAAATAAATGGCTTACACCTGCGAGTCCCCAGAGAACTCAGCCAGGTTATAGCCAGACCATTGTTCCTAATCTTTGCGGACAGCATGCTGACAGAAATTGTACTAGCTGATTGGAGAAAAGTCAATGTGGTACCAATATTCAAAAAAGGAATCCCTAGAAACTACACGCGAGTCAGTCTAACATCAATAGTAGGCAAATTATTGGAGGGGATGATAAGGGACTATATCCAAAAATTTACTGAAGAAAAAAAGTATCATTAGTAGTATCAGCATGGGTTTACGAAAGGTCATTCCTGCCAGACCAATCTGCTAACATTCTACGAGGAAGTGAGCTGCCATCTAGACAGGGGAAGGCCTGTGGATTTAGTGTATCTGAATTTTGCAAAAGCATTTTATACAGTTCCCCATAAATGCTTAATTTACAAGCTGGGGTCTGCAGGCATGGACCATAAGGTTTGTTTTTCGGTAAAAAACTGGTCACAGAGTCGTATCCAAAGGGTGGTGATAAATAACATGTACTGGTCTGGAGTGGTAATTGGGGTACCCCAAGGTTCTGTCTTGGGACCTATTCTATTCAATTTATTCATAAATTATATAGAGGATGGGATAAATATCTCAGTTTGTGCGGACGACACAAAAATAAGCAGGACAATAACTTCACATCAGGATATAGAAATTTTACAGAAAGACCCAAACAAAATAATGGAGTGGGCAACCACATGACAAATGAGGTTTAATGTGGAGAAATGTAAGATTCGTGCACGCGCCGGGAATGGCGCCAAATGGTGCTATTTAAACCCCCAGTGCCTTGCAGCAAGTGCTGTCCGTTCTACAGCGTCTGAGTACCTGTGAGCCCCAGCTCTGTTCCTGTTTTCCAGTACCTGTGATCCTTCCTGTTTCCTGTTTGACCCGGCTTGACCTGACCTGCTGATATCTTCCTGCACCGACCCCAGCTATCCACGACCACCCGATTGTCTGATCCTTCTGTACTTCTGCTGCCAGCCCGATTATGAACTTTGCTTGGACTTGACCATTCTCTTGTTTTTGGTACAATGTATCATAATTTGCTCCATTGTAACGTAGTCCTATAGATTGTTTTATCTTTATGCCAGTGCTCTTCTGTCATAGGAGCACATTCTTGCACATATGTTTTAATTAATTTCAATAATAAAATCTATATTTTATATATATTCTTTAGTCTCGTGCGTGGCTATAAAGTCCACTTTTTCTCTTTCATTTATGGGTTTTCCCATGTATGGATGTTTTTTTCTTCTATAACACATTAGGACGGTGACACGCCATGGAAGGCCAGCTTTGCTTTTTTCAATGCTGGGTATCAGAATGTAGAGCAACAGGAGATCATAAAAAATTGCAACTATGACCATTTTATTCTCAAGGGTATATACGTTCATAAAATATATACTTCTAGGGATTTCAGGTAATCTTTTTTAAGCCTAAAATGTGCATTTTACAATTTGCAATTGCTTATCCTCCCTTTTTTACAGTTTTGATAAGATAGTGCCAAACAGAAACAAAGATACATAGATATAATACTTATAACAAAATAACATATATTGATAACATTACTTACATCAATTTGATCTCTTTAGCATGAATTCCTAAAAAAATATTGAAAAGATTATACATTCCCTTTAAAGCCTAATTAAATCTAAAGTTTTTTCCACTTTTTTAAAAAGTGTGGAGGGGTCAGACATTTTTAAATCTCTATGTTTCCCCATTGGGGATATTTTCCTGCCACCTGGACAGGAAGTGAGTAAAAATCTCCATAATGATGAGAAAGTCAGGTAGAGGATCTAAACCAGAAGAACTCTAAGCAGAAAAATATTAGTGACACTGACCAACCTGAATATAACAAGTATCTGGGAACAGGATAGGATGCAGACAAAGTACAAACCAAAGCCAGTCTTAAGTGGAAGAAAAGCCTTACTATAACTATTCTTAAAAAAGTTCCCTCCCCCTCTTCCTAGCTATCCTACCTAACCTGTATAAAAACATTTGGGTCCGTACTGGTTCAGTCACATGATCCCATAGATCCGGCTGCCCTTGTCAGTGAGCTGCACGAGTGAGGAGGGAGTACCATCAGCAGCTAGGCCATGGGAACCTATAGGTGATGTCACAGTTCCTGGAATTCACAGCCATTGTTGAGCACTCACTTACCAAGAGCTTTAGGATTACACGTTTTGGACCGGAAAAGGTTTAAAAATAGGTAAGTACACAGATCTTTTTTTATATAGGGTAGGCAAGAGAAGTAGGAGGAGGGGAAAGGGAACTATTTTAAAAATAGTTATAGTTAGGGTTTTCTTCCACTTTAAGAATCTGAACAAGACTTACAAAATAGCTGACACTGCAAGTAAGCACATGGCTAGATGCAGAAGCTTAGCCAATGATGTGAATGTAAAATATTTATTTTATTTTTTTCAGGTACTTATATAGAGCTGTCAAATTACGCAGCTCTTTACATATACATTGTACATTCACATCAGTCCCTACCCTCAAGGAGCTTACAATCTAAGATCCCTAACTCACATTCATAGATACACATACTAGGGCCAATTTAGACAGGAGCCAATTAACCTACCAGCATGTCTTTGGAGTGTGGAAGGAAACCGGAGTACCCGGAGGAAACCCACGCAGGCACAGGGAGAACATGCAAACTACAGGCAGGTAGTGTCATGGGTGGGATTCGAACCAGCGACCCTTTTGCTGCTAGGCAAAAGTGCTAACCACTACACCACAATATTTAAATTGTCGGCGCTATATAAATACTTGTAATAGGTAAATAATATGGCACTTAGCCATAGATGGGGAGCTGGGTATTTAAACTGAAAGCAGAACTGGTTGCTCTGTCTCTGTCACGTACCTGGTGGTAGAGTCTGGCTTATGCGGGGGCAACCTCTCTTGCGGCCCTGGTTCGAGAACCCCTGATAGTGGGAACAGGGAGCTCAGGAGCACAGGGGGGCACGAGGGCTGGACAGTCCTTAGCTGGTAGACGGACGTCCACTGGAGCTCGTGCAAACAAGAGAGTAGTGATTCAATCCGGGTCGGCAACTAGCGGGCGGTGCGGTACAGCGGGATCAGGCAAACGGATGGTCGGGTACAGGCAGGGTCGGCAACGTGCTGGCTGAAAAGGTAGAAAGGGATTAGACAAGCGGATGGTCGTAGGCAAGCCGGGGTCAGATGCAGGCAGATAGCAACAAGTCCAAAGGGATAGCCGGGGTCACAGGAACGGGTAGTCACTCAGAAATAGCTTGCTGGGGGCACAGGTGCAGGAAACGCTGTAGAACGGACAGCACCGTGCACTAAGTCCTGCAGGTTTAAATAGGGCCGATTGGCGCCTGTTTCCGGCGCGTGCGCGCGCACGGACGCGCGCGCACGGGCGCGCGCGAACGCGCACAGGCGCGCGCACCACCGCGGAAACCACTGGAACTGCTGTATCTTCCTGACAGTCTCCTAGTTTAAGTTCATCAATACAGCCATTGCCACTGATAAGCCAGTCCAACTGGCCCTGTTGTACCGGACCTGGCCAGCAGGGGGGCCCGAGCAATCTGTACACAGTGCAAAATAAAAAAAAAGCGCTGTGCTCAGTGGCGGAAGGGGATTCCCTGTCACTTCCCCAGCACACTGACATCCCGCAGCAGCCACTGGCATAGTGGAGTGGGGAAGAGAAGGGGGTGGGCAGAAATTAGTCTCGATCCTGTCCAGTCCTATGACCCAGCCAGACTCTGGAATGCTGTGTGCGGCGAGGTGTCGGGCTGTCCAGGAACATACAGCTTCCAACCCTGCCGCCACCTCTCTCTACCCATCGAGATCGTATGTAGGTCAGTGGACTACTATGTGCTAGGAGGAGAGGTGAGTGAGCCATGGACACTGAGCTAAGTCCACACTGTGCAGACACGAGACATCATTGCCACCGTCCTCCTTAGACTGTGCACTCCACTACACCTCTGCCTGCCCTATGCAGTGTGTCACCTACCTGTTTGTGTGCGGTGCACCTCCCCCTCCTCTGTACTCTCCTGTGTGTTTACTTCTCGAACCCAGACACAGACTCAGGTCTTTCTCCTCTATAGGCTGCACTGCATCTCATGCAACACCACACTCATTTTTAAGGTTTGTTTTTGTAGTTCTGCCAGACTTTATTGGCAATCCTCACCAAGTTTTATCAACTTCACAGTTCAAAAGAGCCACCAGAGACACCGCACAGTCCACCACAGACCCCTCACAGTCCACCAGAGACCCCGCACAGTCCAACAGAGACCCTGCACAGTCCACCAGAGACCTTGAACAGTCCACCAGAGACCCCGCACAGTCCACAAGAGACCCCGCACAGTCCACCAGAGACCCCGCACAGTCCACCAGAGACCCCGCACAGTCCACCAGAGACCCCACACAGTCCACCAGAGACCCTGCACAGTCCACCAGAGACCCCGCACAGTCCACCAGAGACCCCGCACAGTCCACCAGAGACCCTGCACAGTCCACAAGAGACCCCGCACAGTCTACCAGAGACCCCGCACAGTCCACCAGAGACCCCGCACAGTCCAACAGAGACCCTGCAGCCATTAGAGACAGCAAATAGCCACTTGAGAAGGAAGGGATGGGTTGCACTGTCTCTGCTGGCTGGAGAAATATAATTTGAAGACAAACCTACACTTTGTTTCAAGGCAGGGCTAGGGGTGGGGCTGAAGGAGGGAACAGGGGTGGGGCTGAAGGGGGCCCCATCAGGCAGGCTGTACGGGGCCCCATGATTTCTATCAGCAGCCCTGAATACAGCAACACAGGTACTAGATTCAAGTTAGAGTAGTTGCTAACTATATGTACACAATTGCTAAACCTCATACAAGGTTTACCATGTTAATGTCATTTCAAAAATAATTTCAATCTCTTTTAAATCTTAAAGTATAACTAAAGGCAAAAGTTTTTTTAAAATTTTGGATAGAGTATAGATAAATTATAACCCCTGTAAATATTTTATTGCTGTTTGTGCCCCCGGGAGATTCACCTTCTCTATTTGTCCTGTTTACCATTATCATTGAAAGTGAAAGTAAAAGAAAATCCCAAATTTTGGGTTGTCCTTACAGAAGTAATAGAGGGAAAATATTCTCTGCAAGGAACTCCCTTAACTTGCAGGGATTTCTTCTCACTTCCTGTGTGGCCGTGGGACAGGAAGTGAAGGGAAATCTCCGCAATGGAACACAGATAATGGAAAAAAATCTAACAGGGGTTATAACATTCCCTTACTCTATCCAAAATGGAAAAAAAAATATCTGGCAATCCTGCCATAAAGGTCAATATTCAAGCTAATATGCACTTACATTTTTAGGGGGAAAACATTTTGGCTCTATTTCCCAATTGTGCTGCAGCATTGGCACCCTGTCACATAGGATTCCAAAGAGTCTACAAGTGGAAGTTTCAACACATGTCATATCATGAAACCTGCCCTGAGAAATGCCATGCAACCATGAGTTGAAGAAGACAGGACATGACTCCAAAGAGACTGCAGAACATCAGCAACACTGAGATGCAAAAAAAAAAGAATAAAAAAAGGTAAAACAAAAAAAGTCATAAAAACAAATGGCAGTTGTTGATGATACACAGTGCTTTATGAAACTAAAATGTTATACAGCCGTGGCCAAAAGTTTTGAGAATTATACATATATTAGTTCTCACAAAGTCTGCTGCTTCACTGTTTTTAGATATTTTTGTCAGATGTTACTATGGTATACTGAATTATAATTAAAAGGATTTCATAAATGTCAAAGTCTTTTATTGACAATTACATTAAGTTTATGCAAAGAGTCAACATTTCCAGTGTTGACCCTTCTTTTTCAAGAACTCTGTAACTCGCCCTTGCATGCTGTCAATCAACTTCTGGGCCAGATCCTGACTAATGGCAGCCCATTCTTGCAACATAAATGTTTTGAGTTTGTCAGAATTTGTGGGGTTTTTTTGTTCACTCACCTCTTGAGGATTGACCACAAATTCTTAATGGGATTAAGAGGTCTGGGGAGTTTCCTGGACATGAACCCAAAATTTCAATGTTTTGTTCCCCAAGCCACTTAGTTATCACTTTTGCCTTATGGCAAGGTGCTCAATCATGCTGGAAAGGGCATTGTTCCTCACCAAACTGTTCTTGGATGGTTGGGAGAAGTTGCTCTCGGAGGATGTTTTTGTACCATTCTGTGTTCATGGTTGTGTTCAACCCCACACATGAATACTCTCAGGATGCTTTACTGTTGGCATGACACAGGACTGATGGTAGTACTCACCTTTTCTTGTCCGGACAAGGTTTTTTTCCGCATGCCCCAAACAATGAGAAAGGGGATTGATCAGAGAAAATGATTTAACCCCAGTCCTCAGTAGTCCAATCCCTGTACCTTTTGCAGAATATCCAATCCCTGTACCTTTTGCAGAATATCAGTCTGTCCCTGATGTTTTTTCTGGAGAGAAGTGGTTTCTTTGCTGCCTTTCTTGACAACAGGCCATTCTCCAAAAGTCTTCACCTCACTGTGCGTGCAGATGCACTAATACCTGCCTGCTGCCATTCCTGAGCAAGCTCTGCACTGGTGGTGCCCCGATCCCACAGTTGAATCAACTGTAGAAGATGGCCCTGGCGCTTGCTGGACTTTCTTGGGCGTCCTGAAGCCTTCTTCACATATGCAATGGAAATTTTTTTTTTGTGGGATTAAATGCATTTTCATGGCAAAGAGAGACTTTGAAATTAATTGCAATTCATCTGATCACCCTTCATAACATTCTGGAGTATATGCAAATTGCCATCATAAAAACCGAGGCAGCAGACTTTGTGAAAATTAATATTTGTGTCATTCTCCAAAACATTTGGCCACGGCTATACAAGGGTATAACATTTACTACTTTAAAAACAAAAAGGTGACCTAAGAGAAAATAAAGGCTATCTATGGTCATGGCATACACTTTCATTTTATAACATCAGCATTGTAATAGCAATACAAACATTTGCTATTTGCTATTATAGTACCTTGTCACAGAATTCAAGGAAGTAAATGTGTGATCTTCACAAAGTAAGACTTCAAAATAGGAGTGGGCTATAAATAATTTAAATACAATGGGGAAATAAATATATGATTTTGACCAGAAATACAATTTAATATGAGGATATGAAAAAATAATTTATAATTCTCATATAAAGTAAATGTAGCCTGCACTGAAGTACTGGAATAGACTTCATTTATGTAGACCTGACAGATTAATCTCCCAATGACTGGTCTATATTTTTAACTTTAATTATAAAAGTTCTGCTTTAATGTTCAGTTTTAAAGTCTTAGTTTAGCCTTTATGTTTCATTTCTATATTTTTCTTGTTAGTTGTGAAAATAAAAGGACACAGAGCAAGCTAAAAGGAATGATATTCCCATATACTGTACCATTTGCTGGTGGCCACCATGCTGCCAGTCAAGAATGAACTCCAGGAGGGAGGACTTGCGGTACTGCAGACTGTTGCAAGTTTGTGAGGTGTTGCTTGATTGTTCTTATGAGTAAAGCTCCCCTGATGCCCACCTATCACAATCACAGTTAATTTAACTTGTTTCTGGATTACACCTCTGCTTGCCTAATTCTGAAATTTCTGACAGATGTGCGGAGCAACAATCAATAGCAGCATTTTGGAAGACATTGGAACAGTAATCCATTCATGAAAGGAATATTGCACAGGAAAATAAAAATTTTATTGGTTCAGTAACTAGACAAGTTAAAAGGAAATAATAGCAGTGGATTTTTTACTGCCATGTGTGACTTTATTAAATTTATTTGAGTAGAAGCGAATAAGAAACAAGGATCTTATGTGTACTTGGCTACATTTATTTGGCACAACGGAGCATTATGAAATCAGCAGTCGCAATGAGCCATGAGCCATGATAAAAGCCGTACTGTGATGTCTGGTCAAGATTAAAGGAACAGTACCCCAGGAATAAGTTTAATAAGCTTCCAGTGAAAAGACGTCAACTAATTTAGACTATAATAAATGGCAAAATCTTTTCTCATGCTGCTGCTCCAGGGAAATGAGCATGTATGTCCTCCTGAGAGGTGTGAATACTTTTCATAATGTGTATTCCTTATTTACTTAACTGCACATACTTATATATTATATGCCACTGTAACTATGAAGGCCATGAAAGTAAAGTCAAACAATCTATAATATTTTATATACACACACATGTAGCGCTACCCCCTCAGGAGCCGCTGGTGAATATGGTTATCTCCCACCCTGCAGATCCGGGCACATTCATTTTCAATTCACTCTGGAGCCAAGAAGTGGTCCTTGCAGCTTTGTTTTGTATTTTTTTTTATTTAGGGGAATTAAACCTGGTTGGGGAAAGGGTAGTTATGGGATGCCCATTGATCAGTAGAAACTCTTCAGGGACACAAACTATATACATCCTTTATATACACACTCCTCTTCTTCTACCTCCAGCACAGAATTGCTTGTAGAACTACAACTCCCAGGACCAGCTAGCACTTTGAGGATGGTCTGATAAGAGCATATTTAGACCATAGAAAATGCCCTTTGCAGGCAGGGACCCCCTTTTGTGGTGTAGCAAAACTAGAGGTCTTTGGTGCTAGCCGTCCTATTCTTATGGCTACTGCTCCCACTACCACCCCTTCAGGCACTGCCAAGCCGCCTGGCTGCAGCTGCCCCTTTCACTAGCCCTCTTGGCTACTTCTCCACAGTCCTCCCAGACTGACGTTGCATCCATCCCAGACTGCTTGCACCCAGTCCCTTCCTCCCTGGAGATTTGCCCTCCCACTGTCCTCTCCTTGCTACCATGCCTCCTGGTAAGGATCCCTCCATGTGTCATGAGAAGGGGTCCTTTCCATACCCGAGTCCAGGCCTGAATTCACCCCCTCTCAGACTGGGGAGCAACTCTCAAAGGCCCCGACAGCCTACCACTCCATCTCCATCTTCCACCCAAACTCCACACTGCCCTAGCAAGGCTGACCCTGAGTATTTGAGGGGGCCTGCCCCTGCCAACCCTTCTGTTGGGGATTGGTCAGGGCCCTCAGAATACTCCAGCTAGCTCCTCCTAGACTCCCCCTAACTGATTCTGGAACCTTCTCCAAGTTTCCAGCAAGCAAGAGGGAGTTACCATAGAAGCTGCTACTGAGTCATCCAGCCTACCTGAGTCACTCAAACCCTGACCCAGAAAAACACCATGACGACATCACGGAGCTGGTGGATGTTAGAGATCTCGCGCTCCTCCATCTTCCGTTTGAGGATGCCCCACAGATGCTCAATAGGGTTTAGGTCTGGAGACCTGCTTGGCCAGTTCATCACCTTTACTCTCAGCTTCTTTAGCAAGGCAGTGGTTATCTTGGAGGTGTGTTTGGGGTCGTGTTGGAATACTGCCCTGCGGCCCAGTCTCCGAAGGGAGGGGATCATGCTCTGCTTCAGTATGTCACAGTACATGTTGACATTCATGGTTCCCTCGATGAACTGTTGCTCCCCAGTACTGGCAGCACTCATGCAGCCCCAGACCATGACACTCCCACCACCATGCTTGACTGTAGGCAAGACACACTTGTCTTTGTACTCCCCATCTGGTTATTGCCACACACGCTTGACACCAGCTGAACCAAATAAGTTTATCTTGGTCTCATCAGACCACAGGACATGGTTCCAGTAATCCATATCCTTAGTCTGCTTGTCTTCAGCAAACTGTTTGCGGGCTTTCGTTTGCATCATCTTTAGAAGAGGCTTCCTTCTGGGATGACAGCCATGCAGACCAATTTGATGAAGTGTGAGGCGTATAGTCTGAGCACTGACAGGCTGAACCCCCACCCCTTCAACCTCTGCAGCAATGCTGGCAGCACTCATGCATCTATTTCCCAAAGACAACCTCTGGATATGACGCTGAACATGTGCACTCAACCTCTTTGGTCTACCATGGCGAGGCCTGTTCTGAGTCGAACCTGTCCTGTTAAACCGCTGTATGATCTTGGCCACCGTGCTGCAGCTCAGTTTCAGGGTCTTGGAAATCTTCGTATAGCCTAGGCCATCTTTATGTAGAGCACCCATTCTTTTTTTCAGATCCTCAGAGAGTTCTTAGCCATGAGGTGCCATGTTGTACTTCCAGTGACCAGTATGAGAGAGTGAGAGCGATAACACCAAATTTAACACACCTTGTAACACTAACGAGTCGCATAACACAGGGGATGGAAAATGGCTAATTGGGCCCAATTTGGACATTTTCACTTAGGGGTGTACCCACTTTTGTTGCCAGTGGTTTAGACAATAATGGCTATGTATTGAGTTATTTTGAGGGGACATCAAATTGACACTGTTATACAAGCTGTACACTCAATACTTTACATTGTAGCAAAGTGTCATTTCTTCAGTGTTTTCACATGAAAAGATATAATAAAATATTTACAGAAATGTGAGGGGTGTACTCACTTTTGTGAGATACTGTTAGTTTGTCCCGCAATTTTATTCAAGGCAGCAAACAAACACAGTATCAGTACAGGAGAGCAAATGTTCAACAAGTTAATAGCATAAACAAACAAAACACCTATCTTTCTGAACAACTAATTAAACTCAAATCAATTCCTTACTAACAGGGTGCCCCTAATGGGTTCCTCAAAACAAACAGGCAGCTTGTACCTTTTTAGTGTCCTGTCAACAGTTACTCTTTTCACACAACAGCAGGCTCTCTCAGCATAGAGAATGAAAAAGACTGAGTGAGCCCTGAGCATCAGTCAACTCACTTATGTAAAAGCCTGTGAACAGCTGAGACTAAAAATGAGGCCTGGCTACCAGGTAAGATGTGGACCTAGGACTGGAGGCCTTTTCCCACTCAAAGCTCTACAAAGCCTCTGGGCTCCAAGACTCAGGACAGGACTTATTATAATTTTGAGAAAGCAACATTGTATATCAGTTATCAACTCTGGAGCCCCTCACCATGTGTAGGTGAGAAACCTTGGTGACACATATGCACCATCCACAATCCTGCCAACCAGGGTCTCACAATATATGTTGTGAAATGTAGCTTCAAATGGAGGGTTTCCCACTCAGATGAGTGTCTTTCAAGGCTCTTTTTGCCTACTTTTAATTATCCAAATACCTTATTAAAGTAGTACAGTGTGCTGCCCAGGCAAGGGTTCTTTTTAGCATAACAACGTACATAAATGTCTTTTGGCATACTGCCTATTTTGAAGCACATTTTCATCTATTCCTCCTTTTGACAGAGCTGCTCTAGTCTCAGCCACTCTGCTTAAAGCGGAGTTACACCCAAAAGTGGAAGCTCCGCTTATCTCCCCCCCCCCCTCCGGTGCCACATTTGGCAGCTTTTGGAGGGTAGACAGGTTTGACAGGTACCCATCCCCACTTCTGGGAGACCTCGTCGCGGTGAGATAACTCTGAAGTTTGGTCCCCCTCCTCCCAGTGTTAACTTTGGCAGCACATTTCGATTTTGTTTTAGTCTTAGTCTTAGGACTAAAATGGAATTTTAGTTTTAGTCCCATTTTAGTCTTCTGCAATTGTTTTAGTTTTAGTCCTATTTAGTCGACTAAATCTCCAGAACATTTTAGTTGACTAAAATGTCCTACATTTTAGTCGACTAAAATCTCCAGTACATTTTTGTCGACTAAAACTCATTTTAGTCGTCTAAAATATAATGGGTGCAGTTAAATTGTAATGCATTATTTAAGCATTTCTCTACAATTTACAAACTCATTATATACTGCTGGAGTGAAAATTCTAATATGTTATCATTTATGGTATTGAGGTATGAACATGCATACAGACCAGTGTTAATTTTGACATCTAATTTCAATTTAGTTTTAGTCTTAGTCTTTTGACTAAAATGGCATTTTAGTTTTAGTCACATTTCAGTCTTTTGACTAAAATGCCATTTTAGTTTTAGTCACATTTTAGTCATCTCAATTGTTTTAGTTTTAGTCGCATTTTTCATTTTTCATTTTTCGACTAAAATGGTTTTAAGCTAGTCAACTAAAATGTTTTAGTCGGTTTTAGTTGATGAAATTAACACTGCCTCCTCCTTCCCCCGCCACTGGGCCATTCAGGAAGCCCAACGCACTTCGCGCATGTGCAGTAGGGAAAATTTGGCTGTGGTGCTGACATTGCGGGATCCCTGGACAGGTAAGTGTTCTAATATTAAAAGTCAGCAACTACAGTATTTGTAGCTGCTGATTTATTTTTTTCTAAAGGAGGCTGGACCTCCTCTTTAACTGGTGCCTTCAGTCACCATATTGGACCAGTTGTCTGCTCACAGACTCACTGATGCTACTGCTTGTTTAGCTCAGACACAATGGTCTGTTCAGATGGGTTCTACCTTTGTCCCGTCACAATCTCCAGCCCTCGGATGTCAATCTGGCTCTGTGGCCTGTCTGTGTTGGCCAGACAGGAATGGACAATGCATGCTCTCCATGTGTCTCCACTGCACACATGTCTACTACATGTTTCAATTAAGAAAAAGATCCACATCTTTAAATGAAATATATAGTAGACATGTGATGTTTTACATTATTTGTATGTAACTGTTTTTCATTTGCTTATCCATGTTTCTAGTTTTAATTTTAATATGGATGGTAATAATAATATAGTGTCTCACAAAAGTGAGTACAACCCTCAAATTTTTGTAAATATTTTATCATATCTTTTCATGTGACAACACTGAAGAAATGAAACTTTGCTGCAATGTAAAGTAGTGAGTGTACAGCTTGTATAACAGTGTAACTTTGTTGTCCCCTTAAATTAACTCAACACACAGCCATTAATGTCTAGTGAAAGTGAAAATGTCCAAATTGGGCTAATTTTCCCTCCTCGTGTCATGTGACTTAATAGTGTTACAAGGTCTCAGCTGTGAATGGGGAGCAGGTGTGTTAAATTTGGTGTTATCGCTCTCACTCTCTCTTACTATTCACTGGATGTTCAACATGGCACCTCATGACAAAGAGCTCTCTGAGGATCTGAAAAAAAGAATTGCTGCTCTACATAAAGATGGCCTAGGCTATAAGAAGATTGCCAAGACCCTGAAACTGAGCTGCAGCACAGTGGCAAAGACCATACAGCAGTTTAACAGGACAGGTTCCACTCAGAACAGGCCTCGCCATGGTCGGTCAAAGAGGTTGACTGCATGTGCTCAGCGTCATATCCAGAGGTTGTCTTTGGGAAATAGACGTATGAGTTCTGCCAGCATTGCTGCAGAGGTTGAATGGGTGGGAGGTCAGCCTGTCAGTCCCAGAAGGAAGCCTCTTCTAAAGATGATGCACAAGAAAGCCTGCAAACAGTTTGCTGAAGACAAGCAGACATGGATTACTGGAACCATTTCCTGTGGTCTGATAAGACCAAGATAAATGTATTTGGTTAATTTGGTGTCAAGCGTGTGTGGAGGCAAACAGGTGGGGAGTACAAAGACAAGTGTGTCTTGCCTACATCCAAGCACGGTGGTGGGAGTGTCATGGTCTGGGGCTCCAAGAGTGCTGCTGGCACTGGGGAGCTACAGTTCATTGAGGGAACCATGAATGCCAACATGTACTGTGACATAATGAAGCAGAGCATGATCCCCTCCCTTCGGAGACTGGGCCGCAGGGCAGTATTCCTACATGATAACGACCCCAAACACACCTCCAAGATGACCACTGCCTTGCTAAAGAAGCTGAGAGTAAAGGTGATGGACTGGCCAAGCATGTCTCCAGACCTAATACCTATTGAGTATCTGTGGGGCACTCCATGACCAAGAGGGTTAAGGCAGCGCTGGAAAATAATGGTGGCCACACAAAATATTGACACTTTGGGCCCAATTTGGACATTTTCACTTAGGGGTGAAACATAGAAACATAGAAAAGTGACGGCAGAAAAAGACTGAGTAGTCCATCGAGTCTGCCCCTTTTTATTTATTTTTTTATTTTTTACATTAACCTTGTTGTCTGACTATGGATTTATGTTTATCCCAAGCATGTTTGAAGCCATTTACTGTTGACTGTCTCACAACCTCTGTTATCAGTCTGTTGTTCCAATTACATTTTTTATTTTTTTATTTATTTTTCCCCGTCTGAGCTACCTGATGAGTCAGAAAAAGACGGCAGTGAAAAGATACAAAGATACAAAGTGGGGATTCACTTTTACAGGTTTAACCCGGGTTTCACAGTTATAAAACACACCGGTGGTAATAAAAGGTCGCGACGGAATTGGGAGAACCAGTACCTCACGGGGTGTCTATGAGTTATCCATAATCCAGACCTCTGTACGAACCGGTCAGGTAGTGGAAATGAGAGTCGAAGAAATCGTT
>BLSH010486821.1:86067-106129 GCA_018402905.1 Glandirana rugosa | reverse complement strand
AATTGATGTTAAACTCACTGGCCTGTAATTGCCAGCTTCTACCTTGCTGCCCTTCTTGTGGATAGGTACAATATTAGCTATCCGCCAGTCATGGGGAACTTCTCCTGTTAGAAGAGATTTATTTAAAAGATTTGTTAATGGTCCAACAACTATATCGCGAAGTTCTCTTAGAACTCTGGGATGAATACCATCAGGGCCCATTGCTTTATTAAGCTTTAACCGAGCCAGTTCCTCAGCTACCTCTGTCTCCAGAAATTCTCGAAATGAACCATCATTACTAGAACCAATATGATTCCCTAACTTGTTATCATTAGTGCAGTCTGTTTCTGAGAAGACTGAACAAAAGTAATTGTTTAAATGGTTTGCTACATCCTGGTCTCCCTCAACATATGTGTTGTGCCCAGTTTTCATTTTGGTGATCCCATTGTATTTTTTCCTTCTATCACTAATGTACCTAAAAAGGTTTTATCTCCTTCCTTAATAGACTTAGCAATTTCCTCCTCTTTCTGTGCTTTTGAAGCACAGATAATGTGTTTGGCCTCCTTTTGTCTATTTTTATACGCCTCTCTGTCAGCTGCACCTCCTGTTTCCTTGAATCTTCTATATGCCATTTTTTCCCCTTTACTATCCTACTTACCTCTTTGGTGAACCATATTGGTTTTTTCTTCCGTTTATTCTTACTAACTTGCCTGACATATAATCTAGTTGCCTCCAAGATGGTAGACTTTAATAGTGCCCACTGATTACTTACTCCTGTCATTTTGCTCCAACCTTTCAGTTCATTTTTTTGAAATTTCCCCATTTCAGCAAAATTTGTCCTTTTAAAATCTAAAACTTTTGTTTTTGTATATGATTTTTCAGTTCTTGTTTTGGGTCTTGGGTGTATTCACTTTTGTTGCCAGCGGTTTAGACATGAATGGCTGTGTGTTGAGTTACTTTGAGGGGATAGCAAATTTTCACTGTTATACAAGCTGTACACTCACTACTTTATATTGTAGCAAAGTGACATTTCTTCAGTGTTGTCAAATGAAAAGATATAATATATTATTTACAAAAATGGGTGTACTCACTTTTGTGAGATACTGTATATGTTTTGTGTTTTTATCGCCGAAACGTGTTAGCCACTGCTTTTACTCACTGATATGCAACAATAAAGAATTTATAAGGATTAACAAAGTTGCCGGCTATCCCTTTCATTTGGCTATCTGTCTACTGGTGGATGGGAGGAAAACTGAGCTTGAGCATCCGGTATATGGCTCCCACTACTCATTGATATCCTGTGGCTCCACTGTTCTGAACGGTGCACCTGCCCCTATTCATTGTGTACTATTGTAATGATCTCTGTGACTGGTCACAATAATCACATGGTCATGAATGTATGCTATTCATAAAAATGATTGCTGATAACAGTGATCATCACTCTTATAAGCAAATATAGCATTAAAAAAAATGGTAAAAAAAATACAACTTCAAAAAAATTCCACTGTCCTGGTGCTCTAGGGCCTCAATAAATGTGATAGGTATTCATGAAATTAGATGCACAAATTAGGGCCCTTAAAAAGCCTGAAGGAGCTTCTTGGATGTTGGGTCCTGCTGTGTGGCTAGGCTGTGAAAAAGTCTTACACCTGTGGTATTTCCATACTCGGGAAGCATAGCAGAATGTGTTTTTAGGTGTAATTCTAAGTTTGCCTATGCTGTGTGTGAGACATAAATTGTTAAAATGACAACTTTGTGGGGAAAAAAACTATTTGAATTAATTTCTTCATTGTGAAAAAAATTACAACTTCAAAAAACTCACATGCCTCTCCCTGAATACCTTGGACTGTCTATTTTCCAAAAAGGGGTAGATTGGGGGATATGTGTGCCGTCCTAGCATTTTAGGGCCTCAAGAAATGAGTAGAGATGGACGAGCTGTTCGGGCCGAGCATTGGTTCGCTGGTCAGGTGCAAGGCTTTACCAATCAGGGCGCAGAGCACTGTCAGAGCCCTGATTGGACATGATGACTTTGCCCAATCATGGCTCAGAGCTCATAGTCCAACCCCACACTATAAATGGTTCCTTCCCACAGGAACCTTTTTTAGTGTGTTGTTGGAGATAGATATAGCAGGGCTCAATGATAGCTAGTTAGTTTTATTGTGACTGAGTGTAGAGTGTCAGTGTTGTGTTAGTTAAGTGAGTATAGTGTAATGTCAGTGTAGTGCAGTGATTAAGAGCTTTACATTTAGTGCTGGTGCTGTTTACATACTTTCTTTTTTTTTGGCACTGCGTGCTTTTTTTTTTATTATTGTTGTTGTTCTCCTGTCACGTACCTGGTGGAAGAGTCTGGCTTATGCAGCCAGCAACCTCCCTTACGACCCTGACTCAGGAATCCCTGGTAGAGCAGACTGGTGACTCGGGAGTGCAAGGTAGCACGAGGGTCGGACTGGGTCACTGGTGTTGATAGAAAGTCCATTGGAGCACAAGAAGCGTGGTCGTACAGGCAGGGTCGTGAAATGGGCAGGCAGTGTGGTACAAGAGGAGCAGGCAGGTGGATGGTCGGGTCCAAGCAGGGTCATCAACAGGCGGGCAGCAAAGGTATCAGAAGATCAGGCAGGAGAGTGGTCGTAGACAAGCCGGGGGTCGGTGCAGGCAGAAATCAGCAAGGTCAGGCAAGCCAAGTCACAGGAACAGGTAATCTGATACAGGTAGTTTAGGAACACACACTAAACGCTGTAGATCAGACAGCACTTGCTGCAGGGTGTGTTTGGTTGAAATAAAGGCGTTTGGCGCTGTTTCCGGCGCGTGAACGCGCACGGACGTGTGTGAACGCGCGCAAACGTGCAAATAGCGCTAAAAAGTCCATTAGATGCAGGATTTCTCCTAACATCTCCTGCCCCCTTTTTTTAAATTATCAGCTGCAGTTTGTCTTACTGCGACACTGATGTTCCCCCTTTTTTAATATATATATATATATATTTAGTTTTTCAATTTGTGTCGGCGGCAGTGCTTAATTGTACACACTTTACAGTGCACCAAACACCACATTTTATTTAGTAAAGTGCACATCCAATCACCCATTTCCTATTATCTATTACATTTGTGTAATAAGCCCCCCCACCATGTCTGGGAGGCCAACAAGGAGAGGTAGACGTTCCCCTGCCACTATGAGGGGGCCAGCAGGGTCTTTGTGCACAAAAATTGTGGCCTCATCATACAGAGTGGCTCCCCAAGCAGTTGTTTACAAAATAAAGAAAGCTTGCAGGAAAAATCAATTTAAATGTCATTTTTTCTTTATATATGTCAGTTTTACTGCAGCAGGTTCTATACACGGTACAGATGGGCCACTTTATAGGCAGACTAAGGGGACCCCCCAGGCACTATATTTAAAGAAATTTTTATTTTTTATTGTTTCACTTTAAGCATTATTAACCAGTTGCCGACTGCCTCGCATAAATTTACTGCTGCAAAGTGGCAGGTGTACGCAGATCGCTGTTTATAGAAGGCGCCCGCGGCTGCGGCTAGGGGGCGCGGCGATCGGGTTCGCTTCAGAACCGATCAATCTACAGGCACAGGCCAATGAATTTTAGTCTGGACCTGCTGATCGGTCCTGGTGAATGAAATGCCTCCTCTGCCTCTGTAATGTAAACAGAGGCAGAGGAAGTGATGTCACCTCCCGTTGTGGAACACTTTTCGGTTCCAGCGAGGGAGAGAGGACATCTAAAACGTGAGTGCACTAACACTACACTGACACAGTACACATAGGCACACTTTTCACCCCCCTGATCACCCCCCAGTTAACCCCTTCACTCCTGTCACTGTGTCATATAGTGCATTGATCAGTTCTTTCACTGATCAGTGTACTTGTGTCACTTGTGACACTAAATCACCTTAGGGTAGGTTGTAGTAGGCCCAGGTAGGTATAGGGCCCCCCTTACCCCCCTAATAAAGGTTTTAACCCCTTGATTGCCCCCTGTCATCTGTGATCACCGTATAAGTGTCACGGGTGACACTACTTAGGTAGGTTTTTTTTTCATCAGGGTACCCGCCGTATATTATATAGGTTTATACCTTATATAGGTTTTAACACCATGATTGCCCAGCGGTGACCTCAGTTAGGTTTTAGTCTACGTTAGGGTCAGCGTCAATCCCCGGCAGGGTCAGATTTGTCAGGTACTCTGACATGCACACACATACACTAGATAGGCCAGTTAGTAGTATAGTATCTGAACAGATCAATATCTGTGATCTGATCAGATCTAGATTAGCGTCCCCAGTACCTTAGTGTTCTAAAAAAACGCGGCGTTAGCGGGATCAGTCCAGATACCTGCTAACACCTGCGTTTAGCCCCTCCGCCCAGCCCAGCCCACCCAAGTGCAGTATCTAATAGATCACTGACACTTACAAAACACAACACACATAACTGCAGTGTTCGCTGAGTTCACGCCTGATCCCTGTGAAGGCTGACAGTGATTTTGGTAGCGATTGGCAGGCTCTGACAACCAGGTGCGCTTTTTTGCCTGTGAGTCACACTAGTGTACCGATAAATTTAGAGTTCAACATGTCAAATCCGAGGTACACTGGTGAAGAGGCCTACACGTTGCTGAGCATGTCAGATGAGAGTGATGAGGAAGCATCACTGTCAGAATCAGGCTCAGTATACGAACCGGTAGACAGCAGTGGCACCCTGACAGATAGCTCTGATGAATGAGTTGTGGTCCCTGCTAAGGTCAGGCCGATCCCATTCTGCTGTTGTTGGGGTGCAAGAACCCCAGGGCTCTCGTATGGAGCAGAGAGGCAGTACTAGTGCCGCTCATCCTTCTGGTGAACTGGCAAGCACCAGCAGCCTAGTACATACTGGTCGTACAACCAGCACGGCAGTAACACTTGGTGACTTGACGAGTCCCATAAGTGCAGTTCAAGCTGGTGTGGTATGCACAAGTAATGTCCTGCAGCCACGAAGAAGACAAAGACAGGCCTGCAGAGCCCATAGTACCCTTCCCACTGAATACGCTAACCCCAATTGGCAAACCACCACTGATTCAGCGCCCGTACTTCCCCCATTCACTGTGGAAAAAGTTGATTTTAGGGCCCTTGATTTTTATTCGCTGGTTTTCACCGAAGATCTCTATAGATCTATTGTGGACCAAAGCAATTTGTATGCTGGTCATTTCATTGCCGCTAATCCCCATTTGTCACTTGCTAGAGAATGGAAACCTATTACAGTTTCTGAATTTAAGATCTTTCTGGGCCTTTCTCTCCTCATGGGCATATGTAAAAAATCTGAGTTGCGGTCATATTGGTCCACTGACCCAATCCACCATATGCCTGTGTTCTCTGCTTCCATGACCAGGGCACGATACGAGCAGATCCTGCGTTTCATGCATTTCAACTACAATGAACTCTGTCATTATCGGGTTGACCCTGCATTTGATAGGCTCCACAAAATTTAGTCCCTCGTAAACCACTTCAACCAAAAATTTGCAGTCTTGTATATCCCCAACCAAGTTGTCTGTGTAGATGAGTCCCTGATTAGGTTTTCTGGCCATCTTGCTTTCAAACAGTACCTCCCCAGCAAGCGTGCCAGATATGGGATCAAGATGTATAAGCTCTGTGACAGGGCCACAGGCTATACACGCAGCCAGGTACTCTCTCAAGAGTGGCTGATAGTTGTGGTCCACCTGCCTGCTGCCCTCAATCACACGTATTCCACACACCTGGAGTCACTGAACAGGCCGGTACTTTGTTTTGTTGTTTTATTTAGCGGTTGAACTTGGATAGGGATTAGGGATGACTGTGGGATGCCCAGTAATTGAACATGGGACTTACTATATACACCTCCGGTATATACACTTCTTCTCCTCCAGCATACTACTTGCTGACCGTTACTCTTCTCCTTTCCTCTCTCCCGAACACTACTTGCCGACTGTTATACTTGTTTCCCTGGTCTGAAAGGAAATTTATCAGACCTCCATGACACCTCCTCTTCACCACAGCTAGCACATGGTGAGGCTTGCTGCAACCACGGGCAAGGCCTTAGAACCACCCTTTGTGGGTAAGGATCGCAGATTTCCTGCTGTGAAACCATGGACCCTCTGTTGTGTAACTAAGTACATTGGTGCTAGCTGGGCCTTGGATGAACTATTACTCCCAGCCCATCCATCTTCCAGACCCATCCAGCCTGTCCTGCGGTCTAATGGCTCTCCTTCCCCTTGGTTGGTTAGTCCCGACTTCCACAGACTGCTCTCTCTCCTCTCAGACTGTCTCAGCCTTCTCATCCAACTCCCTGGGGCCACCACTCACTGACTATATGGTGTATTCTTTAAAGAGTCTCCCTCCATGTAGAACTCAGCTTCTTTCCACCTTCTCCTTTGCCACTCCAGGAGCCGACTCCCACTCCCGGCTGCACCCAAGTCCCAGGCCTCAGGTTCACCCTTCCAGACTGGGGGATCCCCTCCAGGACAAGACCTGATCTGCAACTCCAGCTACATCATCTCTTTTCACCCGAACTCTCCTGACACCTGCTGGCAGATTGCTGTATTTAAGGAGGCCTACTACCTGCCAATCCAACCTGTGGATTGGTCAGGGCTCCTCGTCATACATCAGAAAGTGACACCTCCTCCTCTATCCAGTCTCCAAGGGGTGTCCCTTCCCTCCATCTCCAGCCCCTCCCCTGAGCCACCCCCAGTCCAGATCAAAACACTCAGGCCTGCACTTACAGTCAGGCCTGGCTAGATTTTTCCTCTCCGACCAAAAATCTAGAAAAGTAAAAGCACCTACACTATGGAGGCGCTACACTCATGTCATTTTATGGTTTACGAGGGAAAATATAGTCACATGGAGCCCCCCGAATGCCCGGACTACATAGGGAGCGCTGGCAGGATTGTGTGGGACTTGGTGTCACCCTTATTCGGAAAGGGGTACCACTTGTACGTGGACAATTACTACTCAAGCGTGCCACTTTTTAGTCATCTTTTTAATCAAGGAATTGCTGCATGTGGCACCGTGCGACCTAATCACCGGGGCTTCCCCAATGGCTGGCAGAATCCTGATTTAGACAGGGGGAGAGAGTCTGCTTGAGAAGTAGTAATTTGCTCACGGTGAAGTGGAGGTATACAAAGAATGTTTTAATTCTTTCCTCCCTTCACGCAGACACAGCAGTCTAAATTCCAATGGCGACTGGTGTTGTGGAGAAGCCCCTCTGTGTCCATGAATATAACCTTAATATGGGAGGGTTGGACCTCAGCGACCAGTTGTTGGCGCCATACCTAATTGCCCGTAAGGCCAGACCCTGGTACAAAAAAGTGTCTGTATACCTATTACAATTGGCATTGCTGAACAGTTATGTGCTATACAAAGCGTCAGGACAGACTGGATCCTTACTTAAATTCCAGGAAGAGATTGTCACAGCCCTTCTGTTTCCAGATGCTGCTGCACCCCAACTTCCTGATCCAATTGCAGTGAGCTGGCTGCATGAGCGGCATTTTCCACATGCCATTCCTGGTACTCTTACCAACCAAGCCCCCCAAAAGAGAAGTCGTGTCTGCAGACAACGCGGATACAGGCGTGACATCCGTTATTATTGTCCCTCCTGTCATGGCCAGCCTGGTCTTTGCATCTGTGACTGTTTCCAGTGCTACCATACACTAGTTGAGTATTAGTGTAGGGTACCAGCACTACACAGGTATATGGCACACTGTCACAGGGTTTCCAAAAGGTGTCACCGCATTTTGAGAGACCCTAACCTGGAACCATTATTGTTAAAAAAAAAAAGCGTACCAACAATAAAAAACTAATTTTTTTTTTAAAACCACAAAAAATAAACAAAAAATGTTATAAAACCCAAAAAATATATAAAATAAAAAAGCCAAAAACAGTTGTCAGTTTTTTGTTCTTCTCTTTCTATTGTTTTCTCTCTATTCTCTCTCTATTGCTCTCTATTGTTACTGTTTATGCATACCTGTAATGTTTTGTTACAGGTTTTTTTCATGTTTTCTTTGCATGTATGTAATTTTTTATGTTACTGCTTACCAGTAATGTTTTATTGTTACTGTGTTTTATAATGTTTTCTTTGCTGGTATGTAATTTTTTATGTTACTGTTTACTGTGTTTTAGTAATTGTTTTTTCATTTTCAGGTATGCCATTCAGCTGCAGCACTGATTTATTCATGGTGACAGCAACAGCGTTTGCTCCCACCATACGTAAATTAGCGACTCCAGTGCTGTAGGAGGTGATTTCACCACCACAGTTAACCACTTCAGCCCAGGAAGGATTTCCCCATTTATGACCAGAGCACTTTTTGCGATTCGGCACTGCTTTGCTTTTTTTTTTTTTTTTATTACCACGTCAGTAGACTACCATACCAATAAATATTCAGCTTGATATTCATACCAAACGTTGGTTCAGTCTCATCATCATGGCATTTTTCCTCCTCTTTTCTCCCCTTATTCTTTCCCTCCCCTCCCCTCTCCCCCATATCTTACCCTCCCTCCCCTCATTCCTCCAATCTTTATTTATACATTCCCTTCCCTTAACCCCCCCTTCCTCCCCTTCACCCCAACAACCCCGCAAACAATAGTCATTCCAAACTTTCCATACATAAAGAACTCAATAGGGTATGCATTCTCCCTTGCATCTCTCTGATAGACCATTTACACATGATATGCATTTTTTTTCATGGTATGAGTTATCTTATTATCAATACATTGGCTTGACCGCATCCCTATATTGCCTTGATATCATTCGGGTCTACTTACTCATTCATCTCTTGTTCATGAAGTTCAAAAAAACAAAAAAGGAAAAAAGAAAAAAAAAAAGAAAGCTTTATCTGTATAAAAAAAAAGATAAAAATATAATTTGGGTACAATGTTGCATGTCTGAGTAATTGTCATTCAAAGTGTGACAGTGCTGAAAACTGAAAATTGGCCTGGGTGGGAAGTGTCTGGTATTGAAGTGGTTAAAGTATAGTCTGTGGGTTTTGTGTTTTAAAAATAAAGTATTGTATTCATCTTTATTCCTAAAGGCAATCCAGTCAGCCCAGGTTAAATAAAAGCTGTGGAAGATTGATATTTTGTAGTGGATTTTTTTAAAGAGATGGAATTTATCCATCCTTGATGAATGGGCTAAATTCACACTGCAAAGAATCAAATGCGATTTGAACAGGAATGTGGTGCGATTCCTATCCAAATGGCATGCGGTTTCCCACACCGCTCCTGTGCAGGGCCAGTGGTAGACTATTTTGCACACTAGGCAAGACCAGCTGCTTGCACCCCCCCCCCCCAAAAAAAAAGAAAACTTCAAATTTTAAAATAATCACCTCTTCACGGATTGGCTGAAGTCTGCAGAAGCTTCATCTTGATTATCAATAATGCAAAATTGTTCCATTTTAAAATGGCAATCAATAGTTGTGTGTCACCCATCAATCATGCATATGACATACATATGTCTCCTGTATAATATGCATGGCACATGGGCAATGCATGTCTCTTCCTTCCCCTAGAATAAAGCTGGTACCATCACCTTCTCCACCATCAGCAGATCATGTACCTTCTGTATAGTTTGCTGGGTGACTTCTGGGTCTGACCCTCTGGGTCTGGCTGAAGCAAAGGCCACAGACATGGTTGCCCCTCTCTGATCCTGTCTGTGTCTGAGCAGAATAAATCATTTCAGATATTACTAATATCTGCACCCTTATTACTAGCCAGAGGATTCTTATTTTACACAGCAGACGGGGGAAGATATTGCCAAATGGTATGACCCATTTTACATCCGACAGGAGACATCGGCCAGATTGCTGTTCATTTATACAGAGGATTAATTTAAATGATTTAATAAATATAAAGGTCTAGAGGAAAGGTTATAAAATCAGCGGTGTGGCGGAGTGGGGATTTTAGTCCCCCCTGAGTAGTATTGGTATGCTTCATAAGCCAGGTTTCCTGTCTGTAAACTCTGGGTAGTACAGGTTCCCATGGGTGGAGTTTGGTTACGCCATTTGCCTAGAGTAGCGCAGAGGGTAAGGCAAGGGCACTACACTGCGCTAGAGGTGTAAATTTGTTTTTTGGATAGGAGGCGGATGAGCGAGCTGTTATCAGGACCAGCTTTTGGTTTGGTGAACCCACTGTGAGAATGAGTTATGACCAGGTTATCACTGTCTTCTCCTCGGATGGACATCTCTTCCAGTTGGAATATGCTCAGGAGGCCATGAAGAAAGGCTCCACGGCAGTGAGGACAGCTCAGTGTTCTCTGTGGAGGGAAACCAGTGGCTGTGGTTGCACCCTAGGTGGCAGTATGCCCTAGGCGACTGCCTAGTTTGCCTAGCGTTACTGCCGGCCCTGCTCCTGTGTGAACCCAGGCTGAAGTCACTATGACATTCCTGCTCAAATTCACATGCGATTCTTTGCAGTGCAATTTGAGTCCATTAATTTTTATCAGCTCAAATCGCACCACAAAGGTATCGGTTTCAGGTATCAGAGCATTTGCATGAGTATGCGTGCAAATGCTTAGTATCGGCACTGATACCGATACCTAGTTTGTTTGATTTCTGATTTAAAAAAAAAATAGTTTGGTCCAAGCTGGGCCCTATTCATCAGGGCTTAAAATTGCTGGTAAGATCCTGGATGGTTTTGCACATAAATGGGTTAATGTAATAAGCATTAAAATATCAGAATTAGGAGCAGGTTTAATAGTGAATTACAAAGACTTGGCAAAATGCGTTGGCTTCTTCTATTGAGGCATTATGATGAAATGCTGCAAGGGTTGACTCATTTTGCCAAGGGTGTAATGAAGAAGGTGGCACACTTACCTTATTTGTTTATCTCTGGCAGTCAACAGTCTCCTACACCATCTGATGCTCCGGAAAGTGGAACACTGGTCCTCTACTGTATGGGAAGACACCAGAGCACTGAAAATGTTCGGTCAGTGAAGCGGTTTTGGGAATTTCAGAGAAAGAACCTTAAGGAAGTGAAAAATAAGGTAAGTATATTTTCCCTTACTCATCATCCGCTGGGCAAAACATGTAGCTAATCCTTGCAATGGGGACGGGGACCCACTGCAAGGGTAAAGTTTTTTGCCCTACAGCTTTAATCGCTATCTAGATACTATTTAGTTACAACGACTGGCTATGGAATTGATGATAATACATTTTAACACACATTTGTATGCTACAAGATAAATTACTTATTTTTAATAATAAAATGCCTACATTTCCAATGAAGTGTATGAAATGAAGATACCTACTTCAACTAAGAGTATATATATATATATACACACACACGCATTTTTTAGCAATGTCAATGGTCAGGTGACAAAGCATGTTGGTAGTAGCAAGTATAATGAAATCACTTAAAGATTGCTGAGATGTTGCAAACAGTCAATGGAGAATTTCAAACAGTAGACTATAATAGCTGCCATTTCATATGGAAGGTATTTATATGCCTGTACATATAATGGGAACTAATAAAATAGAGACAAATTAAGTATGAGTGAGAGACTGTTGGCTAGCTTCAATCAAAGACAGAAGAATATATTTATAAAAGGCAGTTAACAAATCAATAAAATACAATGTAATTTAACCTAACCCAATTAAAATATTTTTGGTTTTATGTCTTTCTATATGTCTTCAAAATTCCTAACGCTAAATGTAATGCATAAAAACTGACATTGGTTATGGAAATGTAAAAGCCCATCCAAAGGAATTATAATGAGCCTGCCCTCGGTTGTAATGTTTCAGTGCTTTAATAACACGAGCTTGTGTTTATTTTCATAATATCGGTTATAGCATGATAAAAAAAAGTTTACAGCCAAGTAGTTAATTATTAATAATCACATTCATTTCGTGACAACCCTATAATGGGATACACGCATACTCCCATTTATTTAATGTACATCTATTTATAATATATTGAGCAGCTGCTTCATCAAATCCTTATCATGTTATCCAGAATTCTGCCATCTTTGCTAATGCATTCAGATTTGTTAAATAATAGTTTTACTTCTAATCATGTTAAAATTGATATGCCTTTTATTAATAAAACAATATACTCATAGAAGTTGCCACTAAAGCTCTGCAAGTAAAACAAATTCAAGCAAAACCAACATTAACTATTTTCTTTCGTATATATAGTATTTCAGATTTTCCAAATAAAACAAACCAAAACCAAAGATTGACAAAAACAGATACCTGAGACCCAGTGGCGGCTGGTGTTTTTTTTTTCCGGGGGCGGCAAAGAACCACCCCACCCCTGGGCGGCCGGCGGTGCGGCACTATCCCCCCCCTGCGTCTGTTGGTCGGTGACTTACCCGATCTAGGTGGCGGGTGTCCTCCAGCGCAGTGAGTTGTGGGCAGCGGCTCCAGGGAGGCAGGGTGTGGGCAGCGGCTCCAGGACAATGGGGTGTGGGCAGCGGCTCCAGGGCAGCAGGGTGTGGGCAGCGGCTCCAGGACAATGGGGTGCAGCAGCGACTCCAGGGTGGCAGCGGGGTGTGAACAGTGGCTTCAGCAGCTACCTCCACAGTTCCATGTCAGTCATCCAATTGGATCACCTGATGTTTTGGCCAATCGGGAAACAGGTCTCAGACCTGCTTCCTGATTGGCGGGGAGGAGATTTAGTATGAAAATAGCGAATATTCATTCACTATTGTCACACGACAGGGTAGGAGCTCGGGCGCAGTGCACTTCGCCTCGAGCCCACACTTTTTTGAAGCCTATTACAGCCTCTAGCTCTAATCACGTGCTTAAAAAAAACACTCCCCATTGGAATCCATAGGTCTATGGACCTCAAATCGCATCAAAGTGGGACCAAAGTAGTGCAGGGACTACTTTGAAGTTGCTGTGACTTGAAGTCGCATAGATATGAATGGTACTCATTGGAAATCATGGGGTACGACTTGTCAAGCGACTTTGCAGTCCCAAGTTGCAGGACAAGTTGCACAAGTGGGAACTGAGCCTTAGTGTAGAGTTTCTCAGGGGTGCAACTTCTTTTTGCATTTTACATTGACTTTACTCACCTTGCTTGTCTGACCTTACTAACACACCACCTCCCTTGACCTTGGCTGTGTTTTTTGGCTTTGTTTGTTCCTTTTTCTGGTGGTGTACGTCTAGTTACCCCAGCCATGACTTTAAGCAGCATTTCCTGACTATGTTTTTGACTTCTAGATACAACCTTTCAGCCTCACCTTACGTTCCCTGCATTTCCTAGCTCACCCATGTTAACGAATATTTCTTTTGTTAAGAGAAGATAATGTGGTGCTTAAAGTGGAGCTAAATGTATTGCTGGCTTTAGCTCAATCTAATGTTTTATATGTATGATGAGGAATTCCCAGATCATTGAACTTCACACAGTAGAGTGCCAAATCAGTCTTTAAAACTCATAAAACTTCTTAAAAGGAATCTGCATACATTATTATTATTATTATTACATACATGTTTTTATTTCTGAATCTTTTATATCAGTATTTATAATTATCATTCACATTGTTCAAGTCTTCCGAGCAATATTTTCTGTTTAATTGTGCTTTAAATAAACTATATTGCACACATTCAGAAATACATACTCATAACCATGGTGTCAAAACTGTATGATTGTGATGATTAATGTCATAGCTGCTATTCTAATTGAATTGAAGTACAGTAGAACTTTTAGTTGACATGTTGAAGGTCTCTGGTACTGAGAGTTATTTTAGAAGCACTTCAGAATAAGTACACTAGAGAACAGATGTCTAAGATGGGAATCAAAGTTAATTCTTCCACTTGATACTAAAAGTGTCAGCTACAGAGCTGCCAGGATGAGCCGATATTGTTAACTAACTATTAATGTTAATTGGCCCTGTGTTATCACCTGAAAATGCTGCATATCATCAGGAAAAAATGCATTTGTGGTATTTCTTAACTTTTTTATTTTATATAGAACCACATTAAGGTACACCAAATGTATACTGAAATTAGAGCATCCTGTTATACTAAACTTTCTGTACCAAACCCGGGGAGTCCGGTAGTCTGGTCAAGTGGCTAAATGCTGGACAATTTGTTATATAATCTTAGCCATTATCTAAGATTCCAGAAAGAGCTGCTGATTAGCTGGTTCCCCCAGAACATCATTCTCAAAGCTCCCTCCGTGGAAATCATGTGATCAGTGCTCTTGCATGGGGTCATGTGATCAGCTCCAGAGAGACTTTTGACTTGTAAAATCCTTTTCTCGGAGTACAGTACAGGACCCAGGAACATCGTCTTAAGCAAGGATTATATGCAGCTACCTTCAGGTGATTGTACAATGGCAAAAAAAGCTGCAGGGTCATCCCCTATGTAACCCCCCCAACTCGCAGCAAGGTTCAGTTTAGTAGTGAGAATAGGAAGATTATAAAGAACAGAAGGAACCATGTTCTGTACTGTACCCCAATGAAAAGGATTTCACAGGTAAGTAAATCATATACTGTACAGTAAAGTACAGGACACGAGAACTTAGTCTTAATCATGGGACACCTAAAAGCAAACAATAACAAAACCATAAGGCAAAATAATATATCTCTAATTTTTTCCACCCAATTAACCTGTTAGGTGTTGCCATAAAAACCAAAAAGCAACTATAATATAGAAAAAAATCCTGTAAACAAGTTACCTGGGTATAAAGTTGTTATTTTAATGACAAATAAAGTTGTGGTTGGGTCTATTCAAAAATGATTTTATTTTATTAAATATACTTATTAAAAATTAATCAATATCAAAAACACAAATAACAAAAAGCTGACCCCCAGCTTTAGTGCAATCACAAAAGTGGAAAAGCAACAAGGTTGCTCAAATACCACTGCATATCAGGCAGAATTATTAGGCATCAGTGACTCGGTCAACATAGGCCACTATACCAACAGTACACAGTGAGACATTACCAACCAGGGTAACGCAAAAACCACAGCAGAACAGTAGGTTAACATCTAACTATGACAATGATACTGGACAGGCCTTTTGGGAGCTGGCAATAGAGAGTCTTCAGAGACAAGGCTCCACCAGCACATGGACCATAAGCCTGCATCTGTATAGCACCCTGAGGCTAATGAAATGCTTTGCGCCAAGGTGAGCGTGCACGCAGAATCCAGCTTAAAGCAACATCATAGGCCTGCTCTACATCATCTCCAAAGGCTTAGCAAAGAAGTCAACTGATCCAGAAAGCTGCAGGAGGTAGCCACAGTGGCTATATTAAGTAGCTGTAGCTTGACAGAAGAATCTTGAAGAAAAATTTCCATAAAAAATTAGTTAAATTTCTCTCAGTAGAGAGAAGATATCTAAGAACACTAGCAGAAAAACGGAAGCTTGCTGGGAGTGCATGGGGGGTTATATAGGGTAAGTCCCTACAACTTTTTTTGCCGGTGTCTAATCAAATGAAGGTAGCTGCATATAATACATAGTTAAGATTAAGCTCCTGTGTCTGGTACTTTATAATTAAGAAAGGTTGTTTAGAGCCAAACTATATTAGGATACCTCTAGAAGGGGACATTCTCTGCATCTTCACTCTGGAGCTTACTCTAGTGCAAGGTTGATATTCAGAAGCCTGTATTGGAGTGGTTCTCAGTAAATAACGCAAGCCATACACAGGTTGAACCTCTCTATATCCTAATGGTAGATTAGGCTTGGGTATCACAAACAGGGATAGGCATGGACCAAGGCTGTGGCGGACATTTTCCAAAGTACTGACCTTAGTGAAGGACACCAACATACATTTCAAATTAAAACCTTCACAAAACACGGTCTACTCTACTGGCCTAGTTCTAAAAGTACGATTACGTTTAAAATAACATTTATATAAAGACATCATCATCATTGGTATCAGTGGGAGGAATAGTGCCCCATCATTGGTGTCAGTGGGAGGAATAGTGCCCCATCATTGGTGTCAGTGGGAGGAATAGTGCCCCATCATTGGTGTCAGTGTAAGGAATAGTGCCCCATCATTGGTGTCAGTGAGAGGAATAGTGCCCCATCATTGGTGTCAGTGGGGAAGTGGCTGGGCCCTGGGACGGTCTGCAAGTTAACAACAATCATCATGATTCAATCTCATCACCACTAGTAGTAGCACTGACTCAGACTACTAGTACCTGGCTGGTAGTCCCCCTGAGGCCTGTAAATTTGACCCTGTCCCTCTCTGCAGTGTGAAAGTTATAGGCCTCAGGAGTCAGGAGGACTGCCAGCCAGGTATTAGTAGTCAGGGTCAGTGCTACTAGTGTCCAGGGCCCAGCCAGGCCCAGCCCTCCCAGCCAGGCAGGCGGCAGGCCAGACCAATACACCCCCAGTCCAGTCCCTGTCCCTCCCAGGCTCCCTGTGAAATTTACAGCCTGACTGACACACTCACCTTAAAAAAATGTACTCTGGACTGGACTCCTTGTTGTCCTCCACTCCAGGGCGCGGCTCCGCTCCTCTGTCTGGCTGCATGCCAGTGAGTGTGCCAGGCAGCCAGTGACACTGTCTTCTGAATCCTGCCGCCCGTGACCCGGCCAGGCCGAGAGTGACCGTCGCCGTCCCCTGCCTAGTCTCTCTCTCGTCTCTGCCGCTGACGAGGCGGGCGCCAGCCGATCAGCCCCTCCCTCCTATATCACTCCGCAAGACTGCACGAGGGAGAGTGGGCGGCGCCACACTCGCTGGCTGTCTTGGAGGAGTCGGGGACGCAAGATGGCACAGTTTAAAAAAAAAGCATGAAGTGTATAAAAAAAGTCCACGGCGGCGGCGGACACCACAGACAGCCCTGTCGGACACTCGTGTCCGAGAGCGGACACTCTGCCGACCCTTGATCGCAAAAGAGATATGGACAGCAGCAGCATCCTACAAACAGCCCTTCTATTATAGCTGAACTCCGGCAATTTTTTTCCCATACAGTGGGGCTGTGCCTGCACTGCACTGGGTTAACTGCTCATTTTTTTTCTAGGGGAGAAGAGAGCGGAGACATACTTACCGAATCCTCTGATCCTCCCAGCACAAGACCATTTTTGCACCCCTGCGCTCCAGCAGTTTTGTACAGTGGACTGTTCCTGATGTGGTCACGCCCAGAGCAGGCTCTATAGACCAGGAACAGTCCACTGCTGGACCTTGGGGGTGCCCCATTTTCCGGAGGATCGGGTGAGTATAAGCTTTCTGCTCACCCCCAGACAAAACGAGCAGCACAGCCCGACTGCATGGGAACATTCTTTTTTACCTGGAGTTGGACTTTAAAATTAGTTTATAGCTTTAAATGACTTAACGTGATTCTATCACTCAAATTCAGTCTGCAAATGACTAGACAGCACATTTTTCAGCATTAGCAAACCAGTTTGCACATAATGAGTAAGTACGTCTGCTACAATTTACAGGTGTTAATTATACATAAGTTTTTAATACATTATAACACATGAGTACAATTATTTACATTTAGCTTATCTTTTTCATGTGCATAATAAAAAAAAAACATTAAAAACACTACATTAAATTATAAATGCAGCAACATAGCTAGTGCCATAGCAAAGCACCTGACTACTATGAGAACCTTCTGCGAAGAGGGCTAAACACCTCCACAAACCTCCACCATGTGTGGTCAGATAATGCTAGTGGTACCTTGTAGTCCAGGGGTGTCAAACTTGATTTCACCATGGGCCGTATCAGCATTATGGTCGCCCTGGAAGGGCCGGTAGTATATGTAAGACTAGATGTCCAGATCACCACCCCCCCTTTACATCAGATGCCAAGAGCCCCCCCCCACCCTCAGAAGTTAAGGGTTCCCCACCCTTCCTTGCATCACAATGGGGGCAGAGTTGTGAAGCAGAAAGAGCAGGGTCTAGAGGAGGACCAGCAGAGATCTGGAGTCTTCTGAATGCTGAGACCAGGGGAGGTGAAGATGAGGGGGTGTTGCAGCTGCACATAGTGGAGCAGGATCTGAAGGAGTTCTGTCCTCCACTCTGCGGCCGAGTGTTGAGACAGGGGGTGGTGGAGATGAGGGGAGTGCTGCAGGAAAGGTGTGAGGGCCACATGAAATGACCCGGAGGGCCGGATTTGGCCCCCGGGCCTTGTGTTTGACACCTGTGTTGTAGTCAGTAGTACATGTTTGCCACATGTAAGTAAATGATACTAGTAACAGCAAACAGAATCGTGGAAACATTTTGTACTCTTAGAATAGTTATTATATGCTACATTGGAACAAGTACAGTTATATCCTGTTTACTATCTTTTAAATTAGGCACTATGTCTACATTATGTATGTGGAAAACAAGATATGATTATTCAGTTCCTACCCCCATTCTGTAGATTAACACCTTTCACCACAATGCCCAGTGCTGTGGGAAGGTTAATATAAGTTCCACTTTGGAACTAGCAGTGCTTGACAACAGATATTAAAGTGAAACACAGCAAGAAAAAAATACATGCATTAAATAAAAGTAAAAAAAAATATCATAATCTGTTAAGTGTAAAAGTAATCCATTTTTTTGTATATTTAAAAGTTTATTGTAAAACCATAAGTAGGGATTTTTTTTTTAAACAGTGTACCAAAGAAAAGCTTATATATTCTTAGAAAATATATACCGTAAAAATTATTAGGGTGGCAAATTAGTTATAGAATTATTGGCAAATACGAGTAAATTTGGTTTAGGCATCAACGTTTCCATGACCTCTGGTCACAAAATAGTTACATAAAAGTGGTAAATTATAATTAACAGCAATTGTTATTTAAAGGGAAAATGTTAAATGTTAAAAGAAATAAAAGTACATGTATTAAATTCAGGGTTTGCAAATTTCCCTTTCCCTTAAATTTCCAATAAAAGCTCAATTTTTAGTTTTATATTTGAAAAGAAAAAATTCCATCTTAACCTTGTGTATTCATTTTTAAAGAAACTTGGCACAAACCCATTCATTTTATCCAACCACTAATAGCTGGAAATCAGTTTAGACTTCTATGTGTGCCAAGCTGTTCAGCTTAGACTGACTTCATAACGCTTTTACATCTGAAAGAACTCATGTATTAAAAATGCAGATACTGAAGTCTTTATTTAATAACATATTGCAGGGAGCAATGACATACAGTACAGCCGATTAACAATCACAATTGAGCTTTTAAACTTTTGCCTAAACAATATTGTATGTATGTATCATAATTGTCCTACAGTGTCATCATTTTTAATATACTTTTTGTATGCACCCATAACCATTGTGAATGCAATCACACACGTACCAATGTTTTAGGATGGAAAGAGGGACTTCTTTTAATGTCAACAATTTTAAGCAAAAGATACCTTTTTGATACAGCTTTTATTCCACTTCCCATTATCTCAGATAGACAAAAACAAACATAATCCATAACTAGTAAGCTATTTTTAGACTCGCACAAAAGGATTCTACAAAAATACGAAGCACTTTAATACATATTGGTGTACGTTTATCAAACAGAGATAATTGATCTCATTTCAGTTCTCAGCAGTTCTCTGAGAAAAATCATCTCCACTGGCACCCTGTTTATGAAGCAGAGAACATTTCTTCTCAGAAGGAGAAGAGAGGAGAAGTTTTTCCTTTGAGAACAGCCGAGATCTGTGTGATTACAGAGCAGCTGAGTTTAATAGGTGAAACCAAAGTTTAAAAAGACCGTGTAAATACATGAAAATATTAAGCACTGATCACTGGTGATTTTTTTTTAACAGTTTTTAACCACTTCAATACCAGGCACTTAGGACACTTCCCGCCCAGACCAATTTTCAGCTTTCAGTGCTGTTGCGTTTCGAATGAGAATTGCGCGGTCGTGCGAAGCTGCCGCCCTTCACAGGATTCACGGACCATAACTTCACCAATTTTTGACAATTTTTTTTTAGTGGTCACTAGTCACGAATTATAAAAGTACATAAATGTGCCAGAAAAATTTGAAACCAAAGTGGATAATTTGAGTCGACGAGACATTAGTGTGTCTAGAGCCGACAAGAGTTTCCTTTTTGAAGAGGAGAGAAGAGGAAGACTCTTCTTTACAAGAGACGAAGTATTTGTCCCACGGTCACCTCTACTAAAAAGAGTCTCTTGACGACTCTTGACTTTACTCTAGTTAATAGAGACAAACTATTTGCATGTGGTTATACATAATTTCACGAAGCATAAAAACA
>BLSH010486821.1:72282-83883 GCA_018402905.1 Glandirana rugosa | reverse complement strand
ATCGTTTCGTTGGACAGAGTTTAATCTGCAAATCTCCAACTCTAAGCAGCGGTATTTGAAATCTCAAATTCCCCCAACAATCTGATCGTAGAGCACGATCGTAGCAATCGTTGTTCTATGCAGAGCTTGATCTGCAACTCAAAGCAGCGGTATGTGAAATCTCTAATTTCTGCTATCTGTCCTCAGAGCAACAGCACAGACAGCAGTAGTAAAGTAATCTATCTCAGGATGCAGGATCAGGTCTTAAAATGGCTAAAATCTGTCCCTCACGCCGTCAGCTACCTTTCCCTATACTAACCCAAGGAGCATGTGACTGCAGCACTGTGACTCCAGCTTATAAAGAGGCTGGGTCACATGATGCACCGGCCAATCACAGCCATGCCATTAGTAGGCATGGCTGTGATGGCTTCTAAGGGCAAACCAGTGAAACGCTTGTTGATTGGCTGCCCTGCAGCTTCTCAACACGTGGAGTAAAATAGCAGAACCCCGGACCGAACCCGAACGATTTTTGAAATGTCCGGGTCCGGGTCCGTGCCACGGACACCCTAAAGTTCGGTACGGACCCGAACGTTACAGTCCGGGTTCGCTCAACACTAGTTAAGAGAAATACTGTATAAAATACTTTTAATAGCTAAACATAACAGTCATTTAGGGCTTGTGTCAGTGGCATCAGTTTTGAGATCATTCATGCCAGGTGTAGAGCTGCAGTTGACCTCTTTCTGACGTGCATTTGAGCTGTTTCATAGTCTTGTATGGGAATGCAAAACCCATCTGAACTGAACATGAGCTTATCTACACACCCTTAGGCAGATTTGTAGAGCAGACCACATAGAGGGACACTTGTGTAACATAGCTGGGCTGAGAGCTTTGTGTTAAAAAAAAACAAACTCTTGGGAGATGGTGTCTTGTGGCTTTCCCAACAAAGTAGTAAGCAGGTAAGAGGTCCAGTGGAACACTTTAAAAGGCCACAGTGTGAAATGGTTGGCTGGCCAGATTTTTGAATGTTACCTACCAATTGGCTTTAACAAACAGATAGATATTCAGATAGAATATAATGCATATGTTTTTTCTGAATTGTATTACTTTTCTGAATGCTGCTTGTAATTATTGTAGAAAAAATAATAGATACATTACAAATTGGCACTAAAAGCAGACATATAAAAACCTTTGCTTTGCAGAGTGCAGATATCCCCCATGCTGGGCCGTATATCAGACAATATGAGATGGGGCAGACTAAAGCTGTAGTCTGCATTCATTTTAATGCAGCTTAGTGCAGAGCTAATTAATTCCATTAACACATGTTACTGCTTATTTTAAAAATGTTTCAACAGTTCAAGTTATCGTTAAGTATATTCCTGCTTTGCAGATGAAATGTGTGTTCAATAAAATTGTATGTTAAAAATAAACTGTTTGCTTTTTTACACTGTATAGTCTCAGATCTCACAATGTTAAAGAACATAAGAGATAATAACAATAAGGGAACTGTCTGCTAATCTTCCACTGAAAATGCTAATTCCTTGGCCATCTCTTGCGTCAGTACTTTCTGAGTTACAGACATGTTACAAGCATAAAATCAGATGAAATCTAGAATCCAGATTTGCATATTTGTTTGGGATCAGTGACTCAGAAATTATTGAAGCTTTTGAAATAACATAACAGCCAAGCAATTCATATTTAAAGTAATTCTAAAGTCTTGTTTAAAAAAAATAAAAAAAAATAACAAACATGTTATACTTACCTCCTATGTGCAGTTGGTTTTGCACAGAGCAGCCTGGATCCTCCTCTTCTCAGGTCCCTCTTTGCTGCTCCTGACCCTTCCCTCCTGTCGAGTGCCCCCACAGCAAGCAGCTTGCTATGGGGGCACCCAAATCCATTCAGACACAGAGCTGCCGTTTGGCCCCCCTCTCCCCTGATTGGCTAACTGACTTTGATTGACAGCTGCTGATGGGTCTCAGTCAATCAGGAGGGAGTGTCCTGGACGGCCGAGGGATTCGAGGACATCGCTAGACAGAGATGGGGCTCAGGTAAGTATTAGAGGGTGCTGGGGAGGCTGCTACACACAGAAGGCTTTTTGTCTTAATGCATAGAATGCGCTAAGATACAAAAAGTTCTGCCTCCTTTAACCGGTTCCCGACTGGCTCGCGTACAATTACTGCTGCAGAGCGGCAGCGTAGTGCGAATCGCCGTTTATAAACGGCGATTCGTGCATGCGCGGCTAGCAGGCGGGAGTGGGCAGCGTGCTCTCGTGCCCACCACAAGCTCCCTGAGTGTGGCCACGTGTCGGGCAGACTCGATGTACGCCAGTGACCCGCGATCACCTGGTACACCAGCAAAGCAGGGAACCGCCCATGTAAACACGTCAGTTTCCAGCTCTGTCAGGCGGCATGACAGTGATCTACTGATCCCTGTCATCGGGATCAGTTAGATCTGTTAGGCCCCTGCCAGCCCAGCCCCCACACAGTTAGAACATGCCTAGGGAACACAGTTAACCCCTTGATTGCCCCCTGCAGGTTAACCCCTACCCTGCCAGTGGCATTTATACAGTATTCAGTGTTTTTTTTTTTAGCGCTCATTGCTGTATAAATGCCAATGGTTCCAAAAAAGTATCAAAAATGTCCGATCTGTGCACCGCAATATCGCAGTCCCGATAAAAATCGCAGATCGCTGCCATTACTAGTAAAAAAATAAAAAAAAAATTGTAAAAACGCCATAAATTAATTCTCATGGTTTGTAAACATATTTTGGAAATATATATCGGCCTAAACTGATGAATAAATTTGTTTTGTTATATATATATTTTTTTGGACAATATAGCAAAAAGTAAAAAATATTTTTTGCAAAATTGTTCCTCTTTTTATGTTTATAGCGCAAAAAATAAAAACCGCAGAGGTGATCAAATACCACCAAAAGAAAGCTCTATTTGCGGGAAAAAAAGGACGTCAATTTTGTTTGGGTACAGCGTTGCACGACCCCGGTATTGTCAGTTAAAGCGACGCAGTGCTGAATCGCAAAAAGTGCTCTGGTCAGGAAGGGGGTAAATCCTTCTGGGGCTGAAGTGGTTAAAACAGGACGTTTAGAAATGTCAGTAAGATTGGCATATGTCTGTTTTTTTTAACTGGAATTCCAGTTTGTATAAGCAAGGTCGAGTTTATAAAATTTCTATGCAGAGTAACTGGTCTGGGCACTTCATCTACTGCTTTTACATTGTAGTTCCTGTGCAAATAAAGCCTGCAAGCACTGTTTGCACACTTAATTCATAAATGTATTGTAACATTATTGCTACAATTTCTGGTTTCAATAGAGTGATGCGGTGGCACAGTTCAATGTAGGCACCTCATCCCATATAGTTATGGTTAATTGGGGGGAGAAGGGGGAGATATAGGGTAGGAAATAGGGGGAACATGGAAGATTTGTTGGGATTATCACGGTGCATATGATTTAAGTCACAACAAGAAAATTGTAAAAACATTTGTTTTATATATACACATTTAAAATTAGTATGGTGGTGAGATAACAATCAAAAGTTCACTGTACATAGAAGAGTAGTTTGCATAATTTATAAAATCAGCGATTATGGCATTGCATGATGGCGAGTATTCTATCCAACATGCTTTGCCGAAATACGGCTTCCTCAGGGCTTTAGATAGGCCACCATATAATATTCAATGCAATGCGAGAAAAAAGGAAAAGAGGGTTTAACATGGAAGTAATATATACATTCTTGAATTAAATCCATACAAGCACTGTTAACCTTGCACCTATTTGAGAAACGCTCACCAACTCTCAAAAAGGTGCAAGGTTAACAGTGCTTGTATGGATTTAATTCAAGAATGTATGTATTACTTCCATGTTAAACCCTCTTTTCCTTTTTTCTCGCATAGCATTGAATATAATATGGTGGCCTATCTAAATCCCTGAGGAAGCTGTATTTCGGCAAAGCATGTAGGATAGAATACTGGCCATCATGCAATGCCATAATCGCTGATTTTATAAATTATGCAAACTACTCTTCTATGTACAGCGTACTTTCGATTGTTATCTCATCACCGTACTCATTTTTAAATGTGTATATATAAAACAAATGTTTTTACAATTTTCTTGTTGTGACTTAAATCATATGCACCGTGATAATCCCAACAAATCTTCCATGTTCTCCCTATTCCCTACCCTATATCTCCCCCAATTAACCATTATTGCTACAATGTATTTTGTTTAGTACTCCTAAGCAGATAAAGGACTAAAATGTGTGCAGATGGAGAACTTGACTGCACAATTACATGGCAAATATGACCTCCATTTCCAGACCAGGATTCCATGTCGTCTATACAGTATCTCACAAAAGTGAGTACACCCCTCACATTTTTGTAAATATTTTATTATATCTTTTCATGTGACAACACTGAAGAAATGACACTTTGCTACAATGTAAAGTAGTGAGTGTACAGCTTGTATAACAGTGTAAATTTGCTGTCCCCTCAAAATAACTCAACACACAGCCATTAATTTCTAAACTGCTGGCAACAAAAGTGAGTACTCCCCTAAGTGGAAATGTCCAAATTGGGCCCAAAGTGTCAATATTTTGTGTGGCCACCATTATTTCCCAGCACTGCCTTAACCCTCTTGGGCATGGAGTTCACCAGAGCTTCACAGGTTGCCACTGAAGTCCTCTTCCACTCCCCCATGATGACATCACAGAGCTGATGAATGATGAATGTTAGAGACCTTGCACTCCTCCACTTTCCATTTGAGGATGCCCCACAGATGCTCAATAGAGTTTAGGTTTGGAGACATGCTTGGCCAGTCCATCACCTTAACCCTCAGCTTCTTTAGCAAGGCAGTGGTCATCTTGGAGGTGTGTTTGGGGTGGCTATCATGTTGGAATACTGCCCTGCGGTCCAGTCTCTGAAGGGAGGGGATCATGCTCTGCTTCAGTATGTCACAGTACATGTTGGCATTCATGGTTCCCTCAATGAACTGTAGCTCCCCAGCGCCGGCAGCACTCATGCAGCCTCAGACCAAGACACTCCCACCACCATGCTTGACTGTAGGCAAGACACACTTGTCTTTGTACTCCTCACCTGGTTGCCGCCACACACGCTTGACACCATCTGAACCAAATAAGTTTATCTTGGTCTCATCAGACCACAGGACATGGTTCCAGTAATCCGTGTCATTTGTCTGCTTGTCTTCAGCAAACTGTTTGCAGGCTTTCCTATGCATCATCTTTAAAAGTGGCTTCCTTCTGGGACGACAGCCATGCAAACCAATTTGATGCAGTGTGCGGTGTATGGTCTGAGCACTGACAGGCTGACTCCCCCCACCCCTTCAACTTCTTTGGTTGACCATGGCGAGGCCTGTTCTGAGTGGAACCTGTCCTGTTAAACCGCTGTATGGTGTTGGCCACCATGCTGCAGCTCAGTTTCATGTTCTTGGCAGTCTTTATGTAGAGCAACAATTCTTTTTTTCAGATTGTCAGAGAGTTCTTTGCGATGAGGTGCCATAATGAACTTCCAGTGACCAGTATGAGAGGGTGAGAGTGATAACACCAAAATTACACACCTGCTCCCCATTCACACCTGAGACCTTGTAACACTAATGAGTCACATGACACCGGGGAGGGAAAATGGCTAATTGGGCCCAATTTGGACATTTTCACTTAGAGGTGTACTCACTTTTGTTGCCAGCGATTTAGGCATTAATGGCTGTGTGTTGAGTTATTTTGAGGGGACAGCAAAATTACACTGTTATACAAGCTGTACACTCACTACTATACATTGTAGCAAAGTGTCATTTCTTCAGTGTTGTCAGATGAAAAGATATAATAAAATATTTACAAAAATGTGAGGGGTGTACTCACTTTTGTGAGATACTGTATATGAAATCCACAAATTTCCAAAACCTTTTGCAGTTCTCGCATGAATTCATCTGCACCCTGACCTCCTTTGCCTTTTTGCCTCCCCTTCCCCTTTGGACTTCTAAATCCTGGTACTTTTGTATGCCCCTCAGGTGCCCCCCCTTGCTGTTCGCTCTAACTTCCCAACCCCTTCCTACACCCCCCTGCCTCTTTCCTTCTAATATTTCTGATTATCTTTCTGCCCCTGCATTTCTTTTTTGGACATCTTTGGAGCACTCATAATTGGAGTAATCCTTTTGCTTGGAATTCACTACCAGACCTACAATTACAGTGGTATTAAACGCAAAACCAAAAATGTAATGCATATATTGCAGCTTAACAATCAGGAGATGTGAGAATTGGCAAGCTGCAATATAATAAGTTTAATACTGTTTAAGACTTGCCATGAATAATGCCACCCCTTAATTTTATGTAACAATCCATTTCATAAGAAACTCTCACTGATTCATCCTGACTATACGAGTCTCTATTGAACTGCAATGCACACGGCTGTATTTATACACCATATGACAACCTATATAAATACAGCAGTGTGCATTGCAGTTCAATAGAGACTCATATAGTGTCAGGATGAATCAGTGAGAGTTTCTTATGATGTTTTCATGTTGACCTATGCTGTACTCTCTTCTATACCTTACTAAAATGTATCACTTATATAAAAAAAAAAAAAACAACATTCAGCACAACTCCAATAGTTTTTATTTTATTTATAAAAGTTGTTCTAATTTTTCGGTTCTGCAGTGACTCAAAGGTGACCACGTAGGGGTGGCAGCTTGCATATTTTCTTGTGAAAGCTGTTAAATTCAATTCAATTTAAATGATGAATACAAATGTTATAAAATATGATGTAGAGCAACTGCCTGAATCTCCAAACAAGTTGTTTCATTTGGAAAGAGGTCAAATTTTATGCATGCAATAATGTGCCCTAGTAAGTAAGTAATTCTAATGGACTTCAAGGACAATGCCATAGCGAGAGCAGCACAATCACTTGGATTAATCGTTGAAAATGGAATTCTGTAGCCCTATACAGTGAAATTATTTATGTATTTATTCATTTCCAAACAAGTTCATGTCCACTTTTGCTTTGGAAAGGTCATTGAGCTGTTATGGGGTTGCCACCTAGTGTTCAGAATTGAAACTATCTACATTAAATTGACTATATGTTATCATTATAACTATTACATAGGTTGAGTGTCTCTCACACAGGGCATGTAATTCTGAGGAACGGCTAAAATGCAACCACAGAAAGTGCCAAAAATGCTTTAGTGCAAAAAATAAAAAGGATATTGCTTTTGTGCACACTACAGCATATGCATATTTTATAATATTGGAGGCAAGTTTACTATATCACCTTGTAAGGATAGTGCAAAAATAAAGAGTGGCCTTGCAACCAATAACTACAAACCATTCACGTGGACCTGTCCTGTATACACAACTTCAGTTTTGTGGATTTCACATATAATCATTCAATGGTTTCACTAAAAGCTATTAGTGAAGCAAAGGGTGCCTTGTGACTATAGCCTCTCTCATGCCTCTAGTTGGAAGATACATAGGGGTTGATTTACTAAAGCTGGGGAGTGCAAAAATTGGTGGAGTTGTGCATGTTAGTCCATCAGCTTCCAACCTTAGCTTGTTCAATTAATAAAACCTTGAAGCTGATCGGTTACTGTGTGGAGCTGCACCAAATTTTGCACTGTCAAGCTTTAGTAAATCAACCCCATAGTCCCTGTCCCTCATTGGGAAAAACTGTCCCTCTTTTGCAACCAAATCCCTCTGCCCCTCCTTCTTTCTCAATGTTCCCTCTTTTTGGTGTGTAGGATAGACCTTTAATGCTTTCTGCACTCAATAATTATTCCAACCTCTAAATTATTTAATTTGTTATCCTAACATGCCATTATACATGGAAATAGTGGTGTAAAATGCATTGTTGGTTTGACCAGTCATCTTTTCCAAATCTTATTCATCTGCATAGCTGGAAGGTAAATAGCTAATTTATATGTCTGTAGTAGACCCTTCAGTTCCCTTCTATGTGCTTGGCAGTCACACTTTACAGAGTTAATTAACAAACCATTCATATCAGTAGAAGAGGAACCCAGTACCCCAACAGCAGAATGCAACAATGCAAACCCCTAAACCACCTTAAACCACCTTGCTAACCCATGGTAGCAGTTTTGCATAGAACTAACATAAGGGATTAGGTTTATATTAGGGACAGGTAGCTATAATATTATAAAGAGGGTTAGTGTGTGGGGTTAGCATTACAATTAAAGGGAGGGTCAGTGATTGGGTCCCTTTAAGAACAGCTGCAATTGTGCTTATCAATCGCAGGAGTCTTAATCTTGGTGCCATTCAGATAACACTTTCCATTTTCTCAATGAATGAAAATTGTTAACTGATTGGACAAGGTGGATATTGTGATGTAACTGTACTGCCTCTCAACCTCATCCAATCACAAAGCGATTTGTATTCATTGAGAAAATTAGCAACCTTCTGTATTTACAATATAGCAGTGCGGCGGCTTGGCATGGGACCCAAGAAGCCAGTGGAGCTCACTCCAGTAGTAGCGTCTACTGCAGTGATTTCCAGCTTCTAGAGGGATCCCACAGGTATGGCACATACATACACAATAGTGTAAAAATTGCCATGCCTGCCATTCATCTTTAAAAGCACACTAAATGATATTCATATTCTCCAAAAATAATGCATACATATCCACTACTTAATGGCCTTGTGATCTATTTTTCATTAAATAATTTCTTACTGTGTTTTTCTGCATCCTTATCCTCTGTGAGCTCCCAATCCTCTCCTTATCCCCCACTATTGAATTAGTGGTGCACACTTGTGGTCATGTGCATTGCTTTAAACATGCTACACATCCCATAGTCCCTAGCCCCTAGGCCATCTTGGGAGTGATCAAGAGAGGGCGGCAATGTTCCTCCATACAATGGGATCATAAAAAATGAATGTAGCCCTGCCTGTAACAGAAAGTCAGATCACAGCAACAAAGAACAAAACAAAAATACAAAAAGGAATTTGGAGATTTAGAGGTGTCTGAGAGCAATAGAGGATACCTTTCTGAGTTAAGAATAGTTAAGAAGACATAAATTAATAGATTTTTTTTTAACAGATTTTTTTTTTAAACCAGAGTTTAATGTCACTCTATGTTTCTGAATTTATGAGACATGTCTTTTTTCAGCCTAGCTAACTATGGAACAAATTAAACAAGTACAGTACTTATCAGAACAGACATATTTGCCCTTTATGTATACATGTTGTGCATCTTGCATATTTCAGTACAACTATGGCAGGCTCATACTCTACAGATGCTGTGAGATCTGCAATAGTGTTACTAAAGCAAACCCTTTCCAACTCAGGTTGTGGACAGTCCAAACAGCAATACATTCTACAGGTTCTGTAAATTTCTTTTTTTCTTTTTAAGGAGCATATATGTTGATTGCTTTCATGATGTCTGACACTGCAGTAGCTTTAAGCCTGTTTCTAAAATACCATGAAAAATGTGGCAACTACAAACATAAATGTGAAACACTGTATACAGTTGTGCTCATAAGTTTACATACCCTGGCAGAAATTATGATTTTATGGCCATTTTTCAGAGAATATGAATGATAACACAAAAACATTTCTTTTACTCGTGATTAGTGTTTGGCTGAAGCCATTTATTATCAATCAACTCTTTTTAAATCATAATGACAACAGAAACTACCCAAATGACCCTGATCAAAAGTTTACATACCCTGGTGATTTTGGTCTGATAACATGCACTCAAGTTGACACAAAGGGGTTTGAATTGCTATTAAAGGTAAGCATCCTCACCTGTGATCTGTTTGCTCATAATTAGTGTGTGTGTATAAAAGGTCAATGAGTTTCTGGACTCCTGACAGACCCTTGCATCATTCATCCAGTGCTGCACTGACGTTTCTGGATTCTGAGTCATGGGGAAAGCAAAAGAATTGTCAAATGATTTGTGGGAAAAGGTAGATGAACTGTATAAAACAAGAAATGGATATAAAAAGATATACAAGGAATTAAGAATGCCAATCAGCAATGTTCAAACTCTAATCAAGAAGTGGAAAATGAGGGGTTCTGTTGAAACCAAACCACGGTCAGGTAGACCAACTAAAATTTCAGCCACAACTGCCAGGAAAATTGTTCAGGATGCAAAGAAAAACACACAAATAACTCCAGGTGAAATACAGGACTCTCTGAAAATGTGGTGTGGCTGTTTCAAGATGCACAATAAGAAGGCACTTGAAGAAAGATGGGCTGCATGGTAGAGTCGCCAGAAGAAAGCCATTACTACGCAAATACCATAAAGTATCCCGCTTACAATACGCCAAACAGCACAGAGACAAGCCTCAAAACATCTAGCACAAAGTCATTTGGAGTGATGAGGCCAAAATTTAGCTTTTTCGCCACAACCATAAACACTATATTTGGAGAGGAGTCAACAAGGCCTGTGAAGGCCTGTGAAGCAAAGTGTCAATATTTTGGGTGGCCACCATTATTTTCCCACACTGCCTTAACCCTCTTGGGCATGGAGTTCACCAGAGCTTCACAGGTTGTCACTGGAGTCCTCTTCCACTCCTCCATGATGACATCATGGAGCTGGTGGATGTTAAAGGCCTTATACTCCTCCACCTTCTGTTTGAGGATGCCCCACAGATACTCAATAGGGTTTAGGTCTGGAGACATGCTTGGCTGGTCCATCACCTTTACCCCCAGCTTCTTTAGCAAGGCAGTGGTCGTCTTGGAGGTATGTTTGGGGTCGTTATCATTTTCAAATACTGCCCTGCGGCCCAGTCTCCGAAGGTAGGGGATCATGCTCTGCTTCAGTATGTCACAGTACATGTTGGCATTCATGGTTCCCTCAATGAACTGTAGCTTCCCGGCAGCACTCATGCAGCCCCAGACCATGACACTCCCACCACCATGCTTGACTGTTGACACTTGTCTTTGTACTCCTCACCTGGTTGCCGCCACACACGCTTGACCTCATCTGAACCAAATACGTTTATTTTGGTCTCATCAGACCACAGGGCATGGTTTCAGTAATCCATGTCCTTAGTCTGCTTGTCTTCAGCAAACTGTTTGCAAGCTTTCTTTGCATCATCTTTAGAAGAGCCTTCCTTCTGGGACGACAGCCATGCAGACTAATTTGATGCAATGTGCGATGTATGGTCTGAGCACTGACAGGCTGACCCCCCACCCCTTCAACCTCTGCAGCAATGCTGGCAACACTCATTCGTCTATTTCCCAAAGACAACCACTGAATATGATGCTGAGCCTGTTCTGAGTGGAATCTGTCCTCTTAAACCACAGTATGGTCTTGGTCACCATGCTGCAGCTCAGTTTCAAGTGACCTTCAAGTTGTACCGTGGAGTACCGTTTCTTGAGAGACTCCTAGACTTTTTTTATTAAGAACGAGATGTATTTCTACCGGATCCGATATTCTCTTAACAGTTCTGGGACTTTGACTCGACGTCGTACCACTGGTTCTGGTATGACACCAAATTCTCCTGTCTAAGGTGAGTCTTGTCCGAGTCGTAGTATAAGTCACCAACAGAAACCCTTTATCTGCTTACTCACAACGGTCGTAACGACGTCTCCAACTTCCCCACCCCCCAGTCGGACAGTCACGAGTCTGGTATGTAGCGTGTAACGTAGTT
>BLSH010486821.1:31144-43108 GCA_018402905.1 Glandirana rugosa | reverse complement strand
AGCAAAAAGACATACATTGCCCAGCAAACCTTTAGTCATATCACTTACATATAGGTTGAATAGAACAGGACCCAATACAGAGCCGTGTGGTACCCCACTAGTGACTGGTCTCTGTTCTGAGTGAACCCCATTTACAACCACACTCTGGGATCTATCCTTTAGCCAACTGCATATCCACTGAACCACCCAAGGGTTAAGTCCCAGCTTGTACAACTTTTGTATCAGATCATTATGTGGAACTGTATCAAATGCCTTGCTGAAATCAAGATACGCTATGTCCACAGCACCACCCTGGTCCAAAACACTGGTAATATAGTCAAAGAATTCAATCAGATTTGTCTGGCACGATCTGCCCTCAATAAAGCCATGTTGCTTTGGGTCCAGCAAGCTGTGTATTTTTAGGTGATCAATGATCCTTCTTTTGAGAAGTGATTCCATTACCTTGACTACAATTGATGTTAAACTCACTGGCCTGTAATTGCCAGCTTCTACCTTGCTGCCCTTTTTGTGGATAGGTACAATATTAGCTATCCGCAAGACATGGGGAACTTCTCCTGTTAGAAGAGATTTATTTAAAAGATTTGTTAATGGTCCAACAACTATATGGCGAAGTTCTCTTAGAACTCTGGGATGAATACCATCAGGGCCCATTGCTTTATTAAGCTTTAACCGAGCCAGTTCCTCAGCTACCTCTGTCTCCAGAAATCCTTATATACAGCTGTCAGCCAGCAGTTGGCAGGAGAGTTTGGGTGGAAGAATGAGGATGTAGTCAGGAGCTGCGGATCAGGCCTCACCCGGGAGGGGATCCCCTGAGGCCTGGGGCTTGGGTGCAGCCAGAAGCAGGAGTCGGCTCCTGGAGTGGCACAGGAGAAGCAGGAAAACCGCTGAGGTCTGCATGGAAGGAGACTCTTTAAAGGAATCCACCATAAAGTCGGTGAGTGGCGGCCTCTGGGAGTTGGAGGAGAAGGCTGTGACAGTCTGGGAAGAGAGAGGGCAGTCTGTGGAAGCCAGGAGGAGCCAACCAAGGGGAAGGAGAGCCATTAGACCAAAGGACAGACCGCATTGGTCTGGGGGATGGGCTGGGAGTAGTAGTTCATCCAAAGGCCCAGCTAGCACCAACGTGTTTTGCTACACAAGAGTGATTGCCCAGTTTCAGTGAGAGAAACCTACAGCTCTTACCCACAAAGGGTGGATCTGAGGCCTTGCAAGCGGCTGCAGCAGGCCTCACCATGTGCTAGCTGTGGTGAAGAAGAAGTGTCATGGAGGTCTGATAAATTTCCCTTCGGACCAGGAGAGCAGGTGTAATGGTCAGTAAGTGGTGTACTGGAGAGAAGTACAGGAGAAGTGTAATGGTCAGCAAGTAGTGTGCTGGGGGAGAAGAAGTGTACAGGTGCTGGTCATATAATTAGAATATCATCAAAAAGTTAATTTATTTCACTAATTCCGTTCAAAAAGTGAAACATGTATATTATATTCATTCATTACACACAGACTGATATATTTAAAATGTGTATTTCTTTTAATTTTGATGATTATAACTGACAACTAACGAAAATCCCCAAATTCAGTATCTCAGAAAATTAGAATATTACTTAAGACCAATACAAAGAAAGGATGTTTAGAAATCTTGGCCAACTGAAAAGTATGAACATGAAAAGTATGAGCATGTACAGCACTCAATACTTAGTTGGGGCTCCTTTTGCCTGAATTACTGCAGCAATGCGGAGTGGCATGGAGTTGATCAGTCTGTGGCACTGCTCAGGTGTTATGAGAGTCCAGGTTGCTCTGATAGTGGCCTTCAGCTCTTCTGCATTGTTGGGTCTGGCATATCACATCTTCCTCTTCACAATACCCCATAGATTTTCTATGGGGTTAAGGTCAGGCGAGTTTGCTGGCCAATTAAGAACAGGGATAACATGGTCCTTAAACAAGGTACTGGTAGCTTTGGCACAAAAAACGGGGGGAAAGGGGAAGAGTAGGGCACGGATCTCCAAACCAATAAAATAGGTTTAGATCAAACCATGAGCGGCTGTCACACCAAGTGTATGGTGGGGTTCACCTATGGGACCAAGTCAATGTAGCAAAATCCTGGTTAGGATAGCCCCCAACCACTGAAGAAGGTCCATAATTCCCAGGCGACCGGGAAAAGGGATAACCCAGCAGCATGTATGGTATATGCAAAAAGAATTTTATTATGAAGACAAAACGGACATAAACATAATGACAGTAGGGTGACACATGACCGACAACGTTGTCTAAAATAACACCCCCGGGGGTAGCAAACAAACTTGACCCAAAATATGCATGGCAAATAAACCAACCAATAGCATATGTCCCAGGAAACCCTTTTGGAACAATCACCCACTCAATGAAGTATGGGCAATTGTATAAGGAACATCTGGGAATCAAATACTGTGAAGATTGGTGATAAACATGGATAACCTACACCAGATGAAATGGATTGAAATAACCCAAATATGGCAGTTTTAAGTGACCCAGAATGGTAAACAAACAATGTCACCAGCCACGTGATGAGGATGTATGGTAGCACATGGAGAAAGTCACTGTTAATCCCTGATAAATACGGTAAAATTACCTAATATATGACATCTGGGTATGGTGATAAACAGTGAGCCACACACAATCCATAGGCGATGATCAAATTGAAAGTAACAAAAGGTAGCCACCTCTGATCTCGTGGGTGTTCATTTACAATCAACCAGGGTACCAGTGTTTTAAAGATAACAGGATGAGAAAATCTCCATGAATATGTGCGCAGAGTATGAACAGATTAAAGATCGTCCAAGGTGCTGTACTTGGATTCAGAAACATCTGCTGAGTATGAATGGCGTCCACTTACAGTTAGAAGGACTGAATCCGAGTTGAAGCCTCCGCACTCAGGATGGGTGAGGTCCAATCTTGTAAGGAGTAAGATGGTCCGCCGCTGACATGTCAGTAAAGTTGAATCTCCCGCACCGGCGTGTACTCACTCATTCACCGGACCGACGACCAGCGACTCGGTAGATTGTTGAGCAGCGTAGACAAGGTGAATGATCCACGTCTCTCTGCTGGACATCAGCTGATCATCGGGTCCTGGTGGTCTGGAAAACCTGGACCGGAGTGGTCATAGCAAACATCATTCAGAAGTGCAGCATGCGGGTCAAGGCGGCATAACCCCCTAGAGACGGGGGAACCTCCGAGGGTGCATGGGGGGAAGACAAAGGGAGCAGAAACCAACGCGTTTCATCCGCTATACCGCGGATTTCATCAGGGTGATGGGCCCCAGGCATATGCATCTTTTTTATAGGCTGTATAGCCAATCAAATCAAATCAGGCTGCTGGCCACATTCCGTCACATGACGTTGTCGAATTAACCCTATACAGTAAAAATTAATTTAAGGTTGTTGCATCAATTCACATCTGTGGCATGTGTAGATACATGCATCAATAAATTAAAGCAGAATAGCCCCTGTATCTCTCAGGTAACATCTAGATCAAACATTAAATTAAAGATTAAAGATTAAAAACAAAGTTGGTAATTGCTCATCCCAGAGTACACATGGACAAATCGTAGGGGATATCATGGCCAAAACCAATATAGGTGAACGCACCAGATCTCAAACTAGATATATTGGTAGAGTGGGGGACTCTCAGCAATGCATGTAATCACAAAACTTATTATGTTTTTCTGCTTCTCTTATATATGTTTTTCTCACAACCTATCCCGGTTTATATTTTAAATAGTCCCTTGATCATTGATATCGAACAATGAAGGGCTTGTACTAGTCCTGATTTATAGTTCATATTTAGATTTAAGATTCCAAAAAGACTTGTAAGTTGAGTTCGGTGTTAAGACCTCTAGGGACCAAACTTCCTAATTTGAAGATCCAACGTTTTTCGTATTGGAATAGTACTTTATCTAAATCACCCCTCCGGTTGGGTAACTGTAGGGCAAAGAATCCTTTAACTGTAAGTCCAGAGGGATTTCCAGAATGATAATCCCTAAAGTGTAGTGCTAAAGGGGATTCATCCATGGGGTCCCTTATTGATGACAAATGTTCGCCAATTCTGATTTTTAATGCTCGTTTGGTTTTTCCCACGTATATTTTTCTACATGGGCATGTGATGATATATAAAACTCTTTCGGTCGAGCAATTAATGAATTGGTTAATCCTATAGGTATTCGCATCCAGACTGCCCTTGAAGGTACTGGTTTTTCAACATAACGGTATATGTGGCACTTGCCACATGGAAACATCCCTTTTAGGGGGGGTAAGTCAGTCAGCCAATTTTTCTTTACTGGCCTGACAAACTCGGTTTTAACAAGTTCATCACTTAGATTTCTCGCCCTTTTAGCAGTTAGAAGAGGTCTCGGGCCCACAATAGCTTTTGTTAAAGGGCATCTTGTGAGGATATGCCAATGCTTTGTTAGTGCAGTTCTCACATTTTCCCACTGACTTCCGAATGGGGTTATGATTCTTGTGTACCCCGAGTTGTCCTTTGTTTTTTGAGAATCGTTCTGATTTAGTAGTTCCCTCCTATTTGTTTGGGACGCGTTTTTCTTGGATCTCTTCAAAAAGGAATGAGGATACTTTCGGTTCCTAAATCTGCGATAGAGGTCAGAAGCCTCTTTTTTATAATCCTCATCCAAGGAACAGTTCCGTTTTATCCTTAGGAACTGTCCCGTCGGGATGGCCCGGATTAGAGTTTTAGGGTGATGACTAGTGGCTTCAAGTAGTGTGTTGGCCGCGGTAAGTTTTCGGAATGTATTGGTGATCAATTTACCACCTTCGATTCTGATCTGCAGATCCAAAAATGCTATTTGATGAGTGTGCATGGTATAAGTTAATTTGATGTTTCTCGTATTATGGTTCAATTCACACATGAATTGATGTAACGATTCCTCCGATCCTTTCCACACAACCAGCACGTCATCAATGTACCTGAGCCAGAGTGCCACCTGGCCCAAGTACATCTGTGACCGGAAGACAGTGTCCTCCTCCCACATGCCTAAGTGTAGGCATGCATAAGCAGGGGCCCACGGGGCACCCATCGAAGTGCCCCGTATTTGCCTGTAATACACACCGAGGAACCCGAAGCAGTTGTTATCCAAGGCAAATTCTAATAATTCAACTAGGAATTCGTTCTGGGCGCCCAGTCCAGGGTAATGTAAATCCAGAAAGAAGGTAACCGCCGCAAGGCCCCACTTGTGGGGTATTGAGGTATATAATGACTCAACATCTATCCCCACGAGTAGGGCCCCTTCCGGTATCTCAATACTGTTGATTTTGCTCAGTACATCTCCGGTGTCCTTTACAAAGGAAGTGAGTAGTTGGACCATGTGCTTCAAGAGGGAGTCAAGATATTTTCCAACTTTTTCAAGGGGTCCTTTAATTGCAGAGATTATGGGTCTGCCTGGTGGATCAACGACTGCCTTGTGTATCTTAGGTAACACGAATATTGTGGGTATATTGAAACTCTTAACCGTTAAGTAATCATATTCCTTTTTGTCCAATAAATCAGCATCTTTTGCTAGATGTAATTTAGAGTTGAGTTCCTTCACGATCTTTCCAAATGGATTATTATCCAATCTTTCATACGTGGTTTTATCCTTCAATTGGCGTAGGATCTCCTTCTCGTACTTGTCAGCTGAGAGAAGTACCACATTCCCTCCCTTGTCGCTTTTCTTAATGACAATCTTGTCTTTTGCTTCTTTAAGCTCCTTTAAAGCAATTCTTTCATCTCTATTTAGGTTGTCAGGGGTCCCATATTCGTTCCAATTGATTGCACTGAGGTCCTCTTGAATTAGATCAAGGAACACCCCCAGCCATCTGTTTTTCCTAAAGGCTGGCATTTTAGTGGAACGGATTGGTAAATTGGCCCGTCTTCTCAAACGGATGGTTTCAGTTATTTCCTCCGATGTCTCCTCATCACTACTAGAACCTAAAAGGGAGACCAATGTATCCCTGGCCTCCCTTTCCTGTTCAGTAAGTTCGATGTTGTTACGTTTATCTTCGCCTATGTTGGAATGCACCAATCTCAGATAGACCTTCCTCAGGAAGAGGGAGATATCCTTGTATACCTCAAATCCATTGAGCGAGTTGGGGAAAACGTAAGGCCTTTTGAAAGGATACTACGATGTCTCTCCTCCAGTTTAAAGTCAGTTAAGTTAATGATTGTGTTGATAGACTCATCCACATCCCCTCCTTTGTGGATGGTAGGAGTACCCAAATTTATACTTGATCCCGGTTTTTGTTCCGGTTTCTGGTATTTATTCTTTGGCTCCCTTGATTCTTCGCTTTTTGAGGTGGGATCTCTCCTCCGCCTCCTTTTCCTCTTACTTCTTCTCTTACCCCTTTTAGAATGCTCTTGACCGATGTCCGGGGTGTGTCGTCGGTCTCCACATCTAAAAAACCAACTGACCTCTCATTATAATCATCACTATCAGACGTGTTCTGAGTCCTTTGTGAATCTGTTCTTGATCTCGTCCGTCTTCTTCTGGATCCACTTCTGCCCCTGTTCTTAGTTAGATCAAATATCTCCCCTCGCGCCCAGTCATCCAAGTCTCTTTGATATTTTGTCTGTTTAGTATATCTTAGATTTTTCTGGGTTTTAATCACTTCCTTCTTTAGTATTTCGTTTTGTTTCTCATATTCCTGTTGGTCTTTATAGGGTTCAAGGCGCTCTAGACTTTCGTCAATCAATTTTTGAAGTTCCTGTGCTTGTAGTCTCTCTTCTTCGACTATGAGTTTCATAACGTTAATTCCATGATCAATGCACTCCTGTTTCCATTTGGCCAGGAATCTCTCGTTATGTAAATGTTCTGCGGGGACGACTCTTTCCCGTAGGCCCCTAGGGATAATACCCTTAGAGATGTAAGTGTCTAATGACAGGACATCCCATTTACGATTTAGTTGTTTTATAGTTAGTCTTTTGTGTTCCTTGAATAAATCTCTGATTGTCACTTGATCATCTTTCAGTGTGACCTCCGGGTCTAGGGAAAAGGCCTGTCGAATCTCCTCCTCTAGGTCATCTCCTATAGTGTATGCCATTATTGATTTGTACGTCTGGGATGAGCAAACCACAATATTCACTTAAACATATAAGGGTTAAAAACTAAGTCATGTGTGCCCATCTGTAATAGATAATGTCCAGTAGATACATTTATCTGCAGACGTGCCCAATAGAACTGGTCATCAGAGGTCGACCATAAATTAAATACATAAAACGGGGGGAAAAAAGGGGGAAAGGGGAAGAGTAGGGCACGGATCTCCAAACCAATAAAATAGGTTGAGATCAAACCATGAGCGGCTGTCACACCAAGTGTATGGTGGGGTTCACCTATGGGACCAAGTCAATGTAGCAAAATCCTGGTTAGGATAGCCCCCAACCACTGAAGAAGGTCCATAATTCCCAGGTGACCGGGAAAAGGGATAACCCAGCAGCATGTATGGTATATGCAAAAAGAATTTTATTATGAAGACAAAACGGACATAAACATAATGACAGTAGGGTGACACATGACCGACAACGTTGTCTAAAATAACACCCCCGGGGGTAGCAAACAAACTTGACCCATAATATGCATGGCAAATAAACCAACCAATAGCATATGTCCCAGGAAACCCTTTTGGAACAATCACCCACTCAATGAAGTATGGGCAATTGTATAAGGAACATCTGGGAATCAAATACTGTGAAGATTGGTGATAAACATGGATAACCTACACCAGATGAAATGGATTGAAATAACCCAAATATGGCAGTTTTAAGTGACCCAGAATGGTAAACAAACAATGTCACCAGCCACGTGATGAGGATGTATGGTAGCACATGGAGAAAGTCACTGTTAATCCCTGATAAATACGGTAAAATTACCTAATATATGACATCTGGGTATGGTGATAAACAGTGAGCCACACACAATCCATAGGCGATGATCAAATTGAAAGTAACAAAAGGTGTGCAGGTGCCAAGTCCTGTTGGAAAATGAAATCTGCATCTCCATAAAGTTGGTCAGCAGCAGGAAGCATGAAGTGCTCTAAAACTTCCTGGTATACGGCGTTGACCTTGGACCTCAGAAAACACAGTGGACCAACACCAGCAGATTACATGGTACCCCAAACCATCACTGACTGTGGAAACTTTACACTGGACCTCAAGCAACGTGGATTGTGTGCCTCTCCTCTCTTCCTCCAGACTCTGGGACCCTGATTTACAAAGGAAATGCAAAATTTACTTTAATCAGAGAACATAACTTTGGACCACTCAGCAGCAGTCCAGTCCTTTTTGTCTTTAGTCCAGGTGAGACGCTTCTGACGCTGTCTGTTGTTCAAGAGTGGCTTGACACAAGGAATGCGACAGCTGAAACCCATGTCTTGCATACGTCTGTGCGTAGTGGTTCTTGAAGCACTGACTCCAGCTGCAGTCCACTCTTTGTGAATCTCCCCCACATTTTTGAAGGGGTTTTGTTTCACAATCCTCTCCAGGGTGCGGTTATCCCTATTGTTTGTACACTTTTTTCTACCACATCTTTTCCTTCCCTTCGCCTCTCTATTAATGTGTTTGGACACAGAGCTCTGTGAACAGCCAGCCTCTTTTCAATTACCTTTTGTGTCTTGCCATCCTCGTGCAAGGTGTCAATGGTCGTTTTTTGGACAACTGTCAAGTCAGCAGTCTTCCCCATGATTGTGTAGCCTACAGAACTAGACTGAGAGACCATTTAAAGGCCTTTGCAGGTGTTTTGAGTTAATTAGCTGATCAGAGTGTGGCACCAGATGTCTTCAATATTGAACCTTTTCACAATATTCTAATTTTCTGAGATATTGAATTTGGGATTTTCCTTAGTGGTCAGTTATAATCATCAAAATTAAAGAAATAAACATTTGAAATATATCAGTCTGTGTGTAATGAATGAATATAATATACAAGTTTCACTTTTTGAATGGAATTAGTGAAATAAATCAACTTTTTGATGATATTCTAATTATATGACCAGCACCTGTATATACCGGAGGTGTATATACTGTGTCTCATGTTCAATTACTGGGCATCCCACAGTCATCCCTAATCGCTCTTCAAGTACAAACCCCTAAATAAAACAACAAAAACAAAGTAACGGCCTGTTCGGTGACTTTGGATGTGTGGAATGCGTGTGATTGAGGGCAGCAGGCAGATGGACCACAACTATCAGCCACTCTTAAAGGAGCACATGGCTACATTCATATTAAACATGCCTTACATTGTATTACCTGACAAGATGTACCCGAGGACACTCCACTGATGTAAACTCACCTTTTGTACAAACAATAAAAATATATTTGGCTCTAAAAGCCAACATATCTATGTAAACCTTGTAGCTAAACAACTACACATACATGCATACAAAAGGGACTTCCTAGATATTGTGCCACCGTCCATAAATTCAAACCAAACAAACAAAATTGTGGGACACCCCACGTAGGTCGGACGTTTCAAATGGGCACACCACGAGATAGCAGAGATTGATTTTGTTAAAAACCATTATATTATATTTGTACATAAGAAAATACATATCCAACACAATGTATATACATAAAGAAAAAGTGAAAAATAACGAAATAGGAAGCAACAGGTGGGGGGTCCCTGAAATGCCACGTGGTGCAGACCTCACGTAGGGTCGCCTCCAGTGATACGTCGAGGAGCCCCAACCAAAGCACACTATACAAATATATAAAATACTTGAGCCATAGTATGTTATACACGAACAAGGAGTCAACGCGTTTCGCTATGAGCTTCCTCAGGACTCCAAAAATATGGCTGTCAGTTGCAGAGACAACTAGTCAAAAAGAAATAATATAATTAACATAACTCAAAAACAGTAAAAATAGGTACAATATATGTAAGAGAAATTCATTTTAACAGTTTAGTATTACTAAACTGTTAAAATGAATTTCTCTTACATATATTGTACCTATTTTTACTGTTTTTGAGTTATGTTAATTATATTATTTCTTTTTGACTAGTTGTCTCTGCAACTAACAGCCATATTTTTGGAGTCCTGAGGAAGCTCATAGCGAAACGCGTTGACTCCTTGTTTGTGTATAAAATACTATGGCTTAAGTATTTTATATATTTGTATAGTGTGCTTTGGTTGGGGCTCCTCGACGTATCACTGGAGGGGACCCTACGTGAGGTCTGCACCACGTGGCATTTCGGGGACCCCCCGTCTGTTGCTTCCTATTTCGTTATTTTTCACTTTTTCTTTATGTATATACATTGTGTTGGATATGTATTTTCTTATGTACAAATATAATATAATGGTTTTTAACAAAATCAATCTCTGCTATCTCGTGGTGTGCCCATTTGAAACGTCCGACCTACGTGGGGTGTCCCACAATTTTGCTTGTTTAACTACACATACATATTTTTACATAGATTAGCTCTTTTCTTGCTGCCCATGTGCTGCTTGTGCCCCCCTCTCCTGCACTACCATTTCCAAATTCAAAGGCACCAATGGCTGGATTATTTTTCTTTGTTTCCTGTGCTAACCCACTGATGCACCTCAGCTTGCCATACTTTCGTACTGTGCATTCACAGGCCTTTTTTTTTTTATTACCAATCGATGAGTGTGGTATGATGCACTCAGAAGATGACGTGCATGACATCATGAGCTTCAGTTCATGTATGCTCAGTATGACAATGATGCAAGATCTTGCAGTTTAAGAATATGATCTCCCTGAAGGTACTGGTGATGTGGCCTTCCCAGGGGGCATCTGTGATTCTCTGGCTATGTTACCAGTGCCTCAGAAGAACCAGGAAGTGAAAACAGAAAAAGGTAAATAAAAATCTTTTTTTTAAGCAAACAAATGTTGGATGGTTTGAATTTTAGTGAAATGGGGGAAAGGAGCAGCCACCAGTTTTCATGTTCACATGGTTTAGACTTAGTTGACATGTAAGTATTCAGCGGGATGAGTTCATTTCTCCCTTACTTAACATTTATAGTCTCCCTCGTGTTTGGGTGTAACATTGGACCATATCGTTTTATTAAAGCTTTTTTATAGATATTGGTGCACTCGCTCCTGATGATGTGGTAGGAAACCATGAAACGGGCATCGGGCCAATTTTGATGCACCATTTCTTTTTATATGGGTTTTATTTCATCCACTCCCAAGTTACCCCACTATGTTGTTTTACAAGCGATCCTAAAAGATGGACAGCTGCCTTATACCTTAATATGTTGTCTCAAAGTTGCTATGATTGTTTTCATAAATATCTGGTTATTAATATGTGATTGATATACTTGTTTTGCAATACATGTACTAATTTTTACTATGTCATTCTTTTTATGTATCAAATAAAACATGTCTTTTTACATTTGACTCATCTTTTAGCCATGCTAGACCTACCTCATTCAAAGTCCCAAGCCCTCTCTTCTTTTGCATATACTGTAGATTAGGGATGGAGATGTGTGATCTCACACATCTCATTTAAAGTCCCAAACCCCTCTTTTTGTGTCTTAGAGAAATAACTGTGATCCTATGGTACACTGTTCAGTCGGTGTTATTAACCACTTCCTTACCGGCGTATAGTAAAAATACGCCGGCAAGGTGGACTCCCCATCCTAAGTGGCCGTCATATGACGTCCTCTTGTTTTCGCCGCTTTGCGGGCCCTCAGGGGCCCGCATCGCGGCGATCGGGGACCGGCCGTGTCCCTGCAGTATACTGCCGGTGAATCCTACCCCTCAGGTGGAACGGCCGCATAAAAATGATATGCGGCCATTCCTTCACCAATTATTGTGGCTGACTTGTCACATGGTATCCTAGTGTCAATAAAGAGATTCTGTGTTTTTCTCCCCAAACCCTGAAATTTACTCTACACACTCTAGTGTGTAGAGGTAGGGATTAGATGTCATATACGTTTTCTTCTCTCCCGAACCCTGAAACTTACTCCATCCAGATCGTACCGATTTTCTACTCAGTTTA
>BLSH010486821.1:8485-23861 GCA_018402905.1 Glandirana rugosa | reverse complement strand
AGTGGGGGGGATTTTTGCACAGAGGATGGGGGGGTGGAAATTTGTTCAGAGAGGAGAACTGGGAAAGGGGGAGCTTTTGTACAGAGGTAAGAGCTACACAAGGCAGGTTGTGCAAAGTGAAATATGTGGAGGGGGAGGGGCAGGTTGTGCAAAATGAGAGCTGTGGAGGGTGGGGGAGGTTGTTCGGAGGTGAGAGCTGTAGGTGAAGCAGTGGGTGCAGAGGTGAAACATGGGGGGGGGGTGGCAAAGGTGAGAGCAGTGGATTGGTGTGAGCTTTATATGGGGGTGCAGAAGGGGAGCAGAGATAATATGGATGGGGGTGCAGAGGTGAGTTGTGGACTGGGGGTGCAGAGCTTAGGTATGGATGGGGGACACAGGGGTAAGCAAAGAGATAAGCAGAAGTGAGGATTTGATGGTTCATTTTGGGGAGATACTTGAGGGGGAAGACCATGGAAATTTGTTGGGGGGCAGTAAAGCATACAGAGCTAGTGACCAAGAGTACAAAATGTATGGCACAGCATGCAGGGTGCAGTGGTGAGAATTATGTTACACCTTGTACATGACATAGTCAGAACTGCTATAATCTGTATGCTGTGCTGTATGTTACATATTAAAGGCCTCTGGGTGGTACTCCTGAATGCTGTACTCTCTAAAATGGGTTTTGCGTTACATACTCCTTAGCCCTGCACTCTGTATGCTGGACTGCATATTACATATACTTTACCATTGCTCTTTGTGTTGGGCTTAATGTTACATATTCCTGACCCCTGCACTCTGTACACAGGTCTATATGCTCCATATTTCTGAGAACAAGGTACGCTCCGCATTGAATGTAAGTACTAACATCTTTTTTTTCTGGCCATGTCTGATATGCACTGTTCATAACTGCACAATTCACACTCCTGAGCCCTGTGTGTTATGAAGTCCTGAGTCCTGTACTTTGTGTGTTACACATCCCTGAACCATGTGTAATGTGCAGTTGTAAGCCTTCACTTATTAAAATTATTTGGCGTTGCTGTACTTCTCTCCTCTAAGGAAGGTGTGTCTGGGGGTGGGGCTTGGGTGTAGTTGGGGGTGGGGTTTGGGTGTGGTTGGGGCATGGTTGGGTGTGGTTGGGGCGGGGTTTTGGGTGGGGAGGGCGAGTTCCTGCACCTATTTTCCGAGAAAAAAAGCCCTGATATAGTGGATTACAAAATGCTGAAATTAAGTGGTGTGCAGACCCCTACACGCCTAGGGCCACATGCCAGCACACCACTGTCATGCAGGTGTCCAACATTGCTGTAATGTGCCAGGCAAGCCTGCTGCCACATCTCACATCAGAGTGGCAAACAATTAAGGTAAGCTCTCCTAGGCTCATCATCAGTACAGATATGTCATGTGTCACAGCTAAGGGTAAGCCTGGGAATATTTGTTCTGCTCTTGCAGTATCCTGTTTAGCGCTAACCCGTAGGAGCCACTGAGTATGTAGATGCCAAGGGTTCCCTTCCCAGTAATTGCTCCGCAGCCAGGCACACAATTCCGATCACTCTTCAGACTCATTAACCAGTCTAGTGGTGTGCTTTTTGATGCTGTAATGAGAACGTGAACCTGGATAGATAGTGGGTAATTCTAGGATACACTAGTAACCCTTAGTAACGATTTGAGGACACTAACTTCCCCCTTTTGAACTGAGAAACAAGTCCTACTTCAAGAAAATGATGTACAGAGTTTGGTAGTAGCAACCTGAGGAGATTTAATCTTACTTTTGGAAGTCCGAGCAAAGTCCTTTCACTGAGAATTAAATAGACTGAGCTCTTCAGGACACCAGATACAATGTCCCTTTTACCATGATGACTCTTGCATAAAAAGGGATGGCAGCAGCATACAGTCTCTAGGATCTCACACCAGCCTGTACTCACTGATGTCCTTGGATAATTGATTGTCTTCTTCCAAAATCTTCACCAGACACCTTCACCCTGTGGTACCAGACTAGATCCTCAGACGACAGTCCCTCAGTCAGCCTCAGCAAACTCTCAGCAGAGTAGGCCCCCAGCTAGTTCCACTGAGGCCTCAATAAACTGCAGGCACATGGCAAAATTGCTCAGGGGGGCAAATAGCCCCCCTAAGCTGTGATCTCCTCGTCAGTAAAAAAGACCTCTCTAATCTCAGTCTGAGAGTATTTATACACACTCCCAGTCACGATCTGGACACCTCTCCCCAAGGATTGGCCAGAGTTGCATAACTATTCAGCTGATTAGACTCTCCCTGTCCACTAACTTACAGAATATTTCTATACAAAGAGGGGAAAGCAGCTAATCCTGCAGTCACATAACAGACCAGAACATCAAGCACAGGCACAATGATTACAGTGAGGCAGAACTAAATTTACCTAACCTAACACCTATCTAGGAGGCTACTACACTTGGTATCATAAAATAACTGTAAATATTGCAAAATAAGTCTGAGACACTGAGGAGACAGTGTCTCTGGAGTGTGCAAAGTTTGGTAATCTGGTGCAGCTCTGCATAGAAACCAATCAGCTTCCAGGTTTTATTGTTAAAACTTAATTGAACAAGCTGAAGTTAGAAGCTGATTGGCTACCATGCACAGCTGCACCAGATTCTGAGTTTTCCAATTTTAGTAAATCTCCCCATAGTGTATATAGATGTATGAGGCAATGCGTGTATTAGAGAGGTATGAAGCCCTGTGGCAAACACAGAGGTATTGGGCACTGCTTGCAATATGAAGGTATGGGGCACTGTGTGTAATGCAGAGGCATTTATTGTACTTGAGGACTGTGAAGCACTATATGTTGAATATACATGAGACTATGGGGTTGATTTACAAATGAGGCTGTTCACTTTGCAAGGGAAGTTGCACTTTGCATAGGAATTTGCCTCAGATCTTAGTGAATGGTTAAGCTTTGCTGACTTTCATCATCCAATTGTAGCCAATGCCATTGGGTTTTGCTGGAAGTAGTGGCTCACCTTCTCACACTGCCCTCAATCACACTCCTCGCTTGCATCCGGAGTCAGAAAACAGGCTGGCGCGTTGTTTTTTTGTTTTATTAGGAGGTTAAACTTGGATGGGGAAAGGAATGATTATGGGATGCCAAGAGATCAACAGTTCTTTACACTGGACCTCTATATACTCTCAGTAAATACACTCTCCTTCTTCCGCCAGCACAACTCTTGCTTCTCCTTGTTCCTCTCTCCTGCACAACACTTGCTTCCACAGCTAGCACATGGTGAGGCCTGCTCTGGCTTTGACCAGGCCTAGTAACCGCCTTTTGCAGGCAGGGACCACTGGCCCCTATAGTGTAGAGAAAGTATGTGCTAACCGGCCTGATGGACTACTACTCCTAGCCCATCCTCCTCCAGGGTCTCTCATCCTGGAGACCCTGCTGGTAGTACTCTCCTCTTGCTGTCCTTTTCTGCTCCTCCTTGTGCCTCTCCGCCAGGATATCACTCCTCCTGGATGCACCCAAGTCCCAAGCCGAGGTCACCCCCCAGACTGGAGACTCCCTCAAGGCCCCCCAGAGCCTTCAGCACTCCGTCTCCATTCTCCAACTTCCACCCAAACTCTCCTTCCAGACTGGGCTGCCCCAGGCTATTTGAGAAGGCCTACCCCCTGCCAATCCAGGTTGGGGATTGGTCAGGGCATCCCAAATACCCAGCAGTTCCACCTCTTCTGCCCCGCTCCCCTTTTCTAAAATTTCTGAAAAACCAGGGAGGGGTCAACCAAAGAGTGTCACCACCTACAGTCACCAGCCACTCCCTGGACCACTCCCATACCCAGAACAAAATCAAAAAGGCCTGAGAGCAGCCAAACCTGCCTAAATTTGCCTACTCTAACACAGAAATCCTCAGCTAGCACCTACCTAACATAGAGGGCGCTACACAATCATGTGCAATCAAAAATCCTGCTTTTTTTTTCCTCGTATGTGATTGGGTATTCTTTGCAAAGTGAAGCTTCACCACATTCACTAAGCTTTGGGGCAAATTCCTTTGCACATTGAGCAGCCTATTTGCCTTTAGTAAATCAAATCCCAAGTGTCATAAACATGTATGAGCATGAATCTAACAGAGGCATTGTATGTATAAACACTTTAGGCACTGAAGTGAAGTGACACTATGTAACACAGTTCTGAATTTCTTCTAGACTTTGTAAAAGGTGGGAGCTTGTGACATTATAGTGATATCATTTCTGACTCCACAATAGGATAGTATTGGTTTATATGTGAAGGGGAGGTTTGTGATGCCCTCGGAAGACTTCCGGGCTATGTAACCAATGTGCCACGTCCCGAAATGAATTAGCAACAGTCATTGAAAAAAAGAATGGACTTTACCAGCACTTACAATTCATAAAAAAATTGCATTTATTCATTCACATTAAAAACTTGTTTGAAATATCAAAATTCATCTATACTGACATTGCAATAATAAAATAATAATCATAACAGTGCAGTTGGTTGCCCCTGGAAATACCCAATGGTCAAGATATAACAAGGAAAAGGGCACGTAGTTCCAAGTATTCCACATCCAGGGGTTCCAATTCACTGTTTTGTGCAAAAAACACTCAACATGTTTCGCAACATTTCAGTCGCTTCCTCGGGAGGATGTATTCTGTAGTAACAGACATACATAAATTACTCATAATCCAAAAAGAGAAAAACACAATTTGTATTGTCATAAACAATTATCGCTGAAAATGCACTCACTTGCGCCAATCAGGACCACGCTCGCCCCCCCCCCCCCCATGGCTTGGGCGGCCACACAATCTGACTATACCCAGTGCGATCACTGGCAGGGGCCCCCCGGTGGTCATCCAGAGAAGCACATGTGTCCCAATAAGCACAACTGAATGACAGCGATAAAAACATTATGAGGAACCCCGGCCCAAGAGCTCACTTGGGGGGGTGTGAGCGGGGGTTAAAGCACAATCCATTACAATATCCATTAAAGGTATTGTAGGATTATAGACTAAATACACAATAAACACTAACAATAACAACAAAGATCACTGGCCTTTTAAAAGTGACAAGCTTTTTTGGGGGATGACTAAATTCAGTATACTCTGTTTAGGATTTTTTGTTGTATATTTCCGTATATCCATGCATTTGAAGTGGGAAACCGTTTGGTTATGATGGAAATCTTGTTGTTTAGCCTTTTTAAACTATCAGATCTCTATTATTGGTTCAGTTGTGTTATAAAATGGTTTGTAAGACACCACTTCATTGATACCTGGTTGCTTGGTTGCCTCCAGTTTTTCAATCCAGTAGGTTTGTTTCTGTAGTATGCGTCAATCCCAGTTGCCCCCACGTGGGTCCTCAGGAATGACCTAGAGTACCAAGAATTGCACGAAAGTCGTGTCGCATTTATGCTGGAGGCCCAGGTGGCGGCTCACCGGGGTCACAATTTTGGCATATTGGGAATAATAGATGTGATCATATAGTCTTTGAGTTTGCAAATGGTTTTGCCCATGTAGTAGGCTCCACATTTACATGGCATGAGGTAAATTACCCCACGTGTGTCACATCTTGGAACTGTGGGTGAAAACCTCTCCCCATTAGGCAATAAAAACTCGGTGCCGGTTTGTACCCATGGGCAGTAAGTACATTGCCTGCAGGTGTACATTCCTTTAGGTGTAGTATTAGTTCTGTAACGGGATTATATTGGCTAGTAACAAGTCTGTTGCCAATTGAGGCTGCTTTGCAAAACGTAATGTCGGGTGTATTACGTATATATATTTCCTAAGTATGGGGTCCTTACTGAGATGATGCCAATGGCATTGCGTCATGCGTGCAATTACGCCGCAAATTAATGTATTGCGCATAGGGTATGCTGTGGATGATTGGTGGGCATGGAGAATTGTATTTCCTGCTGTATCCTTGCAATACAGTTTAGCTGCCAGATTATTATGTATGTCTTTGAAAATCTGCAGGTCTAAAAAGAATAGACTTTCATGGTTCCAATTGACAGTGAACTTTAAATTGTAAATGTTGGTATTCAGGTGAGTCATAATGGACATGAGGGACTCCACTGACCCTGTCCATATGAGGAAAATGTTTTGAATGTACCTGAACCAGCACAAGGCCTGGTCCAGGTACTGACCCATTTCCTCACTAGAAAAAAATCTCGTTCCCACCCCCCAGGTACAGATTGGCGTACGCCGGGACACAACAAGTGCCCATGGCAACGCCCTGCACCTGGAGGTAGTGGGAACCCGAGAACGTGAACCAATTGTGTTCCAAAATATGACCTCTACTTGTTCGCAAGAAAATTAATGCACAGGTATATCTTTGATGCAGACTGCAAACGATCGAGGGAGGAAAAGGAACTCTCTGAACAACTAAAAAATTTCACCATGCAGGACTTCAGAGCCCTTCGGGACCCGATGTTCCTGCTGGATGAAAACAGTGAATTTGATAGTACCCAAGCTGATTCTAGGCAACATACCGAGACAAATCCACCCTTACGGGCACAATTTAACCACTTCAGCCCCGGAAGGATTTACCCCCTTCCTGAACAGAGCACTTTTTGCGATTCGGCACTGCGTCGCTTTAACTGACAATTGCACGGTCAAGCGACATTGTACCCAAATGAAATTGCTGTCCTTTTTTCCCCCACAAATAGAGATTTCTTTTGGTGGTATTTTTTCACCTCTGCGGTTTTTATTTTTTGCTCTATAAACAAAAAAAGAGCGACAATTTTGAAAAAAGAACATTTCTTTTTTAAACTTTTTGCTATAATACATAATCCAAAAAATATATATAAAAATTTTTTTTATCAGTTTAGGCCTATACGTATTCTTCTACATATTTTTGGTAAAGAAAATCACAATCAGTGTATATTGATTGGTTTGCGCAAAAGTTATCACGTCTACAAACTATGGGAATTGATTTATGGCATTTTTATTATTATTATTTTTTTTACTAGTAATGGTGGCAATCTGCAATTTTTATCGGGACAGCAATAATGCAGCAGACATGTCGGACATTTTTGACACTTTTTTGGGACCAATGACATTTATACAGCGATCAGAGCTAAAAATAGCCACTGATTACTGTGTGAATGTCACTGGCAGGGAAGTGGTTAACACTAAGGGGGCAATCAAGGGGTTCCCTCACTGTGTTCTAACTGTGTGGGGGCTGGGCTGGCAGGGACATAACAGATCTCACTGATCCCGATGACAGGGATCAGTAGATCTGTCGTGTCCCCCCTCACAGAACGGGGAACTGCCGTGTGTACATGGGTGGTTCCCCGTTCTGCATCTCTATTAGGCGTTCGCGGGTCGCCAGCAGACATAGAGTCCACCCATCCTGCAGGCACGCCCATGCAGCAGGTGTCTGTTAGTGGGGGGAGTGCGTAAAGGGGCAGACGTCCATGGAGGTCTCCCTGGCAATTCAGGTCTGTGCTGTAACCGTCTTTCTGTAGTGGTAAAACGCAAATCCAACCAATTCCCAGACCTGACAACTAACCCGCAAATTTCAGCATTTTTATTAGCTATGAGCAGTGAGGTAAAGCGTATGCCCATACCAGATAAAACTCCCAATCTCACTCCCCAACAAAAGTGAGCCATTACATAGTTACAGCAGAGTGGGGACACAGTCAACCAATTACGGCTGAAACGACTAAACTTTTTGAGCAAGAGTTCAGACAACAAATTTTTTTCCACCTACTCCAATGCCCTGATAGACAAACACATTTGAATTCCTAAATGTTAGACATCCAGGAGATGCTACATTTTATGCAATCCCAAAAATACACAAAAATGTGCAGCCCCCTGTGGGGAGACCTATCGTGTCAGGTATTGGGGCCCTCACTGAGAACGCTAGTAAATTTATAGATTTTTTTTGAATGCCCCAAGTCTCACAGATACCTTGATACGTGAGGGACACTTGGGACCTGCTAACACAGTTGGATGGTCTGAATGTCCCCCCTGGAGCATTATTGGTCTCCATTGATGTGGAGGCGCTTTATTCTAGTATTCCTCACAATTTAGGCCTCCAAGCCGTCTGTACTTTCCTTATGGAACAGGACAACAGGGAATGGGATTTTTACACGTTCATTATCAGTTGTTGGCGCATATTTTGGAACACAATTGGTTCACGTTCTCGGGTTCCCACTGCCTCCAGGTGCAGGGAGTGGCCATGGGCTCTTGTTGTGCCCCGGCGTACGCCAATCTGTACCTGGGGGGGTGCAAACAAGACATTTTTTATGCCTTGTGCTGGTTCAGGTACATTGACGACATTTTCATCATATGGACATGGTCAGTGGAGTCTCTCATGGCCTTTATGACTCACCTGATTACCAACATTTACAATTTAAAGTTCACGGACAATTGGAACCATGAGAGTCGCAAGGATACAGCAGGAAATACAATTCTCCATGCCCACAGTGGGCACCCCGCACCACTCATCCGCAGCATACCCTATGCCCAATACATTTGCTTGCAGCGTAATTGCATGCATGACTCAGACTTCATAGCTCAAGCAGCACAATTACATTCACGCCTCACACAAAGAGGCTATAGTAAAACCCTATTAAGGAAAGCGTTTAATAAGGCGCTCAAACAAGATAGAAATTCGCTGCTATACCCTAAAAAGAAATCTACCCAACAAACTCAAACCTCAAGATTTATTACCAAGTACTCTGCTCAGCATCAAGAACTTAGGACATGTATGCAATGCCATTGGCATCTTCTCAGTAAGGACCCCATCCTTAGGAAATACAGTATATACGTGATACACCCTACATTACTTTTCGCAAATCAACCTCAATTGGCAACATGCTTGTTACTAGCCAATATAATGCCGTTACACTAATACTACACCTAAAGGAATGTATACCTGCAGGCAATGTACTTACTGCCCATGGGTGCAAACCGGTACCCAGTTTTCATTGCCTAATGGGGAGAGGTTTTGCCCATGGTTCCATGCCACATGTGACACACGTGGGGTAATTTACCGCATGACATGTAAGTGTGGAGCCTACTACGTGGGCAAAACCATTCACAAGCTCAAACAAAGACTATATGATCACATCTATTATTCCCAATTTGCCAAAATGGTGACCCCAAAGAGCCGCCACCTGGGCCTACAAACTGTTTTTATAACACATTGGAACCAATAATAGAAATCTGATAAAAAGGCTAAGCAAGCAAGATTCCCATCATAACCAAAATGTTTCCCTACTTCAAATGCATGGATATAAGTATACAACAAAGTCAGTCAGACGGTGATCTTTGTTGTTATTGTTAGTGTTTATTGTGTATTTAGTTTATAATCCTTCAATACCTTTAATGGATATTGTAATGGATTACGCTTTAACCCCCACTCGGGAGCCTTGGGATCTATTCGGGGGCTCACCCCCCAAGTGAGCTCTTGGGCCAGGGTGCCTCTTAATGTTTTTATTGCTGTCATTCAGTTGTGCCTATTGGGATGCATGTGCTTCTCTGGAAGAACCCTGCCAGTGATCGCACTGAGTATAGTCAGATTGTGTGGCTGCCCGAGCCGTGGGGGGGTTGGGCCCCCACTCCGGGCCCTCGGGTGGCGGAGCGGGTCTGTCCAGGTCCCCCATGGCAGTTTGGCACCTTGTGCCAATGGCTTTGTTGCTGTGAGGTCTGGTCCTGGGGCATTGGTACCCAGTGGTGTCTGGGTCTCTGGCTCCCTGCCTGGGGCATGCATGCACAGATCGGGCGGCCGGATTGGGTGACGTCAGCCACAGCTGACGCGTGATACCAGTCGGGACACCCAAATAGAGGAGGCCAGACGCGAGCAGTCTAGGCTGCCTGGGAAGCGCCGTCTCCCCTCCTCACTAAGCGGCGGACTATCTATTGGCACACACTATCATCTGGGACAGGTAACCTCTGATCTCCCCTACACCAGTGGCATCAATGTAGGATGGGCTAGTTCCATCGTTTACATATACTCTTTTTTCCTCCCTTCAAGTCTTTGTTCAAAGAGGGTTTGTCTCTTTCTCTCCCCCCTCCCTTCCTCTTCCCTTGTGATCTGCAAGTGTTTCTTAAAGAGGACAAGTGTTAGATATCAGCAACTTCTAGGTAATTCATGCCGCCTCTCTGTTGGTGAATTTATTTTGCAATTTCCTTTTAATGTTGCAAGCAATTTGATTATCTTCATTATGCAGATTTCTCTGCTGTATAATCCAACCGTTTTGGAGTGGCACACAGCTCTAGATAGTGGTGGTTGTATGAAGAGCCCAGGTACCAGCTTCCCTTCATTAATTGTCCATATGCCCCCCTTCCTTTTTTTTTTTAAAGCCACGCGTTGTATGATCAGTGGACCAGACCATTACTGAACACCTGGTAGGTAGGACAAGACTATATGAATATAGAACAGTACTAACCCACAGTATAGAACAGCTTAGCTGTCCACCTTAATATATTGTACCTATACTAAATTGTTACCCATTATTATATAACTATCTGTGTGTCCCCATCACTGATAGATGTACCTTGGGCGGTTACGTGGCCAGTGGAGCTCCAGGTGTCTCCTTGGGGGGGCGAGCGTGGTCCAGATTGGCGCAAGTGAGTGCAAGTGAGTGCATTGTTTTTCTCTTTTTGGATTATGAGTAATTTATATATGTCTTTCACTACAGAATACATGCTCCTGAGGAAGCCACCGAAATGTCGCAAAACATGTTGAGTGTTTTTTTGCACAAAACAGTGAATTGGAACCCCTGGATGTGGAATACTTGGAACTACATGTCCTTTTCCTTGTTATATCTTGACCATTGGGTATTTCCAGGGGCAATCAATTGCACTGTTATGATTGTTATTTTATTATTGTGATATCAGTACAGATGAATTTTGATATTTCAAACAAGTTTTTAATGTGAATCAATAAATGGATTTTTTTTAATGAATTGTAAGTGCCGGTAAAGTCCATTCTTTTTTCAATGACTGTTGCTAAGTATTGGTTTATAAGCATTAAGAAGGATAGGAGTGGCTAGTCTATGCTGTGGTAGATCTCGCTGGTGATGCAGATACCAGGAAATAAGCAGCTCTCAATGGTGGCATGGATACAGGGAGGTTAGCTGTTTTTGTTGGGGTGACATGCATACTGGAGTTAGAAGTTGTGTAATGGAGTGCAGATCCTAATGGTAGAATGGATACTGGGAAGTAAGCTGTGAGTATTAGACTGCAGATTAGAGATAAGGAAATCTGATGGGATTGAAATTCAACAAACCCAACCTCAGCGCCATATCCTAATAAAGCCTATGTGGGGTGAATTAGAAAATTCTAGCCATTTGTAGGGCTAATAGGAAAGTGTTTGTCAAGAAATTACGGGGAGCTGGGTACTGCCATTAGAGACATGTATCAATGCCAAATATATTTTTAAAACGTTAGAAAAAGTTTGTTGTGCCAAAGTAAATGTACAGCAATGACGTGGCTCTCCAGGGAGCAAGCGGGTGGTGTGAATATCTCACTCATTCGTAACTCTATGGGGGACCTGATGGCCGCCCCGACTGACATTAACCAATGTTTTGCTGAATACTATGAGACACTCTATTCCTCCCGGGTGGATTATGACGGCGAAGAGCTGTCCTCCTACCTAGCAGGGATAGATGTCCCAGTCCTGACCGCGACATATAGGCGTAGGCTAGACACATCCATTACAGTGGACGAAATCCTTGGGGCACTGAAAACGATGCAGGCGGGAAAGACACCAGGCCCAGGCGGCATCCCGGTTGAATTTTATAAACATTATGCAGATTACTTAGTCCCTAAGTTCCACAACATGCTGGGTGAGGCTCGCAGGGCTGGTTCTCTACCGGCGTCTATGGGCGAGGCCGTAATAGTGGTGCTTCCCAAGCCTGGGAAGGACCCTTCGCTGTGCTCTTCGTACCGTCCTATTTCCCTACTTAATACGGACGCTAAGGTTCTGGCCAAGGTCCTTGCCCTTAGATTAAACACAGTTATAACTGAACTGATCCATCCTGACCAGACGGGTTTCATGCCGGGCAAAGGGACGGACATCAATATTAGAAGGCTCTTCACCCATCTGGCGGGCAATCGACAGGGGTCGCAGGGAGTGGTGGCCTCTCTCGACGCGGAGAAGGCCTTCGACTCCATGGAGTGGGGCTACCATTGGGAGGTGTTATCCAAGTTTGGGTTTGGGCCCATCTTTCAAACCTGGGTTAAAATGTTATACGCTGCCCCTAGGACTAGAGTGCGTACCAATGGCACCCTGTCGGACCCCTTCTCCCTCGGTCAAGGCACCCGTCAGGGCTGCCCCTTGTCACCGGGCCTGTTCGCTCTGGCCCTGGAGCCACTCGCTGCCCAGATTAGAGCAGACACGGATGTGAAGGGGATAGAGGTCCCTCCGCTGGAGGAGAAAATCTCTCTCTACGCGGATGATACACTTTTGTATTTGGCTGATGCCGCGGGCACCCTTAAAAGAGCGCTGGGCCTGTTTGAACAATTTGCGCGCTTCTCCGGAATACGCATAAACTGGGACAAATCGGTGTTGTTCCCATTGCATCCCTCGCACCCCCGCACAGACACGGGCACTCCCCTTAGATGGGTGGACCGGTTTACCTACTTGGGTGTACAGGTAACTGCGGACATGGGGGGATATGCAGAGCATAACCTACAGCCCTTGGCGACGCAACTGGTGAATAAATGCGCGGCCTGGTGGAGTCTTCCCTTGACGCCGGTGGGAAGAATCAATTTGTTTAAAATGATATTCCTTCCCAAATTTATTTACTTTTTTCGGAACACACCGGTTACAATTTCCAGGTCCTTCTTTAAGAAAATGGAGGGGGTGGTGTTATCCTTTGTCTGGGCTGGGAAGCCGCCGAGGGTCGCAAAAAGGATTCTTTATTTGCCCTTGTCAGGGGGCAGGTTAGCGCTCCCGAACCTACAGTTATACTACTGGGCATCAGTGCTAGTCACGGTGCGTTGGTGGTTCTCCCAGTCTAGACAAAATCCGGCCACTAGTTTGGAGGCGGCGGCGCTGGGATCATATGCGGCCTTGAGCAATGTGGTATTTCGAGGGGTGAAGGCCCACCCCTTTATGTCCACCCCCATGAGAACAACAATCAGAGTATGGAAGGAGGCGAGGGCGCGTCTTGGGAAACCTGATCATTTCTTCCCACACACCCCGATCTGGGGTAACCCGACATTTCCCCATCTACAGATGGTCCCGGACCCCGCGGTGTGGGCCAGGCATGGCATCAACACACTAAAGCATATAACTCAGGATGGTAGGCTAATGCCCTATAGGGAACTCAAATCTAAATACTTACTTCCTAGCTCCTTTAGTTTTTGATTTTATCAGCTGCAACACGCATTCAGGGCCCAATTTCCAAACCCTATAGTCCTAGAATCAGATGCGATAGAACGACTGCTGATAAATAGTGTAATGGGGAAGCCGCTCTCCACACTTTATCTCCATATAACGGTGGCATACGACACGAAATCTACTAAGTCCATGGAAAGATGGCGGGCGGACATACCTGCACTAGGGGAGGAGGAGTGGCAGGAGTGCATTTCCACGTATATCCCACCCATGATTGCTGCGAAGGATAGATTCATTCAGTTGAAGTTCCTACACAGAGCCTATTACACCCCCCGTCGACTAGCGCGGATATACCCCCGTAGGGATTCCAGATGCCCTAGGTATAGGAGAGAAGACGGAACTTTTATACACATGGTGTGGTCCTGTCCTAGATTACAGACTTACTGGGAAGAGGTGGTAACTACATTGTCAGACTTATGTGGGACTCGGGTCCCCATGGACCCTTTGGTGACTCTGCTTAGCCATTTGGAGGACATAGAGGGTGACAGGTACACAAAATTGAATATAACACTCTCTCTCTACTATGCCAGAAGGGAGATACTCCTACGGTGGAAGGCGGAGGATCCTCCTACTTGTGGGGAGTGGAGGAGGGCGATTAAGTCTGTGTTACCTTTATACAAACTTACCTATGAGAGTAGACAATGTCCGGCTAAATTTGACAAGGTCTGGTCCAGCTGGGTGGACGCAGAAGGTTGAGAGGCTTGTATTGATCTCCTCCCCTCCCCCCCCCATCGAGGGGGGGAGGGAAGGGGAATCAGATTTGCGGGAGGGCGGGCGGGCAGGGGGTGGTGGGAGGTGCTGGCATGGTGGTAACATCAATGTAGATGTATATTATGTTGGGGATGGTCGCGGGGCGCACGCCCCTTGATATGATAATCATTCTTATGTAATGCTGTATTGTGCTTGGAGAGAACGTCTGAAGAGATATAACATGTAATGCTGATTTGTCAATAAAGTTTCTGTTAAAAAAAAAAAATGTACAGCAATGAAATACAAATGCTGTGTTATAAATGGAAAGCACACTGAAATAAAGTCCAAAAAAGTGCTAAAACAAAAAAAAAAATACTAAAGTGAAAAAAATATATATAGAAATCCAATCTTGAATGAAAATCAACAATAAAAAACATGCACAGTCCCATGATAGGATCAACAACATAAACTTGTTGGTGAAAGCACAAAGTACAGTGCAAAGATGTGCACAAAAGAAGGCGGTGACTTGAAAAGTGAAGCGGTGATCCAGTACAGTGCTTCAGAATCATCCACCGCACCCCTGTGAAATGGACACTCGCCGCCATTTCAGCAGCAGATCCGCCATCTGTTGTGGGGAAGGCTGTTAAGCAACTCGCACCATCTAGATATAGCTGTGGTAAATAAAGCTCACCAGGAGCCAGATGAAGTCTCCATAACTGTCCTGCCACTGGACAATTTCTATCATACTCTCATTAGAAATGAGTACACCACCAGGGATAATAACTAACCAGTGTATGCCTGGTATGTTATTATGAGGTTAGGAGTGTGGAAGCGTAGTATTTATTGGATTTGTATGTTATAAGCCAAAATACAATTAATCATAAAAACATATGACAATAGGTTCCACTGCTGATGTGGCATCGGACAGTGGCCTGACGTCAGCACTTGTGTCTCCTCACCAACGCGTTTTGTTCAAGAGGACGTTATTATTTAAAACTACTGTACAGCGGGGAGAGGGGATTTCCATGCAAAGGAAACATTGAAGATATACAAATATTTTAAATAACATGCTTGGGGGTTGCGTTAAAGCTGTACATGGTGTTACAATAACTAACCAGTGTATGTCTGGTATGTTATTATGAGGTTAGGAATGTGGAAGCGTAGTATTTATTGGATTTGCATGTTATAAGCCAAAATACAATTAATCAAAAAAAATATGACAATAGGTTCCACTGCTGACGTGGCATCGGACAGTGGCCTGACGTCAGCACTTGTGTCTCCTCACCAACGCGTTTTGTCCAATAGGACGTTATTATTTAAAACTACTGTACAGCGGGGAGAGGGGATTAGAGGGGCGACATGTCATCAAAATTTATTATTGCA
>BLSH010486795.1:173312-190016 GCA_018402905.1 Glandirana rugosa | reverse complement strand
TGACAACACTGAAGAAATGACACTTTGCTACAATGTAAAGTAAAGTGTGTTGAGTTATTTGGAGGGGACAGCCAATTTACACTGTTATACAAGCTGTACACTCACTACTTTACATTGTAGCAAAGTGTCATTTCTTCAGTGTTGTCACATGAAAAGATAGAATAAACTATTTACACAAATGTGAGGGGTGTACTTACTTTTGTGAGATACTGTGTATATATATATATATATATATATATTTTTTTTTAGCAGAGACCCTAGAGAATAAAATGACAATCGTTCCAATATTTTATGTCACACTTTATTTGCTCTGTGGTCTTTCAAACGCAATATTTTTGGAAAAAATACACTTTTTTTAAAATTAAAAAACAACAAAAAAAAAAAAACAGTAAACCCAATTTTTTGTATAATGTGAAAAATAGCGCAGAAAGTAGCGCAGTAAATTCAATTTTGTTTTTTCATCTGATATGTTTTAAAATCTTCAAAATTTCTTCAAACTCTTTGGTCTTTTTTTCCTCCGTTAAAATAATATATATATATATATTAGCAGAGACCCTAGAGAATAAAATGACAGCCGTTCCAATATTTTATGTCACGCTTTTTTTTGCGCTGTGGTCTTTCAAACACAATTTTTTTGAAAAAAATACACTTTTTTAAAATTAAAAAAAAACAAAAAAAAATAAAAATAAACAGTAAACCTAGCCCAATTTTTTTTGTATAATGTGAAAGTAGCGCAGTAAATTAAATCTTGTTAATTTGTTATAATAGAATATCAGGGAGGGGGGATTTTCTTCAAAATTTTTGGTCTTTTTTTCTCTGTTAATATAATATACATATATATATTTTTAGCAGAGACCCTAGAGAATAAAATGACAATTGTTCCAATATTTTTTGTCACACTTTATTTGCTCTGTGGTCTTTAAAACGCAATCTTTTTGGAAAAAAATACACTTTTTTTAAAATTAAAAAAAAAAAAAAAAAAAAAAAACAAAAACAGTAAACTTAGCCCAATTTTTTTGTATAATGTGAAAGTTAGCGCAGAAAGTAGCGCAGTGAATTCAATTTTGTTAATTTTTTTTTTTTGTTAATTTTTTTTTCTTTTTTCATATGTTTTATAACAGAAAAATATTGGGGGGGGGGGATTTTCTTCAAAATTTTTGGTCTTTTTTTTTCTCCGTTCATATAATAAAGAATATAAAACCCAGCGGTCATCAAATGCCAGCAAAAGAAAGCCATCAATTTCATTTGCATACAGGGCTGAATAGCAAAAAAATGAGCTGGTCATGAAGGGGGGATTAGCCGACCGGTTAACCGACCGGTTAACCAGTTGCCGACCGCCCGCCGCGGCTTGAAGGTGGCAACATGGCTCTCCTGCGCAAACCTTCCGAAATTTGGAAATAAGAAAGAGCATTTGAAATAATAATAAATAACTATTAAATTATATTGGAATTTCCTTGAAAATTTGGCTGTTAGTGAACTCAAATATGAAATTTATCACTAACAGCCATATTTTCAAGGAAATTCCAATACCTATAATTTAATAATTATTTATTATTTTTTCAAAAGTTCTTTCTTATTTCCGAATTTCCGAAATTTGGAAATAATAATAATAATACGTTATTCATTTATTATTATAACTTATTATAAATTATAATACGTTTTTATTATTTCAAATGTTCTTTCTTATTTCCGAATTTCCGAAATTCAGAAATAAGAAGGAATATTTGAAATAATAATAAATAACTATTAAATTATAGGTATTGGAATTTCCTTGAAAATATGGCTGTTAGTGATAAATTTCATATTTAAGTTCACAGCCAAATTTTCAAGGAAATTCCAATATAATTTAATAGTTATTTATTATTATTTCAAATGCTCTTTCTTATTTCCAAATTTCGGAAATTTGGAAATAAGAAATAACATTTGAAATAATAAGTTATTCATTTATTATTATAACTTATAAATTATAATACGTTTTTATTATTTCAAATGTTCTTTCTTATTTCTGAAATTCGGAAATAAGAAGGAATATTTGAAATAATAATAAATAACTATTAAATTATAGGTTTTGGAATGTCCTTGAAAATATGGCTGTTAGTGATAAATTTCATATTTAACTTCACTAACAGCCAAATTTTCAATGAAATTCCAATATAATTTAATAGTTATTTATTATTATTTCAAATGCTCTTTCTTTTTTTACGAATTTCGGAAATTTGGAAATAAGAAAGAACATTTGAAATAAAAAGTTATTCATTTATTATTATAACTTCTTATAAATTATAATACGTTTTTATTATTTCAAATGTTCTTTCTTATTTCCGAAATTCGGAAACAAGAAGGAATATTTGAAATAAAAATAAATAACTATTAAATTATAGGTATTGGAATTTCCTTGAAAATATGGCTGTTAGTGATAAATGTCATATTTAAGTTCACTAACAGCCAAATTTTCAAGGAAATTCCAATATAATTTAATAATTATTTATTATTATTTCAAATGCTCTTTCTTATTTCCAAATTTCAGAAATTTGGAAATAAGAAAGAACATTTGAAATAATAAGTTATTAATTTATTATTATAACTTCTTATAAATTATAATACGTTTTTATTATTTCAAATGTTCTTTCTTATTTCTGAAATTCGGAAATTCGGAAATAAGAAGGAATATTTGAAATAATAATAAATAACTATTAAATTATAGGTATTGAAATTTCCTTGAAAATATGGCTATTAGTAATAAATTTCATATTTAAGTTCACTAACAGCCATATTTTCATGGAAATTCCAATATAATTTAATAGATATTTATTATTATTTCAAATGCTCTTTCTTTTTTTACGAATTTCGGAAATTTGGAAATAAGAAAGAACATTTGAAATAAAAAGTTATTCATTTATTATTATAACTTCTTATAAATTATAATAAGTTTTTATTATTTCAAATGTTCTTTCTTATTTCCGAAATTCAGAAAGAAGAAGGAATATTTGAAATAATAATAAATAACTATTAAATTATAGGTATTTGAATTTCCATGAAAATATGGCTGTCAGTGATAAATGTCATATTTAAGTTCACTAACAGCCAAATTTTCAAGGAAATTCCAATATAATTTAATAGTTATTTATTATTATTTCAAATGCTCTTTCTTTTTTTCCGAATTTCGGAAATTTGGAAATAAGAAAGAACATTTGAAATAATAAGTTATTAATTTATTATTATAACTTCTTATAAATTATAATACGTTTTTATTATTTCAAATGTTCTTTCTTATTTCCGAAATTCGGAAACAAGAAGGAATATTTGAAATAATAATAAATAACTATTAAATTATAGGTATTGGAATTTCCTTGAAAATATGGCTATTAGTGATAAATTTCATATTTAAGTTCACTAACAGCCATATTTTCATGGAAATTCCAATACCTATAATTTAATAGTTATCTATTAGTTAGTTAATATTTCAAATGTTCTTTGTTATTTACGAATTTTCGAACTTCGGATGTGCCGATTGCAGAGTTTCCGAATTCCTGAAAAAATAGAAAAACCAAAACGAAAGAAAACTAATTTTTCAGCCATGCACAAGTCTATTACACAGGTGGTTCTGTGGCTGATTAAGGTGGTAATTAAACTCACTTGGTGCCCTACCTGCATTAAATTAGCCCCGGAACCTTCATAGGTGTCCTGGATTAAAGGGATGATGTAGCAACCCTAGGTGGAGGAGCGCAAGGTCTCTAACATCCATCAGCTCGGTGATGTCGTCATGGAGGAGGGGAAGAGCTCTGCAGTGGCAACCTGTGAAGCTCTGGTGAACTCCATGCCTAAGAAGGTGGAAAATAATGGTGGCCACACAAAATATTGACACTTTGGGCCCAATTTGGACATTTTCACTTAGGGGTGTACTCACTTTTGTTATCAGCGGTTTAGACATTAATGGCTGTGCGTTGAGTTATTTTGAGGGGACAGCAAATTTACACCGTTATACAAGCTGTACACTCACTACTTTACGTTGTAGCAAAGTGTCATTTCTTCAGTGTTGTCACATGAAAAGATAGAATAACATATTTACACAAATGTGAGGGATGTACTTACTTTTGTGAGATACTGTATATACATTTTATTTTGCGTCTATATTCATTATATGATTTTTTTTTTCCAATTTCAGGTTATAATTGCATTGTATTCCCGGGAAAGCTGACGCAGATTGACGCCGGCTCCGGCGACGTCTACGGCGTGAACAGGGATGATCTAATTTTCCGGAAGGAAGCCAATGACTGGCGACGCATTCCTGGGAAGCTCACCCATGTTTCTGTCGGACCGGCTGGAGTTTTTGGTGTGAACAGAGAGAACCAAATCTTTAAATTCCAGAACAATGACTGGGGTTCCGTATCAGGTAAAATAAGTTAATCTTTACAAAATCACATAAATATATCGAATAAATATTTATATCATCTGCATGATGCAGAGAGACTCTGCTTCACTCTCTAGAAAGTACAAGTTCTATTTCAGGACAAAATGAGCTTTAATTTGGTGGTAAATGGAAATGATTTTTTTTTTATTATCAAAGGAAAACTGGCCCAAAATAGTAAAAAAAAAACAAAACAAAAATGTTTTTTTTTTTTTTCAAATGTAGCTCTATATTTCTTGTTACTACCGTACTACCAGGGGCGTTGCTAGGGGGTGGCTATTGGGGCCCATAGCCCCCAGTCTCTTAACGAGTGGATGCAGTTCTGCAATTAGCAGGTATGTCCCGGTCCAGAATGCATGAGGTAGGGGCAGAATGAGCCGCGGTAGCACTGGTTTCAGCTCCACCCTCGCCTCCACCTGACTCTACTCCTGGTCACTGGTTGCTAGAGCCACCTAGTGTTTAGCAACCAGTGACATCATGGCCACGACTCCCTCCCTGCCCAGCATTCAAAGCGGAGGAGGGTTCCACTTCCTCCTCTTCCACGCTAGGAGGGAGCCTAAAGGGTTGAGCCCAGCCCCCTTGTCATGGTCCTGGACTGGAGCAGACACTGCTGGTCCAGTGGCGGTGGGGTGCAGGGCAGTGGCATCTTCAAATAGGGAGGGGGAAATCTGGGCAGCTGGGAAGAGCCCAGGAGGGAGTGAGAGAGAGAAGACGAGGCCTCACCACGACCCTGAGCAGCATCTCCGGTGCCTCCCAGAGCCTGCACTCCTTCTCCAAGCTCCTCTCCTAGCTCGCTGTGACTGTCATGGAACAGGAAGAAAAAAGGCTGACCAAGGACGGGTGGGAGGGAGGTGGATCCCACACACCTACCCACACAGACAGAGGCTAGGACAGTAGGGACTGCAGGCAGGGCTAGGGGGTCTCTTTCACCCTCTCTCATCCACCATCCTCTTTCTCTGATGTATAGGGAGGCTCTCTAGGGACCCTGATGTATGGGGAGGCTGTCTGGGGACCCTGATGTATGGGGAGGCTGTCTGGGGACCCTGATGTATGGGGAGGCTGTCTGGGGACCCTGATATATGGGGAGGCTCTCTGGGGACCCTGATGTATAGGGAGGCTCTCTGGGGACCCTGATGTAAGGGGTGCTCTCTGGGGACCCTGATGTACAGGGGGACTTTCTGTAGACCCTGATGTATGAGGAGGCTCTCTGTAGACCCTGATGTATGGGGAGGCTCTCTGGGGACCCTGATGTACGGGGAGGCTCTCTGGGGACCCTGATGTACGGGGAGGCTCTCTGGGGACCCTTATGTATGGGGAGGCTCTCTGGGGACTCTGATGTAAGGGGGGGGGCTCTCTGGGGACCCTGATGTAAGGAAGGAGCTCACTGGGGACCCTGATGTAAGGAAGGGGCTCTTTGAGGACCCTGATGTAACTAGGATCTGCACTCAGATATGTAACGATATATATATATATATATACATCAAGAGTATGAATTTCTTTACTTCGCTGCTGTGGGCTCTAGACCCAGATCTTTTGTAGACCTAGCAACGCCCCTGCGTACTACCGTAACCTACGACCAAAGAACAACCCAAAATAAATTCTCCTGCTCCTGACAGTCGCGGGGATACCACATATGGGGGTGTTAGTTGTTGTTTGTACCCGTAGTACGGCCCAGATATAATAGCGTGCGTTTTGCTTTTTTTTTTTTTATGTCCTACCTAAAACACACCGACATTAATACTAATTTTAAACTTTTTTTTATAATCCTGCTTACCCTTACTTGACCCACACACTGACCCTGACACTGACCAAACCTTGATCTAGGGATTTTTTCTTTATTTTTTCTATTATTTTAAATTATTATTATTATTATATACTGTGCGTATATATATATATATATATATATATATATATATATATATATATTAATGCACTGACTGTATATATAGTCTACATTAATGCACTGTATATATATTCTACATTGAATGCAGTGTATATATAGTCTACACTAAATTCATTGTATATATAGTCTACACTGAATGCAGTGTATATATAGTCTACACTGAATGCAGTGTATATATAGTCTACACTAAATTCATTGTATATATAGGCTACACTGAATGCACTGTGTATATATAGTCTACAATGAATGCAGTGTATATATAGTCTACAATGAATGCAGTGTATATATAGTCTACACTGAATGCACTGTGTATATATAGTCTACACTGAATGCAGTGTATATATAGTCTACACTAAATGCACTGTATATATAGTCTACATTGAATGCAGTGTATATATAGTCTACACTAAATTCATTGTATATATAGGCTACACTGAATGCACTGTATATATAGTCTACATTGAATGCAGTGTATACAGTATATACTCTACACTAAATTCATTGTATATATAGGCTACACTGACTGCAGTGTATATATAGTCCACATTAAATGCACTGTATATATAGTCTACACTGAATGCAGTTTTATATATATATATATATATATATATATATTCAAAGGCAGGTGTGGTGAACAGCTCAACAGACTCAGATAAAGTGCAAAACAATCAGACCATCCCACAGGTCATATGTATAAAGTTCCAGGAGAGGATTGTTGCACTTATAAAAATGTATTTTAAAAGTCCAAAAGGACAATAATCCCATGTTACATGTCATGTTTTCATATAGTAAGGTTTCTGGCTAAGTACAAAACACCCTTCCTCAGGCTAAAGTATCATCTGAAAAACATACATGTCTGACAAGTATATCTATGCATTATAAATTAACAGAGCAATCAATGTAATTGTTAACAAGGCAAGGAACTGATTCAAATAATCATTGAATCCATATAGTATTCAGTATTGGTGTCAGTGGGAGGAATAATTCTGTATACTGCTATCTGGGGCTCTGTATACTGCTATCTGGGGCTCTGTATACCTTATCTGGGACTCTGCCTACTGCTTTCTGGGGCTCTGTATACTGCTATATGGTGACTCTGTATACTGCTATCTGGGACCCTGTATACTGCTATCTGGGATCCTGTATACTGCTATCTGGGACCCTGTATAGTGCTATATGGGGCTCTGTATACTGCTATCTGGGACTCTGTATACTGCTATCTGGGACTCTGTATACTGCTATCTGGGACTCTGTATACTGCTATCTGGGACCCTGTATACTGCTATCTGGGATCCTGTATACTGCTTTCTGGAGCTCTGTATACTGCTATCTGGGACTCTGTATACTGCTATCTGGGACCCTGTATACTGCTATCTGGGACCCTGTATACTGCTTTCTGGAGCTCTGTATACTGCTATCTGGGACTCTGTATACTGCTATCTGGGACTCTGTATACTGCTATCTGGGACTCTGTATACTGCTATCTGGGACCCTGTATACTGCTATCTGGGACTCTGTATACTGCTTTCTGGAGCTCTGTATACTGCTATCTGGGACTCTGTATACTGCTATCTGCACACTCAGCACACTCTCCGCATGCCGATCTCTGCACACTGCCAGCCTGCCTATTAGATGGCATAAGTGCGGTACTTGTCCCGACTTCGGGGGGGGGGGGCCTGGTGACTGTATACTGCTATCTGGGGCTCTGTATATTGCTATCTGGGGCTCTGTATACTGCTATCTGGGGCTCTGTATGCTACTATCTGGGGCTCTGTATACCTTATCTGGGACTCTGTCTACTGCTATCTGGGGCTCTGTATACTGCTATCTGGGACCCTGTATACTGCTATCTGGGATCCTGTATACTGCTATCTGGGACCCTGTATAGTGCTATATGGGGATCTGTATACTGCTATCTGGGACCCTGTATACTGCTATATGGGGCTCTGTATACCTTATCTGGGACTCTGTATACTGCTATCTGGGGCTCAGTATACTGCTATCTGGGACTCTGTATACTGCTATCTGGGACTCTGTATACTGCTATCTGGGGCTCAGTATACTGCTATCTGGGACTCTGTATACTGCTATCTGGGGCTCTGTATACTGCTATATGGTGACTCTGTATACTGCTATCTGGGACTCTGTATACTGCTATCTGGGACTCTGTATACTGCTATCTGGGACCCTGTATACTGCTATCTGGGGCTTTGTATACTGCTATCTGGGACCCTGTATACTGCTATCTGGGACTCTGTATACTGCTATCTGGGACCCTGTATACTGCTGTCTGGGGCTCTGTATACTGCTATCTGGGACCCTGTATACTGCTATCTGGGGCTCTGTATACTGCTATCTGGGGCTCTGTATACTGCTATCTAGGACCCTGTATACTGCTATCTGGGACTCTGTATACTGCTATCTGGGGCTCTGTATACTGCTATCTAGGACTCTGTATACTGCTATCTGGGGCTCTGTATACTGCTATCTAGGACCCTGTATACTGCTATCTGGGACTCTGTATACTGGTATCTGGGGCTCTGTATACTGGTATCTGGGACCCTGTATACTGCTATCTGGGACTCTCTATACTGCTATCTGGGACTCTGTATACTGTTATCTAGGGCTCTGTATACTGTTATCTGGGGCTCTGTATACTGCTATCTGGGACTCTGTATACTGCTATCTAGGGCTCTGTATACTGCTATCTAGGGCTCTGTATAGTGCTATCTAGGGCTCTGTATACTTCTATATGGGGCTCTGTATACTGTTATATGGTAAATCTGTATACCCCTATCTGGGGCTCTGTATACTCCTATCTGGTGATGCTGTATATACCACTATCTGGTGATGCTGTATACCCTATCTGGTGATGATGGGCTGTATACTCCTGACACAAGAGGTGGAAACTATAAGGGGTGGGGCTTATGAGAAGTGGGAGGGGTCAAAAAGGAAGGATGGGGTCTGGCACCCCCCCATTCTTAAATTTTACCAGCCGCCACTGTTCTCGTCCAACATCAGTGCCTGACCTCACAAATGCGCTTCTGGAAGAATGGTCAAACATTCCCATAGACACTCCTAAACCTTGTGGACAGCCTTCCCAGAAGAGGTGAAGCTGTTATAGCTGCAAAGGGTAGGACAACTCAATATTGAACCCTATGGACTAAGACTGGGATGCCATTAAAGTTCATGTGCGTGTAAAGGCAGGTGTCCCAATACTTTTGACAATCTAGTGTATACAATTGTGCTCATAAGTTTACATACCCTGGCAGAATTTATGATTTCTTGCCCATTTTTCAGAGAATATGAATGATAACACAAAAACTTTTCTTTCACTCATGGTTGGTGTTTGGCTGAAGCCATATATTATCAATCAACAGTGTTTACTCTTTTTATATCATAATGACAGCAGAAACTACCCAAATATCCCCAAACAACTGTTTACATACCCTGGTGATTTTGGCCTGATAACATGCACACAAGCTGACACAAAGGGGTTTGAATGGCTATTAAAGGTAACCATCCTCACCTGTGATCTGTTTGCTTGTAATTAGTGTGTGTGTATAAAAGGTCAATGAGTTTCTGGACTCCTGACAGACCTTTGCATCTTTCATCCAGTGCTGCACTGACGTTTCTGGATTCTGAGTCATGGGGAAAGCAAAAGAATTGTCAAAGGATCTGCGGGAAAAGGTAGTTGAACTGTATAAAACAGGAAAGGGAAAAGATATCCAAGGAATTGAGAATGCCAATCAGCAGTGTTCAATCTCTAATCAAGAAATGGAAAATGAGGGGTTCTATTGAAACCAAACCACGGTCAGCTAGACCCCCCAGCACACCCCACACCCCTTGCTATCCCATACATTCAGTGCTGGAACTGAAGAAAAGCCCAACATGTAACTCATGTTCTCATCTTCTCTCTGGTATTACGCTCAGTATAATGGGCCAACCTTTTGTTTTGTGTTTTTTTTTCCCCCCACAGGGTTCTTGAAGCAGGTGGATGCCGGTGGTAATCGGTATTTGGGCGGAGTGAACGCACAAGACAACGTCTTCTGCTCAAGACAGGAAAACGCAGATTCTGCCGTATCCTGGACCCGACTGGAAGGGTCACTTAAATATTACAGCTGTGGGCGGTGGGGCTGCTGGGGAATCAACAGCGCCAACAACATCTTCTTCCGCCAAGGTGTCACCTCGCAATCCTGCCAGGGAACCCAATGGCAGCAGGTTGAAGGCAGTCTGGCGATGTTAGAGGTTGGCACTGATGGCTCTGTGTATGGTGTCAACTCAGAAGGCCAAGCGTTCAAAAGGTATTCTTTTATTTATTTTTTACCTATGTATGCATTATAGTGATAATAAACATGTTGTACTTACCTGCTCTGTGTAATGGATTTGCACAGAGCAGCCCCTCCTCTTCTTAGGCCCCCTCTGGTGCTCCAGGCCCCTCCCTTCTGAAGTGTACCCCCCTAGCAAACAGCTTGCTGTACGGGCACTGAGCAGGCTCGCTTCCGAGCTGCTGCCCTGCGTGTCCATTCAGAGGGCCAATGAGTCCAATGGCTCCCGTTGATGTCTCAGCCAATGAGAAGGGAGAGTCCCCTGAGATAGGCAGCACTGATTGGTGGCATTGATGGGCTCTGATAGGCGGCACTGAAGGGCACTGATAGATGGCTCTGACAGGCAGCACTGATGGGCACTGGTAGGCGGCACCGATGGGCACTGATAGGCAGCACTGATAGGTGACACTGATGAGCAGGCACTGATGGGCGCTGGTAGGCTGCACTCATGGGCACTGATACGCAGCACTGATAGGTGACACTGATGGGCATTGATTGGTAGCACTGATGGGCACTTATGGGTGGCACTGATAGGCAGCACTGATAGGTGACACTGATGGGGATGCACTGATGGGCACTGATTGGCAGCACTGATAGGTGACACTGATGAGGATGCACTGATCGGCACTGATTGGCAGCACTGATAGGTTACATAGATGAGGCGACACTGATTGGCAGCACTGATACAGTAGGAGGCACTGATAGGCGCTGATTGGTGACACTGATTAGGAGGCACTCATGGGCACTGATTGGCAGCAGTGATATGTGGCACTGATGGGCACTGATTTGCAGCACTGATACAGTAGGAAGCACTGATGGGCACTGATTGGCAGCACTGATAGGTGACACTGATGCGGCTACACTGATGGGCACTGATTGGCATCACTGATACAGTAGGAAGCACTGATGGGCACTGATTGGCAGAACTGATAGGTGGCACTGGTGGGCACTGGTACAGTAGGAAGCACTGATGGGCACTGATTGGCAGCTCTGATAGGTGACACTGATGGGCACTGATTGGCAGCACTGATACAGTAGGAGGCACTGATGGGCACTGATAGGCAGCACTGATAGGTGACACTGATGATGAGGCACTGATAGGCAGCACTGATAGGTGACACTGATGAGGAGGCACTGATGAGCACTGATTGGCATCACTGATACAGTAGGAGGCACTGATGGGCACTGATTGGCAGCACTGATACAGTAGGAGGCACTGATGGACACTGATTGGCAGCACTGATAGGTGACACTGATAGGTGACACTGATGGGGAGGCACTGATAGGCAGCACTGATAGGTGACACTGATGAGGAGGCACTGATGAGCACTGATTGGCGGCACTTATGGGCACTGATTGGCATCACTGATACAGTAGGAGGCACTAATGGGCAATGATTGGCAATACTGATAGGTAGGACTGATGGGTACTGATTGGCAGCACTGATACAGTAGGTGACGCTCATGAGGAGGCACTTATGGACACTGATCGGCGGCAGCAGCACTGATAGGTGACACTGATTGGCAGCACTGGTGGGCACTGTTGGGACTGCACTGATTATCAGTGCCAATGTCCCTTTAACACAAGCCAGTTATCGGCTCTCTTCTCCTTACAGTGACAGCGTGAGAAAAGAAAGGCCAATAACCATCTTCTGTTTACATCCATTATCAGCGGTCATTGGACACAGCTGATCATGTGGTAAAGGGCCGCTGTGATTGGCTCTTTACCCCAATCTGTGATCAGCTGACTAATACAGTGATCCGTGCAAAAAAATGCACTGTCACTGTACTAATGGTGCTGTGAACAAGCTCCTGCCGAAATGCGTTAACCTTCACTTTCTTTTACGTGGCCATATTGGAATAAAAGTAACAAGATCCTAATTCCAGAAGTGTCGGCTCTTTTATGGTATATTTGCTACTGTTCTAATGACACTGGCAGGGAAGGGGTTAACATCACGGACGATCAAATGGTTAACTGTGTTCCTAGGAAGTGTTTTCTAACTGTGTGTGTTGGGGGGGGTGGTTTGACTGGGGGAAGAGAGAGATCTTTGTTCCCCCTCACAGAACGACGGTCTGCCTCTCCTGAGAACGATCGGCAGGTCCCGGTGAACCCGTTGATTGGCTCATGCGGTCCTTAACAGGTTAAAGGGTGACATGTTGGGTATCTATTTACTCCACGTAACATCATCTTTCACATTATACAAAAAAATTGGGGTCATTTTTTTTAAAATTCATTAACCACTTCAGCCCTGGAAGGATTTCCCCCTTTAGGACCAGAGCACTTTTTGCGATTCGGCACTGCGTCGCTTTAACTGAAAATTGCGCGGTCGTGCGACGTTGTACCCAAACAAAATTTACGTCCTTTTCCCCCACAAATAGAGCTTTCTTTTGGTGGTATTTGATCACCTCTGCATCATTTTTAATCACCGCTATAAACAAATAAAAAGCGACAATTTTGCAAAAAAAAAACATTTCTTACTTTTTGCTAAAATACAAATCAAAAAAAAAAAATATAAAAAAACATTTTTTTCATCAGTTTTGGCCGATTTATATTCTTCCTCATATTTTTGGTAAAAAAAAAATCGCAATCTGCGTATATTGATTGGTTTGCGCAAAAGTTACGAATGATGAGAATTAATATTATGGGGTTTTAATTTTTTTTTTAACTAGTAATGGTGGCGAACTGCGATTTTTATTGGGACTGCGATATTGCGGCGGACATGTCGGAACATTTTGACGCTTTTTTGGGACCATTGGCATTTATACAGCGATCAGTGCTAGGAAAATGCACTGATTACTGTATAAATGTCATTGGCAGGGAAGGGGTTAACCTGCAGGGGGCACTCTAACTGTGTTCCCTCAGTGTGTTCTAACTGTATGGGGGCTGGGCTGGCTGGGGGAGGGGAGTGATCGCGGCTCCCATACACAGGAAGCCTGTGATCGCATCCCTTCCCCCTATGTCAGAACGGATATCCGTGTGTTTCCATACACAGACCTCTGTTCTGTCACTGCGGGGGGGGGGGGAGCGATCGCGGGTAGCCGGCGGATATCGAGTCCGCCCTACCTGGCCCTCCCGGAACACAGTGAGCGTGCCATACTCGTTCTCGCAGCCGGCGTCACCTGGCGGCGTTTCGCGATAACGAGCCAAGTTTCCGCCGCGGTCGGCAACTGGTTAAAGCGCATTTATTCCCCAAAAAATTGCGTTTAAAAAATTGCTGCGCAAATACCGTGTGACATGAAAACATTTCAACACCCATCATTTTATTCTCTAGGGTCTCTGCTAAAATATATATATATAGATATAATGTTTGGGAGTTCTAAGTAATTAAAATTCCATTGGTCATGGGGGAGGGGGTAAATCTTCCGGAGGGTAAGGGGTTACTATTATTTTTTTATGTTGTATCACTGAGAGAGATTTTTGTTTCAGGAATGGAATCAGCGACAATTCCCCGGCGGGGGGGTCCTGGGCCCGGCTGGATCTCGGCCACTCTTACAAACACGTTACTTACAGCGACGGCTACCTGTGGCTCATCACCTGGGACGAAGTCATCATTCAGTGTGCGGTCACTAACTGATCGCTGGTTTTGGTTATATTTCTGTCTCTGCAATGTTTTGCATCGCTGCTAAAAGCATCCAATGCCGGCCAGGACTTCCAGTCCATCACACATTTATATCCAGTTTCAGAAAGATTTCTGTGCAAATAAACTTTTTTTTTCTCTAAATTAAATTTGTCATTTGTCATTATCAGAGGAATATTGCTACGCAAACTATGTATCTTCTTTTATCTCAGTCTAACAATACTGAGGGCTGAGGTCTGGAGGGAAGCCAGAAAGGGTCCCCCTCCACCCCCATCCAGAAAGCAGATCCTGAGAGTCCATTCACATTTGTCAAAACAAAAAGACTGATAATCGCACGCTGCCACCTAGTGGTGTAAGACAAAGTGTACACAAATGACCTCTAATTAAAATATGGCTGCTGCTATCACCTGTTAGTTATCACATCACCAACAAATGGGCAAACAGTAATCAATTGGTGCTGGGTTCACACTAAGGCTGGGTTCACACTAGTCTGATTCTCGGACCGACATTAGGAGCACAAGTCACATTACACCACAAAAACAATGATTCCCTATGAGAGCCGTCTTAACTGTTCTGACTTGTGTTTTTCAAAGTCGGACCGACTTTGAAAAAGGTTCCTGTACTACTTTTGATCTCACTTTAGACCGTTGAAAGGCATTGACGTCGGATCAAAGTCGGATCATTGTCTTCACTGATCCGACTTTGGCATGCAACTTGTGCTCTGGGGATCGTGAAGGGGAACTCCACGCCAAATTAAAAAAAAAACCCGGCATGGGGTCCCCCTCCAGGAGCATACCAGGCCCTTTGGTCTGGTATGGATTTTAAGGGGAACCCCGCGCCAAATTAAAAAGAAATGGCATGGGGTTCCCCCCAAAGTCCATACCAAACCCTTATCCGAGCACGCAGCCCGGCAGGCCAGGAAAAGGGGTGGGGATGAGCGAGCGCCCCCCGCCCCTCCTGGACCATACCAGGCCGCATGCCCTCAACATGGGGAGTATGGGTGCTTTGGGGCAGGGGGAGCTCTGCGCCCCCCCCCCCAAAGCACCTTGTCCCCATGTTGATGAGGACAAGGGCCTCTTCCCGGCAGACAACCCGTGGTTGTGGGGGCCTGCGGGACTTATCGGAATCTGGAAGCCCCCTTAAACAAGAGGGCCCCCAGATCCCGGCCCCCCCACCCTATGTGAATGAGTATGGGGTACATTGTACCCCTACCCATTCACCTGAAAAAAAAAAGTGTAAAATAAAAACCACACTACACAGCTTTTTAAAATCTTTTATTAAATCAGCTCCAGCGTCTTCTCCCCTCTCCGGCTCTTCTTTCTTCTGCTCTTTTGTGGGGTCTTCTATCTTCTGAGGGGTCTTCTTTCTTTTCCCTCTCTGCAGCGTCTTCTGCTCTTGTCCACATAGACCGTCCTCCACACCGCCATCAACGCCATCCCTTCCACACTGCGCTCCACGAGTGCTTCAAGCCTCGCTTATAGATCGCTGTTCTGCAGGGTCGTCTTCCCAGTTACGATTGCAGACTGACAGCGGTGAGAGCCGGCGGTGCAGAGGACGGTCTATGTGGACAGCTTTACCCCGGATGCCTCCATACTTAGATTTGCCTCTTTTAATCATCTACCATGTGAGTTGCTAAATGTTGCGCCTTCATTACAGGCAACCACATTGCTACACTTAGAGGCGCCTCTCTTCCCTTTTATACTCTGTAGCTCCTGCTGGGTTTTGCTTCTAATCCCCTTGTGGAGGCGGCCATTTGTGGACGCACATTTTATAATTACACAACCTATCACATTGCTACAATCTTTTTAGTCCGATTAATTTCACATATAACAATCAGGAATCTCCCTTGGGGGTCTTCTACCTTATCCAGTATAGAGAGTTGTAGAGAGTCTCTAAATGCAATGGCCACTCCTCTTTTCTTACATGGGGCATTTGCCATTAGGACGTGGGGAAATCTTTTATGTTTGAATTTTGGGGGGTTGTTTGAGTTGAAATGAGTTTCCTGAAAACAAATAATATCGCATTTTAAAGTGTTCGCTTCTTTCCATGCCTGCTGCCTTTTGAAAGGGCTGTTTAATCCTTTGACATTTAAAGAGGATATGCGGAAGGGCATTGTGTCGACTGCAGGGAAGCGCTAACACAGAGTCTGGCTCCAAGAGATGTAGAGCTAGTATGTTGAACGAGGTGGATCTCCGACTCTATGTTATCGTACCTTTCTTCGCTTGTGAAATTTTACGCTATAATAAACAAAAGTCCTTTGAGTAAAGTTGAGTTTGTTGGGGGGTTTTAAGTTTGTATTTTCTAAAGGGGTGCAGGATTACCGTTTACGGGGTACATTCTTTTCTCCTCACCGGTAACGTAAATCTCTGAGAGATGTTGAGAGATATGACCTATTCCATCTTCTGGGGGTTCCCTCTAAGGACTAACAATATACACTTTAATTAGCCTGATTTTTCTAACATCGTTACACTATCCAACACATTAATAT
>BLSH010486795.1:155911-169812 GCA_018402905.1 Glandirana rugosa | reverse complement strand
CACCAGCCGGTAATTAAAAGAAATTAGAGTGTGTTTGCAGGGGCTGATTCAGCTTTATATGAAAATATAGGCTCTGCTTTCTGTCTCTATGCCTCTTGGTCAGCTGGGGAGGTTCCGCAATGTAAACCGGAACGGCCGTTCCGACTAGGCCGCAAAGCCGCGGCCTCGATTTTATCACTGAACCGCCGAGCGTGGCGGATTTCAATAATCTTCCTCTCAAAGGGATGGTGAAGGTCTGTTACCTTAACCCCTGGCTCTTGGATGTCTCAGGGCCACGGATGAGGGTGGATGTAGGCAGATTGTTATCCGAAGAACCGGAGCTCTGTCTCCACACGTCTGGTCTCGTCCGCGGCTAGCCATGCCCCCTGCTACAATCTTTTTATATGGACTATAAACTGAAAGACTTATGAATAAATGGTTGTGGAACGAATCATCTGAGGTTCCATTATTTCTTATGGGGAAATTCACTTTGATATACGAGTGCTTTGGATTACAAGCAATGTTTCCGGAAGGAATTATGCTCGCAATCCAAGGTTTTACTGTACGTGTAAGCAGTTTATAAAGTGTCCATAATAGATGAATAAAAATACATAAAGAAAAGAATAAAAATAAAAACCAATCTTCTTGCAAGCAGGGAACACCAAGTGTTGCTATAACAGACGTGCCTTGCAGCAAAATCCACTCTGTGACTTGTGGTCCCTTCACCAGGTGCAATGGAAGCTCCCCTCCTCCACAGACCCTGAGAGGGTCAAACACGCTTTAATGCAGTATTAATCCCCTCCACAAGGGGCTCCATATAGATCCCCATCACCTCCTTCAAAGACCTTACAGGGACCAAATAACCTTTTTCGGTGTACTTTTCCTTTAACATTTGTCTCTGTAAGGATCACCAGCAGCTACAAACCGAAAAAAGCGCTTCAAAAAGTGCAGTACCTGGGGGTTAACTAAAGAAACCGCACCACCCTAACTATTTATATTGCACATTTATTGAATAAAAACACAGCATGTAACATACAGATCCAACAGGTCTCACGTGTGTCAAGTAAATGTCACCGCCAGGCTCCACCTCTACGCGTTACGCCACCAACTTCGTGGCTTCATCAGGAGGGGGTTTTGCCATCCAGATGAAGCCACGAGGTTGGTGGCGTAACGCGTAGAGGTAGAGCCTAGCGGTGACGTTTACTTGACCCACACAGCTTGTATAACGGTGTAAATTTGCTGTCCCCTCAAAATAACTCAACACACAGGCATTAATGTCAGCAAAAGTGAGTACACCCCTAAGTGAAAATGTCCAAATTGGGCCCAAAGTGTCAATATTTTGTGTGGCCACCATTATTTTCCATCACTGCCTTAACCCTCTTGGGCATGGAGCTCACCAGAGCTGCACAGGTTGCCACTGGAGCCCTCATCCACTCCTCCATGACGACATCACGGAGCTGGTGGATGTTAGACACCTTGCGGTCCTCCACCTTCCATTTGAGGAGCCCCACAGATGCTCAATAGGGTTTAGGTCTGGAGAAATGCTTGGCCAGTCTCTTGAATGGGACAGAAAAGACCCCCCCCCCAAAAAAGAAGGGTGTTAGGCGTTTCCTGCTCAGCGGTCACATGATGTGTTGGGGTAGCGTGAGGCAATGGGTTGCTGCGTTCTGAACGCACCTTGCCGGTGGTCACACATGGATTCCAGCACAGGGCAATGCATTTTTTGGCATTGCACCAAATTGCAACAGATTTCTGTCGGCTATTTAGCACCAAAAAAAAAAAAAAAGATACTTTTCTGTATTCTAGGTAAAGCATGGAACCAAGGGAAGGTGCTCAGAGGTAGGTAGGGGCGGAGACTCGGAAAGGGGGAGTGCCTGCGCCTATTCTCTGAGACGAACATTATCCCCCAATCCAATCATCAGACCTCATAGAGATATGGTAACAAAGTATACAAATGATGAATACATTGCTGGGATCTGGTGCCACCCGCTGGTCACATTGTGAATTTATCTCTTAAAATAAAAGTGTATCAAATCCTACAGACATAAACACCATTTGTTTTCTTTTTTCATCTTTTTTTTTTTATTGTCACCTGGTGATCCTGCCAGTGACGCACTTCCTGTCCCAGGGTGATAACACTGACTCACCATACTGTATAGGGGCAGCAAAACCTACATAGGACTACAGAACACCACCCTCTCCTAGTCTCTATAACAGGGGTCTCCAGACCTTTCAGTATGTGGGATGCATTGGATATTTTGCAAACATTCACAGACAGAAAAAAAAAATCCCCATTAGAGTTCCCCCTTACATCAGGGTCCCCATCAGAGTCTCCTTACATCAGGGTCCCCATCAGAGTCCCCTTACATCAGGTGTTCCCATCATAGTGCCCCCTTACCTCAGGGCCCCCATCAGAGCCCCCGTTACCTCAGGGTCCCCATCAGAGTGACCCCTTACATCAGGGTCCCCATCAGAGTCCCCCTTACATCAGGGTCCCCATCAGAACCCCCCTTACATCAGGAGCCCCATCAGAGTTCCCCTTACATCAGAGTCCCAATCAGAGTCCCTCTTACATAAGGGTCCCCATCAGAGTCCTCCTTACATCAGGTGTCCCCATCAGAGTCCTCCTTACATCAGGGTCCCCATTAGAGTCCCCCTTACATCAGGGTCCCCATCAGAGTCCTCCTTACATCAGGTGTCCCCATCAGAGTCCCCCTTACATCAGGGTCCCCATCAGAGTCCTCCTTACATCAGGGTCCCCATCAGAGTCTTCCTTACATCAGGTGTCCCCATCAGAGTCCCCCTTACATCAGGGTCCCCATCAGAGTCCCCCTTACATCAGGGTCCCCATCAGAGTCCTCCTTACATCAGGTGTCCCCATCAGAGTCCCCCTTACATCAGGGTCCCCATCAGAGTCCCCGTTACATCAGGGTCCCCATCAGAGTCCCCCTTACATCAGGGTCCCCATCAGAGTCCTCCTTACATCAGGTGTCCCCATCAGAGTCCCCCTTACATCAGGGTCCCCATCAGAGTTCCCCCTTAAATCAGGGTCCCCATCAGAGTCCCCCTTACAGCAGGGTCCCCATCAGAATCCCCCTTACATCAAGGTTCCCATCAGAGTTCCCATTACATCAGGCGGCACTGATGAGGAGGCACTAATATGCAGCAGTGATGAGTATTGATAGGCAGCACTGATGGACACTGATAGGTGCGCACTGCAGTGGCGGCTGGTGTATAAGGGGCGTTTGGGCGCCGCCTCCCAGCCAGCTAAAAAAAAAGTCAGCCCGGCCCCTACAGGAGGTGCCGGTACATTGACTTTCTTTTTTTTTTTCTTTCGGCTCCTTGATTGTCACCTGACAGCCAAGTAGTAAGCCTATTGGTCAGCCATTAAAGACTATGGATGTGCGCTTAACAGACGCACACACATAGTCTGATTGGCTGCCTTGAGCCTGCGGCTCAGTGTGATTGGATGCGGTGGCCGGGGGCGGGTCACTGTGGCGGCAGACGTGACTCCCGCTCCCACAGAGACCCTGACCGGTGACCGATGGACTGATGGGGACAGCCGCTCTCCGCATGCCGATCTCTGCAGACTGACAGCCGCTCTACGCATGCCGAACCCTGCAACACTCCTGCCTGCCTATTAGATGGGGCAAGTGCGGGACTTGTCCCGACTTCGGGGGGGGGGGGTCTCTGCAATGTACCCCACCTGTGTTACTGGCTGCAAAGTGCCCCCACATGTGATACTGACTGCAAAGTGCCCCCACCTGTGATACTGGCTGCTATATACCCCACTGTATACTGTTTCCTGTGATGCTGAGCTGTATACTGTGTCCTGTGATACTGAGCTGTACACTGTGTCATGTGATGCTGAGCTTTATACTGGGTCCTGTGATGCTGAGCTGTATACTGTGTCCTGTGATGCTGAGCTGTACACTGTGCCCTGTGATGCTGAGCTGTATACTGTGTCCTGTGATGCTGAGCTGTATACTGTGTCCTGTGATGCTGAGCTGTATACTGTGTCCTGTGATACTGAGCTGTATACTGTATCCTGTGATTCTGAGCTGTATACTGTGTCCTGTGATGCTGAGCTGTATGCTGTGTCCTGTGATGCTGAGCTGTATACTGTATCCTGTGATTCTGAGCTGTATACTGTGTCCTGTGATGCTGAGCTGTATACTGTGTCCTGTGATATTGAGCTGTATGCTGTGCCCTGTGATGCTGAGCTGTATACTGTGCCCTATGATACTGAGCTGTATACTGTGTCCTGTGATGCTGAGCTGTATACTGTGTCCTGTGATGCTGAGCTGTATACTATGTCCTGTGATGCTGAGGTGTATATTGTGTCCTGTAATGCTGAGTTGTATACTGTGTCCTGTGATGCTGAGCTGTATACTGTGTCCTATGATGCTGAGCTGTATATTGTGTCCTGTAATGCTGAGCTGTATACTGTGCCCTGTGATGCAGAGCTGTATACTGTGTCCTGTGATGCTGAGCTGTATACTGTGCCCTGTGATGCTGAGCTGTATACTGTGCCTTATGATGCTGATCTGTATACTGTATCCTGTGATGTTGAGCTGTATACTGTGTCCTGTGATGCTGAGCTGTATACTGTGTCCTGTGATGCTGAGCTGTATACTGTGTCCTGTGATGCTGAGCTGTATACTGTGTCCTGTTATGCTGAGCTGTATACTGTGCCCTGTGATGCTGAGCTGTAAACTGTGCCCTATAATGCTAAGCTGTATACTGTGTCCTGTGATGCTGAGATGTATACTGTGTCCTGTGATGCTGAGCTGTATACTGTGCCGTATGATACTGAGCTGTATACTGTGTCCTGTGATGCTGAGCTGTATACTGTGTCCTGTGATGCTGAGCTGTATGCTATGTCCTGTGATGCTGAGCTGTATATTGTGTCCTGTGATGCTGAGCTGTATACTGTGTCCTGTGATGCTGAGCTGTATACCATGTCCTGTGATGCTGAGCTGTATATTGTGTCCTGTAATGCTGAGCTGTATACTGTGTCCTGTGATGCTGAGCTGTATACTGTGTCCTATGGTGCTGAGCTGTATACTGTGTCCTATGGTGCTGAGCTGTATACTGTGTCCTGTAATGCTGAGCTGTATACTGTGCCCTGTGATGCAGAGCTGTATACTGTGTCCTGTGATGCTGAGCTGTATACTGTGCCCTGTGATGCTGAGCTGTATACTGTGCCCTATGATGCTGAGCTGTATACTGTGTCCTGTGATGCTGAGCTGTATACTGTGCCCTGTGATGTTGAGCTGTATACTGTGTCCTGTGATGCTGAGCTGTGTACTCCTGACACAATATGTGGAATACAGGGGACGGAGTGGGTGGATTCTATAAGGGGTGGGGCTTATTAGAAGTAGGAGGGGTCAAAAGGAAGGGCGGGGCCTGCCCCCAATCCTAAAACTTAACCAGCCACCACTGTAGCACTGATAAGCACTGATAGGCGACACTAATAGGCACTGATTGGCGGCACTGATTGGCGACAGTGATGGGCACTGATGGGTGGCACTGAGTGGCATCACTGCTGGGCACTGTTGGGGCTGCACTGATGATCAGTGCCCTGATTCTCTGTACAGTCTCTCCTGTGAGGAGATGCCACCAATTGGATATCCTCTCCTCACACTCTGTCAGTGTAAGGAGAGGAGAGCCGATAACTTGCATTTTCTTGTTTACATGTGATCATCTGTGATTGGACACAGCTGATCACATGGGTAAAGAGCCTTGTAACCGGCTCTTTACCGAGATCGGGGTTGCGCTGTGACGTCATATGACGTTGTCTCAGAACGAGAGATCCACCTTGCTCCCGTCATTTTACTATATGTGGGCAGGAGGTGGTTAATAAATGTGATAATCCTATATAATGGATTTACTGTATTTCCGTTGCTGCCCTTGGACTCTGTGTGTTTTATGTCCCCCGCATCTCGCTGCACCTTCCCACATGGGTAGGGTCATTGTTGCCAGAAAAATTCCAAGGATCATATAAATGCAGTCACTGTAAGAAATTTACCAACCCTAAACAGATGCTAAAGAATTAATTTTACAACTATAAAAGCCGCCTCCTGATGATGTCAATCTCGACGAAATGCGTTGGTGCATGTTCTACTCATTTCCGGATACCGAACTTGTGGATAGAGCCACAGTGGAACGCACGCAGGCTCCTGTAATAGAGAGGTAGGAGCGGCGGCATTTGATTATGAGACTGGGCCAATGTGTATGGGGTACCTTTTACTGTGAGTGTCCTACTGCTATTTATGTTAAACAAATTTGTTTTTAATGGTTTGAAGCGCTGAGTTCCTCTCTTCTTTTAGTTAATTTAATCTGCAACTGGAGTTAACCTGGAGTGCGGAGGAGAAGGAGAGGAGATAAGCCTGCCTACACTGTATACTTCATTTATGAGCTGCTGACCTTTACAATTATAAGGTCCACTATTTCTGGTGAGTGATATCTGCCCAGAGGGGGTTCTCCATAATGTGGATGGAGCACAATTGGACATTTTCAGTTTCGGGGGAGCGTAATGAGGTTTCTCATTTGGAGTGGTCCTCCTCATTCACACATCTTGTAAAGGATGCTTGTTTATATATTGGAATGAACATTATTCCTTCTTCAGTATAGTGTGGAGCACACCCGAAATTGTGGAATCTCTTCCTATGGACACTCCGTTGGATGCACATTACAGCAGGTGAATAGCTTTGCTGCACTTTGAATATCATTTTGGCTGTTTTATTTATTTATTTGCATATGGATTTGGCACTATATACAATTTTTATTCTTATATTTATTTATTTGTTTTACGATATACTTAGTTACATTCCTTGTTCCTCTCTCGAGCACAACTCTTGCTCCTCCTGTTCCTCTCTCCTGCACAACTCTTGCTTCTCCTGTTCCTCTCTCCTGCACAACTCTTGCTTCTCCTGTTCCTCTCTCCTGCACAACTCTTGCTTCTCCTGTTCCTCTCTCCTGCACAACACTTGCTTCTCCTGTTCCTCTCTCCTGCACAACACTTGCTGACCTGACCCCCTACTCTGACCTACCTGACACCTACACTAACCTGCCTGAGCATTACACTCACCTGCCTGACCCCTACACTGACCTACCTCACCATTACACCGACCTACCTGACCCCTACACTGACCTTCCTGACCCCTACACTGACCTACCTGACTATTACACTGTCCTATCTGACCCCTACACTGACCTACCTGACCTCTACACTAACCTACCTGACCCCTACTCTGACCTACCTGACCCCTACACTAACCTTCCTAACCATTACACTGACCTACCTGACCCCTACACTGACCTACTTCCTCATTACGCTGACCTACCTGATCCCTACACTGACTTACCTGACCACTACACTGACCTACCTGACCACTATACTGACCTACTGGAGACCGGTGGGAGATGGAAAGTAGGGAAACCAGTGACTGGGTGCCCTAGGTGGCTGCCTAGTTTTCCTAGTGGTAGCGCCGGCCCTGATTAATCATGGGGCTCTTCCATGCTCTGGCTATGGCAATTTTAGCTGCTAATGAAATAAAGAAGATGAGGGTTCGGAGATGTCTGGAGATCTCGTGCGACAGGTCTGGGAACATCGCTGTTTTGGTTTTCTTGGATATATTAATCCCTGTAACCGAGGAGACAAGATTTCATTTTCTGATCCACAATTGTAAGGGGAGTTATGAAAAAGTTTATAAAATTTGGGTCTCATGGATTCATTTCCACCCCACAGATATTTCTTGGAGAGAGGACATATGTTTCCTGAAAGGCAGTAAGGATCACCTGTGACGTATGTGGGTATCAGATCACTGCCCTCCTCACTGACGGGTGACCAAGGACACCATGCTTGTCACTATGCAACAATACCACTCTCAGCTGCTTCCAGCACAAATATTTCCCAGCTTGCGGGACCACTGTCTAAGTGCCAGCTGCCTGAGAGCGATTGTTAACGGGCTAATTCAAACAATTAACCCTTTCAGTGCCTCCACTAACCTTTGATCCAGAGTGGTAGGTCTCCAACAATTAGCAATACCAATTATGATTTTAGAATAGCCACCTGTAACACACGCTGTCAGCACAGACAGGGATATTCAGATGAGTTATTTTAAACAGTAGCGCTCTTCAAAGGAACAGAATCGTTATAACTTGCATGAAGAGCTTTAGGGACAAGGTTAACACTTTTCAGAATAAGGTTTAATAATGCAAAGGTCAAGTTTGGGTGCAATAAAATATTTACAGAAAAATGAAGTTACAAAGCAATAAGAGACATAATATACAGCAGCAAAGAAATGAAAAAAGAATGGAAGGTTACTTGCAATTAAAATGTACGTGATCAATCTGAGATTCGATAATCAGTCCATGGGTTCTCGGATGTTCGTTCTTTGATGGTAAGGTGAGAACTGAGAGTTGTCCTTCGCATTCCCCTTTTCTCTGGGTGTAAAGGGGTGGGGCCATATTCCCCTGACCACTCACATGGGTAAGGAGGGCCTGTGGGCTGTCCAGGGCAGACCGTGGAATAACAATCTTCCCTAATATGCAATTCGCTGTCTAAAAACCATATCTCAGGATGGAATTATCGTGCAAATTCATCATTAGAGAATTTGAATTCAGCGGTCACAGTGCATCATGACAAGCCTAAACATGACAGCCTTGTCGCTTTCTGTGACCCTGGGAAGAGGATAAACTATCAGTGGGTTCCCTTATAAGTGAATTCATCGATATTTGGGTTCATTTAAATTGGTATGCCTTCCCGCATACAGATATACACTTTTTATTAATATGTCACGCTCCTATCTGGAGTTACGAACTGTGAGTTTATTTTCTACCTTTTCATGTTGATTTAGGGTTACTGAAAGGTCGCAGCTATTTGCAGAGAATTATAGCTCTCTCCCTTATCTGGACCTCCTGTACTGGCCTTTAAGGGATCTGATTTATTGGTTTACCAAGGGACCCAAAAATTCCTAAGTTGTTGGGAGGGGGAATGAGGAGTTTTGTCCTACGTGCAAACTGTAATGGCTGACGGTCACAAAATGGTGCTAGTTTTGTGTGTCCCTGCCCGTGATATCATCACATCTCCCCCCTGAGGTGGTTGCATGGGAGGGGAATGCAATTCTCCTCCTGACGCAACCCTCTGCGGCTGACTTGCCATGTGGCTCTGCAAGTGTGTCTGGCTAAGGCGTTTACCTTTGGGCGGATTGGCCCATTAGTCTTGCTGGAGAACCAGGCTCCCTTCAAGAAGTGGGTTGTTCTCCCTAGCAACACTGTTGGGCCCACAAGGTAGGTTGTGATGGGCGAGTACTCGGAGGCTGTGACCACCTGGATCACGGGGCAGCTTCTGGGGTGCCCACCTGACCACAAGACACTTCTGTTCAGAAGCGACATAGGTTAACCGAGGGGGCACCTTCCTGCCTAGGTAGAGGATGAGATATTTCTCTTCTGTCTCATCCCTCTGGCCCAGGGCTGCACCTGACCCAAAGGTATTGGCACCAGTGTGCGCCAGGACCGGACCAGGGTTTTCCAGGATCCGTCTCCCAGGGCACCGGCCAGTACCTTTGTCAGGAGGGCACGGTCCTCCTTACACACTGGCATTAAGGATCCCATTGGTGTTCGGGTTGGTTGGTCAGTCAAAGGTTCAGCTGGGCTCCTATAGTGGCACTCCCGCATCCTATTGTAGCCAGCTGTACCCAGGAATGCCACAACCAGTATGTTGGCTTGAGGAGTAGGCCAGGCCATGCTAGCCTCAACCTTCCCAGTTTCTAACCTCTCTGTGCTTTCTCCTCCCTGCTTTTCCCAGTACCGAACAGCTGACATGCCCATCTGACAGTAATTAGGGGAAGCTGTCAGAGTGGGCCCTGCCAGGTTGTTCAGGACGGCTGACAGGAGCACCAGGTGCTCCACCCAGACAGAGCCAACCCCTTCCAGGTCCCTCAAGCAGGTCCCTCCCCAATGTTCCATCCCGCCCTGTAGGTCGATCTGGACCTCTGGAGAGGTGACTAGTGCGCTCTCAACCCCAGATAGCATTGCGGCCAAGGCAAGCAAGCCACATGGGGTGATGAAGGTTGACTCATTCTGAGCCTTCTGTGTTAGAGGGGTTGGTCCACGCCCCCTGCTCAGGTCAGTGATAGTGCGACAGCGGGCATCTGCCAGCTGCTCTGCTACTTCATGGTTCCTGAGTATGGGGGAGACCACAACCACAGGACGGGACTCAGCATTGTAAGGCCTCCCGGAAGCCTGGTCATCTGACTTCCTTTAGGAACAAAGATGACAGGCGGTGTCCAGGCTGTCCGAGCTCCTTGAATGACCCCTAACTGCAGTACTCAGTCTTCTTTGCCCCGCTTATCTGCACTTCTTGTGATACAATGTAATACTGACATGAAAGCACACACATAGGTTGGACTTGATGGACTTGTGTCTTTTTTCAACCTCACTAACTATGTAACAAGGTGGATTGCAGGGGTGAGGGGAGGATACACCCTGACGCCAATCCCATGGACGCCATGGTGTGCCCTCACAGGGTTTCCCATGACCCTGACATGACATGCGCTAAGCACTGCCAGCATCGCAGGTATCTGGAGGGGGATGGGCCTTGGTAGCTGACAGCCTAAGCCCACTCCCTGAGTGTCAGCTACCTCACCTAACTGAGTACCTATCTCTTTCCCTTCAGGTGTACTGTCTCTGGCCATTCTGATTTCACCTGTATCCTCACAAACCAGATAAGGTGACATTTTTAACCCATGCCTCTTAGGTTGACTGGACACAGTGAGCAATGGTTTAACCCTTCCAGTCTCCCGGCCCCCTTCTGGCAGACTTGTCAAACCCATCTGTTCATTGTCCTGTTCAGGCTTAGGTGTATCTTTCTCAGCAGGGAAGCTGACAGCTTGCCTGTTGAATGCTGCAAGACTTGTGTGTGTCAGCAATGCTAGCTTTGCTGTAGCACTACAAGGACCAGCCAGCTCTCCAGTGATACACACAGACCTCGGCTGGGAGGCACAGTCCTCTGGATCAGAGCACAGACATGGACCACCTGGGTCACTCCTTGGCTCTGCAGCCAGAGACGGTGTCTCCTACCCCCCGTTCAGCATTGTGGGTGACATTCAACAAAGACAAAACATTATTGCATTCAGAAATGACATTCTTATCATCGACTACACATGCATCTGATGTTGGCACATGCAGGGGAACTTCCTCTCCTTGCTCAGCCAAAGGAGAGCCCTGCGCCTCAACTCCACCCTCCCCCTCCCTCTGTCCATCCATAGGTTTCTCAGATATTACCCCAACATCTGTAAACAGTACCTTGGTAGATCCACAGAGTACTGTGGGAGCATCCTGGGTGCTCTGAGCAGAGGCATAGTGCGACACAAGGGTGATTAAGTCAGCGCCCAACAGAACGCCTGTGGGTATCTCATCCCAGACTCTCACCTCTCTCATTCCACTCCCAGCACCCCAATCAAGAAAAACATGGGCACAGGGTACTCGTGAGCGGGTCCCTCCAACTCCGGTGAGGGTAAAAAACTTTCCAGGGATGATGTCTCTTCTTTCTATCGCCTCAGGTTGGACCAAAGTGACTTCAGCTCCGGTGTCCAGGAAACCAGTGACAATCCGGTTGCCCACGGTTACTGAAAGGTTGCAGCTCCCTTATCTGGACCTCCTGCACTGTCCTTTAAGGGATCTGATTTATTGGTTTACAATTGGGCCTGCAAAACATTCCCCCTGACTGCTTGGTGTCTGTTCAAGGGATCCAGAAATTCCTAAGTTGTTGGGAGGGGGAATGGGGAGTTTTGTCCTACGTTCAAACTGCAATGGCTAACCATCAAAAAATGGCTGCGAGGTTTGTGTGTCCCTGCCCATGATATCATCACATTTCCTATATCCCTCATCATTGAAGGAGTTGTTTTGTGATAGAATTACCCATTTCCTATATTTCTCTTATTGCTAGAAATTACATTGACACTGAAAATGTTTCCTTAACCACTTCCCTGCCGGGCACTGTCACCCCCTTCCTGCCCAGGGCAATTTTCAGCTTTCAGCACTGTCACACTTTGAATGACAATTACTCAGTCATGTAACACTGTACCCATTTCATGTTCTTATCATTTTCTTCACACAAATAGAGCTTTCTTTTGGTGGTATTTAATCACCACTGGGGTTTTTATTTTTTGCTAAACAAACGAAAAAAGACCTAACATTTTGAAAACAAAACAAAACTTTTTTTTTATAGTTTGTTATAAAATTTTTCAAACAGATACTTTTTCTCCACTGATGAGGCTGCACTGATGGGTGGCACTGATGTCACAGCTCCGCCCAGGATGCAACATCATATGGGGCGGGGCCTCCGGGTGATGTCATCTGGTGGCCCCGCCCCATGCCAATATAAGGCACAGCACACAGCGGAAAGGGCATTCATGAAGGCGATCGGGTCGTGTCAACATGGGAAGAAGAAGAAGGAGAAGAAGAGAGGGAGATCAGAGGGAAGAGGACAGCAGAGAAGACCGGCAAAAGAGCAGAAGACGCCGCAGAGAAGGCGAAGAAAGAAGACCCCTCATAAGATGGAAGACCCCGCAAAAAAGCCGAAGAAACAACCGGAGAGGGGAGAAGACGCCGGAGCTGATTTAATAAAATATTTAAAAACTTGTGTAGTGTGTTTTTATATTTTTATTCCAGGTAAATGGGTAGGGGTACAATGTACCTCATACTCATTTACATAGGGTGGGGGGCCGGCATCTGGGGGCCCCCTTGTTAAAGGGGGCTTCCAGATTCCGATAAGTCCCCGCCCGCAGACCCCGACAACCAATGGCCAGGGTTGTCGGGAAGAGGCCCTTGTCCTCATCAACATGGGGACAAGGTGCTTTGGGGTGGGGGGCGCAGAGCCCCCCTGCCCCGAAGCACCCATACTCCCCATGTTGAGGGCACGCGGCCTGGTATGGTCCAGGGGGGGGGGGGCTCGCTCGTCCCCACCCCTTTCCTGGCCTGCCGGACTGCGTGCTTGGATAAGGGACTGTAATGGGTTTTTTTCGGTGTGGGGTTTCCCCTTAAAACCCATACCAGACCAAAGGGCATGGTATGCTCTTGGAGGGGGACCCCATGCCAGTTTTTTTTTAAATTTGGCGTGGAGTTCCTCTTCATGATCCCCAGAGCACAAAGTCGGATCAGTGAAGACAATGATCAGACTTTGATCCGACTTCAATGCCTTTCAATGGGCTGAAGTGGGATCAAAGTCGGACAAAAGTAGTACAGGTACCTTTTTCAAAGTCGGTCCGACTTTGAAAAACACAAGTCGGACCAGTTAAGACGGCTCTCATAGGGAATCATTGTTTTTGTGACGTAATGCGACTTGTGTCGGTCCAAGAATCGGACTAGTGTGAACCCAGCCTTAAACTTAGCAGATGCATGCTTTTCAATGATTATTCCGATGCTCTCCATTAATATGTTAACCACTTCCTTACTGGGCACTTAAACCCCCCTCATGCCCAGACCAATTTTCATGTTTCAGCGCTGTTGCATTTTGAATGACAATTGCGCGGTCGTGCGACGTTGTACCTGAATAAAATTGATGTCCTTTTTTCCCCACAAATAGAGTTTTCTTTTGGTGGTATTTGATCACCTCTGCGGTTTTTATTTTTTGCGCCATAAACAAACAAAGAGCGACGATTTTGATAAAAGAACAATATTTTTTACTTTTTGCTATAATAAATATCCAAAAATAAAAAATAAAAAAAACAATTATTCATCCGTTTTGGCCGATTTATATTCTTCTACATATTTTTGGTAAAAAAAAATCGCACTCGGCGTTTATTGATTGGTTTGCGCAAAAGTTATCGCATCTACAAACTATGGGAATTGATTTATTATTTTTGCGGTATTTAGTTAAGGGTATCAAACATCTACGCTATTGAAAACGCGTT
>BLSH010486795.1:121204-140680 GCA_018402905.1 Glandirana rugosa | reverse complement strand
AAAAACGTTCGGGTTCGGGTTCTGGGTTCTGGTAGTTGATCACGCATGTTGAATAGCTGCAGGGCAGCCAATCAACAAGCGTTTCACTGGTTTGCCCTTAGAAGCCATCACAGCCATGCCTACTAATGGCATGGCTGTGATTGGCCAGTGCATCATGTGACCCAGCCTCTATATGAGGCTGGAGTCACAGTGCTGCATGTCACATGCTCTTGGGTTAGTGTAGGGAGAGGATGCTGCCGGCGTTTTTGTGAGGGACAGATTGCAGACATTTTAACATCTGATCCTGCATCCTGAGATTACTACTGCTGTTGCTCTGAGGGACAGATTGCAGAAATTTGAGATTTCACATACTGCTGCTTTGAGTGACAGATTGCAGATCAAACCCTGCCTAACACAACGTTCGTTACGATCGTACACAACGATCAGATTGGGGGATTGTACACAACGATCAGATTGTGGGATTGTACACAACGATCAGATTGTGGGATCGTACACAACGATCAGATTCTGGGATCGTACACAACGATCAGATTGTGGGATTGTACACAACGACCAGATTTTGGGATCGTACACAACGATCAGATTGTGGGATTGTACACAACGACCAGATTTTGGGATCGTACACAACGATCAGATTGTGGGATTGTACACAACGATCAGATTGTGGGATTATACACAACGACCAGATTTTGGGATCGTACACAACGATCAGATTGTGGGATTGTACACAACGATCAGATTTTGGGATCGTACACAACGATCAGATCGTGGGATCGTACACAACGATCAGATTGTGGGATTGTACACAATGATCAGATTGTGGGATTGTACACAACGATCAGATTCTGGGATCGTACACAATGATCAGATCGTGGGATCGTACACAACGATCAGATCTTGGGATCATACACAATGATCAGATCGTGGGATCGTACACAACGATCAGATTGTGGGATCGTACACAACGATCAGATCTTGGGATCATACACAATGATCAGATCGTGGGATCGTACACAACGATCAGATCTTGGGATCATACACAATGATCAGATCGTGGGATCGTACACAACGATCAGATTGTGGGATTGTACACAACGATCAGATTGTGGGATCGTACACAATGATCAGATCGTGGGATCGTACACAACGATCAGATCGTGGGAGTAATTTGAGATTTCACATACTGCTGCTTTGAGCGATCTGACTTCACTAGGTAGAGGCTTCTGCTTAGAGGGACAGATTATTGTTCAAAAATCATCTCCCAATTTATTTTGATTTTAATTTATTTTCCCTATCCCCATTTTTTTTTAGGGCACTTGCCCTACTCTTACCCCCATTTTACTTCCTTTTGCAGCCCTCTAGCACTTGCCAGGACTTTGTTACAGACATTTTTGTGCCTAAAAGTTTGGGTCCCCATTGACTTCAATGGGGTTCGGGGTCCGGGATAACGTTTGGGCAACGTTCGGTGCCGAACCCGGACTTTTTCCCAAAGTTCGTTCGGACCCTCTGAACCCGAACGTCCAGGTGTTTGCTCAACTCTACTCCTTATATCTTTAACGTGCACACGGTAAGGTTTATGTCCCCCTTAACTTCTTGTCTATCCTTTGTATACAGAAATTGGTCACAACAACCTACCAATTCTATTATACAGGCATAATAGTCACAAAATATACCTTTCAGTGACTACCCGAATACTAAAAGTTCAAACAGCGTATATTTCTGACTACACCGTTCTGACGAAAAAGATAAACTCGTTGCTTGCCGCAAAATCGCAGTCCCGATACAAGTCGCTAATCGCCGCCATTACTAATACAAAAAAAAATAAAAAAATAAAAAATATAAATATATCCCATAGTTTGTAGACGCTATAACGTTTGCGTATATACGCTTATTGGGATTTTTTTTTTTTTTTACAAAAAAAATAGCAGAATACATATTGGCCTAAATTTATGAAGAAATCTGATTTTTACATTTTTTTTTGTATATATTTTATAGAAGAAAGTAAAAAAATAATGTTTTTTTAAACTGTTTATGGCACAAAAAAAAAATGCAGGGGGGATCAAATACCACCAAAAGAAAGCGCTATTTGTGGAAAAAACTTCAATTTTACTTGGGTACAACGTCGCATGACCGCGCAATTGTCAGTTAAATAACGCAGTGCCGTATCGCAAAGAATGGCCTGGTCATGAAGGGGGGGTAAATCTTGCGGAGAGCGAGTGGTTTATATATCAGGCCAGTTGCACACGACGTCCCCATTTATGTGTGGGAAAAACAATTCAATAACTGAGAAGGGGGAGTTCTCCAACATGTGAATGCTGCAACACCAACACGTGAAAAACCAGTTGCGAGACACCTTTGGGCGCGATTTCACGCAATATTGGCTCACACATTGTAAGCAGGATGCACATTGTATATTTAGAATTCATATTTTACAGATATAGATATAAAACATAAGTTGCTGTTTGGAAAAATGTCAGGCTGGACACCGGTGATTGAAGGAAAACAAGTAGATTGGCTTTATTTCATGCGCATGGAGGAGACACGGAACAAACAAGTAGCTCAGTCTGCCTACGTGGAGTCCTACAGAAAGCAAGGGCTCGAGCTTTTTATAATAATGAATGTGCATAAGGCATAGGTGTGTTCTGGGTTGTAACTCAACGTCATGTGACCGACACAAAAAGAGAAGTTGCCGTAGTCTTGTTGGTCCAAACTGGTTGTGACCACAAATGTCTATTCTTTGATCAAACAGGAAGGTAGGTGGTCAGCAGGTCTTCTTCTTTCGAAACAATCAAACCGTCTCTTCACCACCGGATGTTCTCTCGTCTCGGGTAAACACATTCATTAGCACATTATAAATCAACATTTTATAGGTTCACATTAAGCATTATTCCAGCTGCACTCAATGAAAGATTCCTGACTTAGCCCCATTCTTCCAACATTCCCCCTCCTGTTGAACCTACAAAATGTAGATCCTTACTCAAGCTCCCACCCCAGGAGTCTTTGCCGGTTTCGGTGGGGTCCTTCATAAAAGCAGCATCAATCTCTCATACAGGCGGTGTGGCTAGCCCTGGTCTATCATGTAAGTCAGGGTCTTGGCGTGGACTGCGCTGTATACATTACATCGCCCGCAGCCTTATCTGCCACCCTCAAGATGAGTCCCTTCATGCATGGTACCAGACAGCAGCCTACGCATAATAATACTGACAGCACCACCGCAACTGCAGTGGATAAGGTGGTCAAATACTTGCCCCACTTGCCGGACCAGCGTTCCATCCATCCGGTAAAGGGGTCCTCGATGCCGCTATTTTCTGCCAGCTCCTGAGACAGCATCTCCAAGCCCTTCAATGCTCGGGTGACGCTGCCATCTGGGGCAGTGTTATTAGGGGTGAACGTGCAACACGTGGTGCCAAACATTACGCAGACCCAGGGGCGTATCATGAAATTGGTGGGCCCGTGTGCAAGCCCACACCGCACCGATCATCCCCAGCTGTCATGGAGAGATCATCCATGGGTGCAGTGTTGGTCAGAGCACAGTGGGCCCCCCCCACCCCTCAGGGCCCGTGTTCAGTGAACCCTGCACCCATGGATGATACACCACTGCGCAGACCCCTCCCCTCTCGGCCAGGAGCATGTCCAAGGAGATCCTATTCTGCCAGGCTGTCAGCGAGGTGGCATCAAGCTGCTCGGCAAGGCCCTTGACTGCATCTCGTGTGTAGATAACAAAGCGCTGCTGATTGTAATATATATAGTTTATCCAATCAGTATTTTTATTTACAGATATAAACAGAAAAATTGATTCAAAACCTGCTGCTACTTGGTTTCTTGCTTTAAATTTGTTCGGGACGCCTCTCAGTACGCCTATAGCATCTATATATACTGATCTTTCAAAACTTCCCCCTGGAATATCTCGCTTTGTTATCTTATTTAATTTTCTGATGAAAGCCTTATCCCATATAGGAACACCTTCTAGTTGGGCAGGAAGGATTAGAAAGAGTTGAACTACCTTCACCAGCGTGCACGTCCCAGCCCAATTTGAGCCCAATAAAGGCCTTAGTTTATTGTCTCCACACAACCTCCAAGTGTCCGCTAGAGCTTGTGTTTGATTGGTGAACAGTGAGACTGGGAAGCTTCCATCATTTCTGACCTGATATGTAGTCGTGCAATATCTAAATTTACCTGTAGCCGGCAGTGGTGTATCATCCATGGGTGCAGGGTGTTCACTGAACACGGGCCCTGAGGGGTGGGGGGGCCCACTGTGCTCTGACCGACACTGCACCCATGGATGATCTCTCCATGACAGCCAGAGATGATCGGTGTGGTGTGGGCTTGCACACGGGCCCACCAATTTCATGATACGCCCCTGGTAGCCGGTCTAAGAGTATTATTAAAACAAGTGTAATTCCCCTTATAGACTGCCACACCTACTGGCTTAGTTTTCATTTTAGTCACAGGAAATTTATCAATTTCTGTTTTACAAATTTCATTATCTGCTTTACCTTGCATCATCAGTAAGATACATGTCATATTGAAAGCTGGGGGTATTGGAACAGTCGCCAGCCTTGGTCTTCCACTGGCGCACACCAAACAGTCAGAGGCATTGGTAGAATTAGCTGTAAACTTCATCCATTCCAACCATTCATTCTTGTCTGAGTAACCAGCCTCTATGCTCAATCTATCTTCTGGATGTATAACGACCCCAACTACCTCGTTGTCCAGTTGATCTCCAACCTTGGGGGGGTGAGCTGCCTATGGCGCTGCCAGGGGCATTTTGGGAGGGGTTTATCTGGAGTTTGACTTCAGCCCAGGGATCCGTCCCTGACATGGTTATTCCCAGCCTATATACTCCATTGTCTTTAACCTCTGGGTTCTTTATTGTGAGGATAATGTTCCCTTGACTTCCCTTTGCCAAGGAAATCCTCTGATAGGTGCTTATGTCATCTGGAGGAATCCTAGCCAAACTAATTTCCCACTTGTGGGGGTCCTGTTGTCCACCATACATCCTCCCAGTCACCACATGCCTTATCCTCCCCACACATATAGATATACAGGGTGCGCCATTTATATGGATACACCTTAATAAAATGGGAATGGTTGGTGATATTAACTTCCTGTTTGTGGCACATTAGTATATGTGAGGGGGGAAACTTTTCAAGATGGGTGGTGACCATGGCGGCCATTTTGAAGTCGGCCATTTTGAATCCAAATTTTGTTTTTTCTATAGGAAGAGGGTCATGTGACACATCAAACTGATTGGGAATTTCACAAGAAAAACAATGGCGTGCTTGGTTTTAACTTTATTCTTTCATGAGTTATTTACAAGTTTCTCTTTGTTTACAGCCATTGACATGTCGCCGAGGTTAACACGTGCGGAGAGGATAGAAATTGTGTTGATGTCTGGTGAACGCAGTAACAGGGTCATTGCAGCAGATTTCAATGCAGGACAGCCTACGAGACCGCCCGTCTCCCATGCTACAGCTAGCAAACTGCTTGCTAAGTTTCGTGAAACTGGTTCAGTGTTGGATTTGCCAAAATGTGGACGCATGAAATCTGTCACTAATGAAGAAACATCAGTGGCTGTCCTAGCTTCATTCAGCAAGAGCCCACAGCGTAGCACTCGCCGCATGTCACTGGTGAGTGGCATTAGTGGAACATCCCTTCGGCGGATATTAGGTACTCACAAATGGCACCCTTACAAACTCCAGCTACTGGGGCATCTCAACGAGGATGACCCAGATCGGCGCACTGAATTTGCAGAATGGGCAAAACAAAAATTGGAACAGGACCCTCAGTTTACGAAGAAGATTTTGTTCAGTGATGAGGCAAACTTTTATGTGAATGGTGAAGTTAACAAACAAAACCACCGCTATTGGTATGACACTAACCCACATTGGATAGATCCCTCCAAGACTGTTGGAACCAAAAATGATGGTATGGTGTGGTATATGGGGTACAAAGATAGTGGGGCCATTCTTCATCAATGGAAACCTCAAGGCCACTGGATATGTGAAATTGCTACATGATGATGTGTTTCCCTCTTTATGCACTGAAGCTGGCACGTTCCCTGAGTTTTTCCAGCAAGATGGTGCACCACCACATTATGGGCGTCAGGTCTGAGCATTCCTAGATGAACAGTTTCCTGGAAAGTGGATTGGTAGTTGTGGGCCAGTTGAATGGCCCCCAAGGTCTCCCGATCTGACCCTCCTTAGACTTTTGTCTTTGGGGTCATCTGAAGGCAATTGTCTATGCTGTGAAGATACGAGATGTGGAGCACCTGAAACTACGGATACTGGAAGCCTGTGCTAGCATTTCTCCTGCGGTGTTGCTATCAGTGTGTGAAGAGTGGGAGAAGAGGGTTGCATTGACAATCCAACACAATGGCCAGCACATTGAACACATTTTATAAGTGGTCAGAAACTTGTAAATAACTCATGAAAGAATAAAGTTACGTTAAAACCAAGCACACCATTGTTTTTCTTGTGAAATTCCCAATAAGTTTGATGTGTCACATGACCCTCTTCCTATAGAAAAAACAAAATTTGGATTCAAAATGGCCGCCATGGTCACCACCCATCTTGAAAAGTTTCCCCCCTCACATATACTAATGTGCCACAAACAGGAAGTTAATATCACCAACCATTCCCATTTTATTAAGGTGTATCCATATAAATGGCCCACCCTGTATATATTATAGGCCACAAGGTCATAAGTAACTTTTGTTGAGTCAAACACCTGGCTCTTTGTTAAGGCAAACACTATGGTCTGTGAAACCGACTCTGGACGATTTCCGTCCCTTTGGAGACGACCGGCCTCTTTCACCAGTCAACCTAGGACTGGAGGTCTTCTCGGGGCGATCCTTGGTATCTCACCTCGGGTCTTTGCAGTCGTCCCAGCAGTAAACCTTCCGGGGCTGAAGTGGTTAATAAATCACCTGTAGATGAATTCTTGTTAGTTAGAATTTTGTTGTCAAAAAATAGGTTTTCCATCCGTCTGGATTTCACGGACAGGATCGGATCGGATCGGATGTCAGCGTACATGTCTCCGCCCACATCCGACGCTCCATAGGGCTGCATGGAGCGTCCGTTCAGGTCCGCCTTAAGAACAGACAGGCGCCCGTGTAAAAGGGGCCACTGAGACTTTCATTTGGGGTGTGTACACTTTTGCAACACGGTCTTGAATTTATTTTTTTTAACCACTTGCCGACCGCCGGACGTCTAAAGACGCCCTCGTCTTCAAGTGGTGATATCTGAAGGATGCCGGCACCTACCAGCATCATTCAGATATCATTTTTTTTCCACCGGTGACTCCCTGCACCATAAGAATGATCATAGCGGCAGTTCAGCCGCTTGATCGTTCTTATCGGCAGCGGGAAGGGACGTTCCCCCCTCCCGCCACCCTCCGGTGCTTCTCCCAAGCCGCCCGTGCAACAGATCCGTCACCGGCGAACATTGAGCGTAGAGATGACTGATGACCAGATGGTCGCCAGTCATCTCTATGCGCCTCGGAGATATGACGTCACGTCCGGGTCATGGGATGTAAACAATGCCCGTGAACTCGGCTGAAAAGAACGAGATGACTGTTTTTTTTCTGATCTCGGTCTTTCAAGCCTAGAGTAGAGGTGTGGCGGGAGGGGAGGTCTTATTGACCCCATGTCTCCCCATAAAGAGGACCTGTCACACAATATTCCTATTGCAGGGGATGTTTACATGTAATAGGAATAAAAGTGATCAAAAAAAAAAAAAAAAAAAGAGAAAGTGTAAAAAATAAAAAAAAAGTAAACTAAATAATTAAAAAAAAAAATGTAAATGTCGGTTGCAATCAATGCAACATTGTATCAAGCAATGCAGAAAGGTCGGTTGCAATCAATACAACATTGTAAAAGGCAATGCAGAAAAGTCGGTTGCAATCAATACAACATTGTATCAGGCAATGCAGAAATGTTGGTTGCAATCAATGCAACATTGTATCAGGCAATGCAGAAATGTTGGTTGCAATCAATGCAACATTGTATCAGGCAATGCAGAAATGTTGGTTGCAATCAATGCAACATTGTATCAAGCAATGCAGAAATGTCAATTGCAATAAACGCAACATTGTATCAGGCAATGCAGAAAAGTCGGTTGTAATCAATGCAACATTGTATCAAGCAATGCAGAAAAGTCAGTTGCAATCAATGCAACATTGTATCAGGCAATGCAGAAAAGTTGGTTGCAATCAATGCAACATTGTATCAGGCAATGCAGAAAAGTCAGTTGCAATCAATGCAACATTGTATCAGGCAATGCAGAAAAGTTGGTTGCAATCAGCGCAACATTGTATCAGGCAATGCAGAAAAGTCGGTTGTAATCAATGCAACATTGTATCTAGCAATGCAGAAATGTCGGTTGCAATCAACTCAACATTGTAGCAAGCAATGCAGAAATGTCGGTTGCAATCAATGCAACATTGTATCAGGCAATGCAGAAACGTCAGTTGCAATCAACGCAACATTGTATCAGGCAATGCAGAAAAGTCGGTTGTAATCAATGCAACATTGTATCTAGCAATGCAGAAATGTCGGTTGCAATCAACGCAACATTGTATCAAGCAATGCAGAAATGTCGGTTGCAATCAATGCAACATTGTATCAGGCAATGCAGAAACGTCAGTTGCAATCAACGCAACATTGTATCAGGCAATGCAGAAAAGTCGGCTGCAATCAATGCAACATTGTGTCAAGCAATGCAGAAATGTCAGTTGCAATCAATGCAACATTGTATCAGGCAATGCAGAAAAGTCGATTGCAATCAATGCAACATTGTATCAAGCAATGCAGAAATGTCAGTTGCAATCAACGCAACATTGTATCAAGCAATGCAGATATGTCGGTTGCAATCAACGCAACATTGTGTCAAGCAATGCAGAAATGTCAGTTGCAATCAATGCAGCAGTGTATCAAGCAATGCAGAAAAGTCGGTTGCAATCAATGCAGCAGTGTATCAAGCAATGCAGAAATGTCAGTTGCAATCAACGTAACATTGTATCAGGCAATGCAGAAATGTCGGTTGCAATCAATGCAACATTGTATCAGGCAATGCAGAAAAGTCGGTGGCAATCAATGCAGCAGTGTATCAAGCAATGCAGAAATGTCAGTTGCAATCAACGTAACATTGTATCAGGCAATGCAGAAATGTCAGTTGCAATCAATGCAACATTGTATCAGGCAATGCAGAAAAGTCGGTGGCAATCAACGCAACATTGTATCAGGCAATGCAGAAATGTCAGTTGCAATCAATGCAACATTGTATCAGGCAATGCAGAAATGTCAGTTGCAATCAATGGAACATTGTATCAGGCAATGCAGAAAAGTCAGTTGCAATCAACGCAACATTGTATCAGGCAATGCAGAAATGTCGGTTGCAATCAATGCAACATTGTATCAGGCAATGCAGAAAAGTCGGTTGCAATCAACGCAACATTGTATTAGGCAATGCAGAAATGTCGGTTGCAATCAACGCAACATTGTATCAAGCAATGCAGGATTGTCAGTTGCAATCAATGCAACATTGTATCAGGCAATGCAGAAATGTCAGTTGCAATCAATGCAACATTGTATCAAGCAATGCAGAAATGTCAGTTGCAATCAACGCAACATTGTATCAAGCAATGCAGAAAAGTCGGTTGCAATCAACGCAACATTGTATCAAGCAATGCAGAAATATCAATGCAACATTGTCTCAGGCAATGCAGAAAAGTCGGTTGCAATCCATGCAACATTGTATCAAGCAATGCAGAAATGTCAGTTGCAATCAGCGCAACATTGTATCAGGCAATGCAGAAATATCAACGCAACATTGTATCAGGCAATGCAGAAAAGTCAGTTGCAATCAATGCAACATTGTATCAGGCAATGCAGAAAAGTCAGTTGCAATCAATGCAACATTGTATCAGGCAATGCAGAAAAGTAGTTTGCAATCAATGCAACATTGTATCAGGCAATGCAGAAAAGTCAGTTGCAAACAATGCAACACTGTATCAGGCAATGCAGAAATGTCGGTTGCAATCAATGCAACATTGTATCAAGCAATGCAGAAATGTCGGTTGCAATCAATGCAACATTGTATCAAGCAATGCAGAAAAGTCGGTTGCAATCAACGCAACATTGTATCAGGCAATGCAGAAATGTCGGTTGCAATCAATGCAACATTGCATCAGGCAATGCAGAAAAGTTCGTTTGAAATCAATGCAACGTTGTATCAGGCAAGGCAGAAAAGTCGGTTGCAATCAATGCAACATTGTATCAGGCAATGAAGAAATGTTGGTTGCAATCAATGCAACATTGTATCAGGCAAGGCAGAAAAGTCGGTTGCAATCAATGCAACATTGTATCAGCCAATGCAGAAAAGTCGGTTGCAATCAACGCAACATTGTATCAGGCAATGCAGAAATGTCGGTTGCAATCAACGCAACATTGTATCAGGCAATGCAGAAATGTCGGTTGCAATAAATGCAACATTGTATCAGGCAATGCAGAAAAGTCGGTTGCAATCAACGCAACATTGTATCAAGCAATGCAGAAAAATTGGTTGCAATCAACGCAACATTGTATTAGGCAATGCAGAAATGTCGGTTGCAATCAACGCAACATTGTTTCAAGCAATGCAGGATTGTCAGTTGCAATCAATGCAACATTGTATCAAGCAATGCAGAAATGTCGTTTGCAATCAACGCAACATTGTATCAGGCAATGCAGAAATGTCGGTTGCAATCAACGCAACATTGTATCAGGCAATGCAGAAAAGTCAGTTGCAATCAATGCAACACTGTATCAGGCAATGCAGAAATGTCGGTTGCAATCAATGCAACTTTGTATCAAGCAATGCAGAAAAGTCGGTTGCAATCAATGCAACATTGTATCAAGCAATGCAGGAATGTCGGTTGCAATCAATGCAACATTGTATCAGGCAATGCAGAAATGTCGGTTGCAATCAATGCAACATTGTATCAGGCAAGGCAGAAAAGTCGGTTGCAATCAATGCAACATTGTATCAGGCAATGCAGAAATGTCGGTTGCAATCAACGCAACATTGTATCAGGCAATGCAGAAAAGTCGGTTGCAATCAATGCAACATTGTATCAGGCAATGCAGAAAAGTCGGTTGCAAACAATGCAACATTTTATCAAGCAATGCAGAAATGTTGGTTGCAATCAACGCAACATTGTATCAGGCAATGCAGAAAAGTCGGTTGCAAACAATGCAACATTGTATCTAGCAATGCAGAAATGTCGGTTGCAATCAACGCAACATTGTATCAGGCAATGCAGAAAAGTCAATTGCAATCAATGCAACATTGTATCAAGCAATGCAGAAAAGTCGGTTGCAATCAATGCAACATTGTATCAAGCAATGCAGAAATGTCAGTTGCAATCAACGCAACATTGTATCAAGCAATGCAGAAATGTCGGTTGCAATCAACGCAACATTGTGTCAAGCAATGCAGAAATGTCAGTTGCAATCAATGCAACATTGTATCAAGCAATGCAGAAATGTCAGTTGCAATCAACGCAACATTGTATCAAGCAATGCAGAAATGTCGGTTGCAATCAATGCAACATTGTATCGAGCAATGCAGAAAAGTCGGTTGCAATCAATGCAACATTGTATCAGGCAATGCAGAAATGTCGGTTGCAATCAATGCAACATTGTATCGAGCAATGCAGAAAAGTCGGTTGCAATCAACGCAACATTGTATCAAGCAATGCAGAAAAGTCGGTTGCAATCAATGCAACATTGTATCAGGCAATCCAGAAATATCAACGCAACATTGTATCAGGCAATGCAGAAATGTCGGTTGCAATCAATGCAACATTGTATCAAGCAATGCAGAAAAGTCAGTTGCAATCAACGCAACATTGTATCAAGCAATGCAGAAAAGTCGGTTGCAATCAATGCAACATTGTGTCAAGCAATGCAGGAATGTCTGTTGCAATCAATGCAACATTGTATCAGGCAATGCAGAAAAGTCGGTTTCAATCAATGCAACATTGTGTCAAGCAATGCAGAAATGTCAGTTGCAATCAACGCAACATTGTATCAAGCAATGCAGAAAAGTCGGTTGCAATCAATGCAACATTGTTTCAAGCAATGCAGAAATGTCGGTTGCAATCAATGCAACATTGTATCAAGCAATGCAGAAAAGTCGGTTGCAATCAATGCAACATTGTATCAGGCAATCCAGAAATATCAACGCAACATTGTATCAGGCAATGCAGAAATGTCGGTTGCAACCAATGCAACATTGTATCAAGCAATGCAGAAAAGTCGGTTGCAATCAATGCAACATTGTATCAAGCAATGCAGAAAAGTTGGTTGCAATCAATGCAACATTGTATCAGGCAATGCAGAAAAGTCGGTTGCAATCAATGCAACATTGTATCAGGCAATGCAGAAATGTCGGTTGCAATCAATGCAACATTGTATCAGGCAATGCATAAATGTCGGTTGCAATCAATGCAACATTGTATCAGGCAATGCGGAAATGTCGGTTGCAATCAATGCAACATTGTATCAAGCAATGCAGAAATGTCAGTTGCAATCAATGCAACATTGTATCAGGCAATGCAGAAATGTCGGTTGCAATCAATGCAACATTGCATCAGGCAATGCAGAAAAGTCGGTTGCAATCAATGCAGTAGTGCATCAAGCAATGCAGAAAAGTCGGTTCCAATCAATGCAACATTGTATCAAGCAATGCAGAAAAGTCGGTTGCAATCAATGCAACATTGTATCAGGCAATCCAGAAATATCAACGCAACATTGTATCAGGCAATGCAGAAATGTCGGTTGCAATCAATGCAGCATTGCATCAAGCAATGCAGAAAAGTCAGTTGCAATCAACGCAACATTGTATCAAGCAATGCAGAAAAGTCGGTTGCAATCAATGCAACATTGTATCAGGCAATCCAGAAATATCAACGCAACATTGTATCAGGCAATGCAGAAATGTCGGTTGCAATCAATGCAACATTGTGTCAAGCAATGCAGGAATGTCTGTTGCAATCAATGCAACATTGTATCAGGCAATGCAGAAAAGTCGGTTGCAATCAATGCAACATTGTGTCAAGCAATGCAGAAATGTCAGTTGCAATCAATGCAACATTGTATCAGGCAATGCAGAAAAGTCGTTTGCAATCAATGCAACATTGTTTCAAGCAATGCAGAAATGTCGGTTGCAATCAATGCAACATTGTATCAGGCAATGCAGAAAAGTTGGTTGCAATCAATGCAACATTGTATCAGGCAATGCAGAAATGTCGGTTGCAATCAATGCAACATTGTATCAGGCAATGCAGAAAAGTCGGTTGCAATCAATGCAACATTGTATGAGGCAATGCAGAAATGTCGGTTGCAATCAACGCAACATTGTGTCAAGCAATGCAGAAATGTCAGTTGCAATCAACGCAACATTGTATCAAGCAATGCAGAAAAGTCGGTTGCAATCAATGCAACATTGTATCAGGCAATCCAGAAATATCAACGCAACATTGTATCAGGCAATGCAGAAATGTTGGTTGCAATCAATGCAACATTGTATCAGGCAATGCAGAAAAGTCGGTTGCAACCAATGCAACATTGTATCAAGCAATGCAGAAAAGTCAGTTGCAATCAATGCAACATTGTATCAAGCAATGCAGAAAAGTTGGTTGCAATCAATGCAACATTGTATCAGGCAATGCAGAAAAGTCGGTTGCAATCAATGCAACATTGTATCAGGCAATGCAGAAATGTCGGTTGCAATCAATGCAACATTGTATCAGGCAATGCATAAATGTCGGTTGCAATCAATGCAACATTGTATCAGGCAATGCAGAAAAGTCGGTTGCAATCAATGCAACATTGTATCAAGCAATGCAGAAATGTCGGTTGCAATCAATGCAACATTGTATCTAGCAATGCAGAAATGTCGGTTGCAATCAACGCAACATTGTATCAAGCAATGCAGGAATGTCGGCTGCAATCAATGCAACATTGTATCAAGCAATGCAGAAATGTCAGTTGCAATCAATGCAATATTGTATCAAGCAATGCAGAAAAGTCGGTTGCAATCAATGCAACATTGTATCAGGCAATGCAGAAACGTCAGTTGCAATCAACGCAACATTGTATCTAGCAATGCAGAAATGTCGGTTGCAATCAATGCAACATTGTATCAAGCAATGCAGAAATGTCGGTTGCAATCAATGCAACATTGTATCAGGCAATGCAGAAACGTCAGTTGCAATCAACGCAACATTGTATCAGGCAATGCAGAAAAGTCGGCTGCAATCAATGCAACATTGTATCAAGCAATGCAGAAATGTCAGTTGCAATCAATGCAATATTGTATCAAGCAATGCAGAAAAGTCGGTTGCAATCAATGCAACATTGCATCAGGCAATGCAGAAAAGTCGGTTGCAATCAATGCAGCAGTGCATCAAGCAATGCAGAAAAGTTGGTTCCAATCAATGCAACATTGTATCAAGCAATGCAGAAAAGTCGGTTGCAATCAATGCAACATTGTATCAGGCAATGCAGAAAAGTCGGTTGCAATCAATGCAACATTGTATCAGGCAATGCGGAAATGTCGGTTGCAATCAATGCAACATTGCATCAGGCAATGCAGAAAAGTCGGTTGCAATCAATGCAACATTGTATCAGGCAATGCAGAAAAGTCGGTTGCAATCAATGCAACATTGTATCAGGCAATTCAGAAAAGTCGGTTCCAATCAATGCAGCAGTGCATCAGGCAATGCAGAAAAGTCGGTTGCAATCAATGCAACATTGTATCAGGCAATGCGGAAAAAAGTTGGTTGCAATCAATGCAACATTGTATCAGGCAATGCGGAAATGTCGGTTGCAATCAATGCAACATTGTATCAAGCAATGCAGAAAAGTCGGTTCCAATCAATGCAGCAGTGCATCAGGCAATGCAGAAAAGTCGGTTGCAATCAATGCAACATTGTATCAGGCAATGCGGAAAAAAGTTGGTTGCAATCAATGCAACATTGTATCAGGCAATGCAGAAATGTCGGTTGCAATCAATGCAGCATTGTATCAGGCAATGCGGAAATGTCGGTTGCAATCAATGCAACATTGTATCAAGCAATGCAGAAATGTCGGTTGCAATCAACGCAACATTGTATCAAGCAATGCAGAAATGTCAGTTGCAATCAATGCAACATTGTATCAGGCAATTCAGAAAAGAAGAGCAATTCCCATATCTATGTGTATAAAGTGTAGTGACATCTAGTGAGAGCGCTGAGTATTGCAGCCAATAATCCAATCGTCCCGATATGCAGATCAGTCCCTCCTATTTCGTAGTATCGCGTGTAGAAAATGTTGATTCTGAAAGGAAAGGAAAGGTTTTCTGACAATTATGTTGGGGGTGCTCATTTATGCTGAGCGCTGTATATTTTTACATTAAGTTTATTATAAAAAAAAATTTGCACAAACAAAAAATTGCACAATTTAAAAAAAAAATGCACAATAAAACAAAAAATTGCACAATTAAAAAAAATGCACAATAAAACAAAAAATTGCACAATTTAAAAAAAATGCACAACAAAACAAAAAATTGCACAATTAAAAAAAATGCACAATAAAACAAAAAATTGCACAATTTAAAAAAAATGCACAACAAAACAAAAAATTGCACAATTTAAAAAAAAAGCACAATAAAACAAAAAATTGCACAATTTAAAAAGAATTGCAGCATAAAACCTTTTCGCTTTATTAAATTATTTTTTTCAGCCAATGGTGGACCAGCTTCCCATGATAGGCGGGGTCCAGGCATTATATATGTAGTCTGCCAGCTCTCTGTACCAAACACCTTCCTCCTCACCTGAGCGCCAAGATGTTCTTTGCTGTGAGCCTTGTCCTCCTCCTGTGCGTCGGAATCGCTGCCTCTACCACTGCAGGTAAGTCCCAGCTATGTCCTCCTCATAGGGAGCTTAGACGCCCTTTGGGGGAGATTTACTAAAACCGGAGCACTCAGAATCTGGTGCAGCTGTGCATGGGAGCCAATCAGCTTCCAGGTTTTATTGTCGAAGCTTCATTGAACAAGCTGTAGACGGGAGCTGATTGGCTGCCATGCACAATTGCCCCAGATGCTGAGTGCTCCGGTTTTAGTAAATCTCTATGACCCCTTTCACACCGGAGGCACTTTACAGGCGTTTTTTTTTTAGCTATTCCACCCCTAGAGTGAAAGTCTGAGAGCTGTCACATCGGGGCGGTGCGCTTGCAGGACAGGAAAAAAAGTCCTGCAAGCAGCATTTTTGGGGCGGTGCAGGAGGGGTGTGCACACTGCCCCTGCCCATTGAAATGAATGGGCAGCGCTTTTGAGGCGGCTGTACAACGCTCCGGGAGCGCTGCACGTCTGCATTTTTAACCCCTTTTTAGGGGTTAAAAGGGCAGCGCTGCCACCGAATAGCGACGCCGAATCACCGCTATAACAGAGGTAAACCGCCGCTAAACTAGAAGCGTTTTACCTCTGGGGCTCGGGCAGCCCAGCGTGAAAGGAGCTCTATGAGATGTTTGCAGTCATCCTTCTAAAGCCAATCCCAGTTCAGTATTTGGAAGAGACGCCTCGGGGTTTTGTACTTCACTGTACGCCTACAAATCAAACCACTTGCTGAGCCGCCCTTTTCTGGAACCTTTTGTTTAAATCAGTAACTTTTTGCTAGAAAACTTAGAACCCCCAAACATTATTATATATTTATATATATATTTTTAGCAGAGACCCAGGAGAATAAAATGGCGGTTGTTGCAATATTTCATGTCACACAGCATTTGCGCAGCGATCTTTCAAACGCAATTTAAAAACAAAAAAAATACACTTTTTAGAATTAACCACTTAACAACTGCCCTATAGACAAAAGACATCCACAGGGCGGTTGTATTATTCTGGGAGGAAGTCTATGGACGTCCTCCCATGAATGCGCTTCCCACGCGCCTCCTGGGGCTACGCACACGGGAACATCAGTGACCGCTGGGTCCAGGGGACCCGGCGCATCACGGATCGCGGTGAATGGCCTCACCCCATCCATGCTCACCCACCTAGCCATCCTCACCCCATCCATGCTCTCCCACCCAGCCATCCTCACCCCATCCATGCTCTCCCACCCAGCCATCCTCACCCCATCCATGCTCACCCACCCAGCCATCCTCACTCCATCCATGCTCACCCACCCAGCCATCCTCACCCCATCCAAGCTCACCCACCCATTCGCCCCCCATCCATGCTTAGCCACCCATCCATCCATGCTGACGCACCCAGCCATGCTCACCCATAGCTTGTAGACTCTATAACCTTCACAAAGACCAAATAATATACACTTTTTTTTTTTTTTTTTTACCAAAGATAGGTAGCAGTATAAATTTTTGCCAAAATTTATGAAGAAAAATTACTAACTTTCAAAATTTTATAACAGAAACGAAGAAAAATTCATTTTTTTTACAAAATTTTTGGTCTTTTTTTTTTTTTTAATTACAGCGCAAAAAATAAAAAACCCAGCGGTGATTAAATACCACCAAAATAAAGCTCTATTTGTGTGGAAAAAAAGGACGCAAATTTCATATGGGTACCGTGTAGTATGACTGAGTAATTGTCTTTCAAATTGTGATAGCGCTGAAAGCTGAAAATTAGTCTGGTTAGGAAGGGGGTTTAAGTGCCCAGTGGTTAAAGAAAAAACAAAAACAAAACAACGCAGTAATCTGATAAGTTTTATAGTTTTATAACAGAAAATATAGGGAGGATTTTTTTCAAAATCTCTGGTCTTTTTTTTTTTTCATGAATATAATAAAGAATAAAAACCCAGCGGTGATCGAATGCCAGCAAAAGAAAGCCATCAATTTAATTAGCATACAGGGCTGAATAGCAAATAAAATGGGCTGGTCATGAAGGGCGGATGAAATTTTCCGGAGCCGACTGGTTAACCAGTTGCCGACCGCCCGCCGTGGCTTGACGGTGGCAACATGGCTCTCATGCGCAAACCGAAGTCGCCTGATGGCACCCGCAGGAGCGAGCGTTGTGGGCACGCTCACGCGCCACCGGAGGCGCGCTCACGCGCTAGCTGGGGAGCCAGTGAGCGGGTGGGGCGGACTCAATGTCGACCGCACCCCGGCAGTCACAGAACGGGGATCTGCACAAGTAAACAAGCGGATTCCCCATTCTGAGAGGGGAGAAGGAGAGTGATCTCATGTTCCCAGTACATTCCCAGGGTCAAAAGTGTCCGACACGTCCGCCGCAATGCCCCAGTCCTGCTAAAAATCGCAGATTGACGCCATTACCAGTAAAAAAAGAAATAAAAACGCCGTAAATTAATTCTCGTCGTTTGTAAACGCGGCAACTTTTGCGCAAACCAATCAATATTCGCAGACTGCGATTTTTATTTTTACCATAAATATGAGGAAGAATACATTTTGGCCTAAACTGATGAATACATTTTGTTTTTTTATATATTTTTTTTTTTGGATTTGTATTTTAGCAAAAAAGTAAGAAATATTATTTTTTTTTCAAAATTGAAGCTTTTTGTTTGTTTATAGCGCAAAAAATAAAAACCGCAGAGGCGATCAAATACCACCAAAAGAAAGCTCTGGTTGTGGGGAAAAAAGGACATCAATTTTGTTTGGGTACAACGTCGCACGACCGCGCAATTGTCAGTTAAAGCGACACTGCGCCGAATCACAAAAAGTGCCATGGTCCTAACTTGGGAAATCCTTCCGGGGTGAAGTGGTTAAACTGCCCCCCCATAAAGGGACCACCATTCAAACACTGGTACAATATATATATATATATATATATATATATATATATATATGCTAAAGAAGCTGAGGGTAAAGGTAATGAACTGGCCAATCACGTCTCCAGACCTAAACCCTACTGAGCATCTGTGGGGCCTCCTCAAATGGGAGGTGGAGGTAGGGTTGCCACATCATCCCTTTAATCCAGGAAACATATTAATTACACAATAGGCTCGTGCAATTCGTTTCGTTCCAAATTTCGTTTTTTTCAGAATTTTCGCTTTTCCGAATCGTGGTACTTTGGTAATTTGCCGTAATTCAGCAATTGCGAAAATTTGGAAATTTGCGGTAATTCGGCAATTACAGTAATTGCGGTAATTCGGAGAAATCAGAAATTGGGAAATCCGAAATTAACGGCTTAATGGCGTTTAAAGGTTTAAAAGCGTTAACGACTTAATGCCGTTTAATGGTTTCATGGTGCTAAGCCTTTTCGCTTTTAAGACTTTTTTTGCTTTAAACCTTGCTTTGCTTAACGTGCTCGGATAACACATTAATTATACAAAGGACCTAATTTCCCTACTACACCGTTGGGATGGAGGTGGAGGGTAAACTCCTCCGGGGTGTCTACGAGTCATCCCAAATCCAGACCTCTGCACTAACCGGTCAAGTAATGGAAATGGGAGTCGAAGAAATCGTATATATATATATATATATATATA
>BLSH010486795.1:29597-54439 GCA_018402905.1 Glandirana rugosa | reverse complement strand
ACCAGAAAGGTCCGAGATTGGTCTGGTTTCCTTGAGAACCGACAGATAGGATACATAGGAAAGGCAGAAAATATAGCAAGCTTAAGGGCAGCTTACCTAGCCGGCATTTAGAGGTCTGCGTTCCCGATGATCCCGATCAAGGCGCGGTTCCTTCTGGAGACTCTGCCAACTCCTGAGATGACTCGCCACTTATTGTTATGGAAATTTCTGGTTGTGACTCTAAAAATAAAAGTTAGTTTTGCAATTGCAGGAACAGATCCACAGGACTCAATCTCTGTGTTTAAAATGTCCGTTCTGACAAAATGTATTATTACATGATATTTTATGCATAGATAAGAAAGGGGTGGTGTGAATTGTTATTAGAAACTAACAAATAGAAATATATTATTAAAAGCTAGCGAATAGAATAATTTCAAAAGTAAAACATAGAGAGGGGAGGGGGGAGTAGAGAGAGAGTGAGAGCTTCTAGGAGAAAGTGTATCTACATAGAAACATAGAAACATAGAAAAGTGACGGCAGAAAAAGACTGAGTAGTCCATCGAGTCTGCCCCTTTTTTTTTTTTTTTTTTTTTACATTAACCTTGTTGTCTGACTATGGATTTATGTTTATCCCAAGCATGTTTGAAGCCATTTACTGTTGACTGTCTCACAACCTCTGTTGGTAGTTTATTCCAATCATCAACCACCCTTTCAGTAAAATAATACTTTCTAAGATTAGTTTTGAACTTCCCCCCAAGTTAGTTTGAGGTCATGTCCCCGTGTTCTTGATTTTGGTTTCATATTGAAAAGACTGCCCTCCTGAACCTTATTCACCCCCTTGAGGTATTTAAAGGTTTCAGTCATGTCTCCCCTCTCCCTTCTTTCCTCCAGACTGTACATATTAAGTCCCTGAAGTCGCTCTTGATATGTTTTATCCCCCAGACCTTTCACCATTTTTGTTACCCGTCTCTGAACTCGTTCTATTTTATCAATATCTTTTTGTAAGTGTGGTCTCCACAACTGGACACAGTATTCTAAGTGAGGTCTCACTAAAGATCTATATAGAGGAATCAGAACCTCCTTCCTCCTGCTGGTGATCCCTCTACTGATACATCCCAGAATTCTATTTGCTTTTCTAACTGCCTGGTCACACTGTTTGCTCATTTTGCAATCCTCTGAAATAAGCACCCCCAAATCTTTTTCTTCTGTAGTGCTGGCTAACACTGTGCCCCCAATGCTGTACTCTCTAAGCGGATTCTTTTTCCCTAGATGCATTATTTTACATTTAGAAATATTGAACTGCAGTCTCCACTGCTTTGACCAATCTTCCAGCAATGCCAAATCATGTTCCATGTTACAGACCCCTCCAGAGATATCAACCCTACTACACACCTTTGTATCATCAGCAAAGAGACATACATTGCCCAGCAAACCTTTAGTTATATCACTTACATATAGGTTGAATAGAACAGGACCCAATACAGAGCCTTGTGGTACCCCACTAGTGACTGATCTCTGTTCTGAGTGAACCCCATTTACAACCACACTCTGGGGTCTCTCCTTTAGCCAACTGCTTATCCACTGAACCACCCAAGGGTTAAGTCCCAGCTTGTACAACTTTTGTATCAGATCATTATGTGGAACTGTATCAAATGCCTTGCTGAAATCAAGATATGCTATGTCCACAGCACCACCCTGGTCCAAAACAATGGTAATATAATCAAAGAATTCAATCAGGTTTGTCTGGCACGATCTGCCCTCAGTAAAGCCATGTTGCTTTGGGTCCAGCAAGCTGTGTATTTTTATCTGTGTGATAAGTGAAGGCCACAGAAGACATTGCAGCAGTGTGAGCAAAATGGAGTCTCTTGTGCTTAAATGAACAATACAGTGAAAGTCCATGTCAATATTAGTTGGCGTTTTGCGGCGTCGGCGTCAAAAAATGCCAAAACGTTACGGCCTCAGAACGCGATGGTCGTGGGTTCTACTTTCAGCTCACTAACGCCGACGCCATCTACAGCTCAAAAACGCAGACGTTTTTATGGGGCCATTGACTAACGTGGAGAGCTGCAAAAAAACGCCAGCGTTAAAAAACGTCCGTGTGTATGAGGCTTTGAACTCTATATAAAGTGCTCAGCGTATAATGCCACCACCATGGAATCCAGATTTCTATAAATGTCCTCTAGACTTCTATAAATAATGTATAATATAGGTAAGCATACACAAAGATACCTTACATAAAGGATAATAATATAAAAAATATTTGAATTGTAAAAGGTGCTTAAACGTGTATAACTGTCATATCATTAGTGAAGCTCTGAAAAGTCAGTAAAAACATAAAGTGAATATGAAGAACGCCACTGCGAAAAAATGAAACCAACAAGGGCTTGCAAAAGTAAAAGTTCAATTGCTCTATTTCTCAGTGCAGACTCTGGTGTGTGTAGAAGGGGTGTTTTATTAGCGCTCATCCGATATCCAATGTGACATGGGGGGTAAAATCACTCGTGCTCCCCCTGATGTGCCCTCACTTACCAGAGACTTCCCACCCCCTGCAGGGGTACTGCGCATTTGGTAAATGGGGTCTTTTTTATCCTCGGTGGGTAGGTAGGGATCCGCGCTCTTCCTCCACTCCCGATGCGACGGGGTCCACTCCAGAACACCTGCTCCGGGCCGTCCGTGGCAAGCCCAGGAATTCAAGCGGTATATGGAAAAAACAGAGGTCCTCGATGGTGCAATGTTTCCAAACCAGGGGGTACGTTTATTAACCACTTCAGCCCCGGAAGGATTTCGGAGCCCTTTTTGCGATTCGGCGCTGCGTCACTTTAACTGACAATTGCGCGGTCGTGCGACATTGCACCCAAATAAAATTTGCGTCCTTTTTCCCCCCACAAATAGAGCTTTCTTTTGGTGGTATTTGATCACCGCTGCGTCATTTCTGATCGCCGCTATAAACAAAAGAATAGCGACAATTTTGCAAAAAAAAACCTAATTTCTTACTTTTTGTTAAAATACAAATCCAAAAAAAAAAATATAAAAAAACATTTTTTTTCACCGTTTTTGGACGATTTATATTCTTCCCCATATTTGTGATAAAAAATCGCAATCTGCGTTTGCGCAAAAGTGGTCGCGTTTACGGATGATGAGAATTCATTTTTGGGGTTTTTATTTTTTGTTTATTTTTTACTAATAATGGCGGCGATCTGCGATTTTTAGCGGTGCTGCGATATTTCAGCGGACATGTCGGAACATTTTGACACTTTTTTGGGACCATTGGCATTTATACTGTGTAAATGCCATTGGCAGTGAAGGGGTTAACATGCAGGGGGCGCTCTAAGGGTTAACTATGTTCCCTGGGCGTGTTCTAACTGTATGGGGACTGCCCTAACAGGAGAAGGGAAGTGATCACAGCCCTTCCCCCTTCACAGAACGGAGGTCCGTGTTTACTTACATGGACCTCCGTTCTTTCACTCCGGCGGGGGGGCATCGCGGGTGGCCGGCGGAGATCGAGTCCGCCGCACCCGCTCCCTGGCCCTCCCCGAAAACAGTGAGTGCGCGGGCGCGCCTCCGGCTCACTAGGCTCGATCTCGCGGCCGCCGTCGTATGACGGCGATTTGCGTTACAGAGCCACTTTGTCGCCGTCATTTGCCGATCAGCCGTCGGCAAGCGGTTAAAAGTATAAAGTTTAAAAGCAGCAGGCACAGTCTTCCAGTTTTGCAGAGCTAGCAGGCTCCACCTGCTTGAGGAAGGTTAAACCTCCTCCCTTCCTCTCCATTCGCTCTGCGTTCCACCAGTGGATACGGAAAACCGGAAGTGGCGTATTACGTTCGGCCACGCCTTACGCGTTTCGTCATTGGACGTCGCCTGAGGCAGTGGCCATTTTGGTACACCTCGTACCTTATATACACCTAAATGTAGGCGGGGACAATCAGCCAATCAATCACTAAGGAGAAAGATGTGAACTAATGGAGGAGCGTGCTGAATTTCAATGGGGAATTTACTATACCGAGGGCTGGGGAGGAAAGAGCTAATAAAGTATACATGTCGGTGAGTGTCACAGATTGAACATTGGAAGGGAAGGGATCCAACCTTCCCCAATTACAATTCTGGTATATATGCAATAAAATACAATACTGACTGCCAACAACTACACCCTTAATCTTCTATACAGTACTATAAACATCATGACCTCTATACTCTTATAGCCTTAAACCCTTAGGTGTTTTGTTCCAGGGACTAGAAAACTTTAAAACTTGGATGCCCTATGCGCGGACCAAGAACAAATGGCCCCCTAGTGGTAGCGTGGGATATAACACATAGACACAATATCCTCAATATTTGCCTGGTGTAATTACTTCATAATCCCATCAAACTTAAAAACTTACATGAAAATATTTTAATTTTATTCAGTTACATTAGGGGTGGTTAGATTGTTTATTAGTATGGGTTTAAAATATGATATATGTTATATCTGAAATGAATTAAAACCTTTTTATATGAAATAAAATTAGTAAAATTCTCTTAAAAGGGAGGTGTGAATAAAAAATGAAAATAACAATGGTGGGAGGGAGTTGCTCGTGATAAGTAAGGATCTATTTATAAAACAGGGAATGTTGTACTCCTGGACCATAGGCCAGTCCCCACCCACCCTATATTTACATTAAGTTTATTAAAAAAAAAAAATTGCACAATTAAAAAAAAAAAAAATTGCACAATTTAAAAAAAAATGCACAATTAAAAAAAAAATTTCACAATTTAAAAAAAATTGCACAATTAAAAAAAAAAATTGCACAATTAAAAAAAAAAAAAATTGCACAATTGTCAGCCAATGGTGGACCAGCTTCTCATGATAGGTGGAGTCCAGGCATTATATATGTATATTGTCTGCCAGCTTTCTATACCAAAGACCTTCCTCCTCACTTGAGTGCCAAGATGTTCTTTGCTGTGAGCCTCGTCCTCCTCCTGTGCATCGGAATCGCTACCTCTACCACTCCAGGTAAGTCCCGGGCTATGTCCTCCTCATAGGGAGCTTAGACGCCCTTTGGGGGAGATTTACTAAAACCGGAGCACGCAGAATCTGGTGCAACTGTGCATGGGAGCCAATCAGCTTCCAGGTTTTATTGTGAAAGCTTCATTGAACAAGCTGTAGACGAGAGCTGATTGGCTGTCATGCACAGCTGCACCAGATTCTGCGTGCTCCGGTTTTAGTAAATCTCTATGACCAGGGGCGTATCATGAAATTGGTGGGCCCGTGTGCAAGCCCTACCGTCTGTCAACCAGGGAGAGATCACCCATAGGTGCAGTGTGGTTCAGAGCAGAGTGGGCCCCCCCACCCCTCAGGGCCCCGTGTTCAGTGAACACCCTGCACCCATGGATGATACACCACTGTCTATGACCCCTTTCACACCGGAAGCACTTTACAGGCGTTTTTTTAGCTAAAAACTGTGTCCTAATCCCCCCCCAGAGGGAAAGTCACATCGGGGCGGTGTGCTTGCAGGACAGGAAAAAAAGTCCCGCAAGCAGTGAGGGAGGGGTGTGCACACTGCCCCTCCACCGCCCCTGCCCATTGAAATGAATGGGCAGCGCTTCTGAGGCGGCTGTACACCGCTCCGGCACTTTTAACCCCTTTTTAACCCCTTCTTAGGGGTTGAAAGTGCAGCACTGCCACCCAAATAGCGGCGACGAAAGCGCTGCTATAACAGCGGTAAACCGTAGCTAAATTAGCGGCATTTTACCTCTGGCGCTCGGGCAGCCCAGCGTGAAAGGGGCTCTATGAGATGTTTGCAGTCATCCTTCTAAAGCCAATCCCAGTTCAGTATTTGGAAGAGACGCCGCGGGGTTTTGTACATCACTGTAAGCCTACAAATCTAACCACTTGCTGAGCCGCCCTTTTCTGGAACCTTTTGTTTACAAGTTTAAATCAGTATTTTTTTGATAGAAAATTACTTAGAACCCTCAAACATTATTTTATATATATATATATATTTTTTTAGCAGGGACCCAGGAGAATAAAATGGCGGTTGTTGCAATAATTTATGTCACACAGCATTTGCGCAGCGGTCTTTCAAATGCAATTAAAAAAAATACACTTTTTAGAATGAAAGAAAAAGCAAAAAAACAAAAACAAAACAGTAATCTGATAAGTTTTATAGTTTTATAACAGAAAACAGAAAATATCGGGAGGATTTTTTTCAAAATTTTTGGTCTTTTATTTTTTTCTGTTAATATAATAAAGAATAAAAACCCAGCGGTGATCGAATGCCAGCAAAAAAAAGCTATCAATTTCATTTGCATACAGGGCTGAATAGCAAAAAATGGGCTGGTCGTGAAGGGGGATAAAATCTTCCGTAGCTGTCTGGTTAAACTGCCCCCTCCCCCATAAAGGGACCGGGCACAGTGCACTGTGGGAAGAGTGACGTTGTTGCAATCACATGACTGCAGGCGCCACGCTTCAATGACAGGGTTTAATCCTGCCTTGAGGCGCTTTGCTCTGCGCCTCAAGCCGCCTATTGGCTCCTGGTACTGTCACTCAATCACCGCCGTCCAATAGACGGCGGTGATTGATGTTGGAGGAGCCTCTGCGTCACTACCGGCCATGGAGACTGGAGAGAGAAGCCGGACTCCAGCCCTGGCAGTCCCGATGGCCAGTACAGGCCTGGCCCCAGACCACCACCATGCTTGACTGTAGGCAAGACACACTTGTCTTTGTACTCCTCAACTGGTTGCCGCCACACACGCTTGACATCATCTGAACCAAATAAGTTTATCTTGGTCTCATCAGACCACAGGACGTGGTTCCAGTAATCCATGTCCTTAGTCTGCTTGTCTTCAGCAAACTGTTTGCAGGTTTTCTTGTGCATCATCTTTAGAAGAGGCTTCCTTCTGGGACAACAGCCATGCAGACCAATTTGATGCAATGTGCTGTGTATGGTCTGAGCAATGACAGGCTGACCCCCCACCCCTTCAACCTCTGCAGCAATGCTGGCAGCACTCATACGTCTATTTCCCAAAGACAACCTCTGGATATGACGCTGAGCACTGCACTCAACTTCTTTGGTCGCCCATGGTGAGGCGCTGTTCTGAGTGGAACCTCTCCTGTTATACCGCTGTATGGTCTTGGCCACCATGCTGCAGCTCAGTTTCAGGGTCTTGGCAATCTTCTTATAGTCTAGGCCATCTTTATGTAGAGCAACAATTCTTTTTTTCAGATCCTCAGAGAGTTCTTTGCCATGAGGTGCCATGTTGAACTTACAGTGACCAGTATGAGAGAGTGAGAGTGATAACACCAAATTCAAAACATCTGCTCCCCATTCACACCTGAGACCTTGTAACACTAACGAGTCACATGACACCGGGGAGGTAAAATGGCTAATTGGGCCCAATTTGGACATTTCAGATTTCAGATCGATTGTCTGATGTTGAGGTGGGAGAGAATTTGGGTTCTAGTGATCACCAATGTCTTTGGTTTAATATCAAAACAAGAACTGAAAAATCATATAAAAAAACAAAAGTTTTAGATTTTAAAAGGACAAATATTGCTGAAATGGGGAGATTTCTGAAAAAAAGAAATGAAAGGTTGGAGTAAAATGACAGGAGTAAGGGATCAGTGGGCACTATTAAAGTCTACCATCCTGGAGGCAAATAGATTATATGTCAGGCAAGTTAGTAAGAATAAACGGAAGAAAAAAACAATATGGTTCACCAAAGAGGTAAGCAGGATAGTAAAGGGGAAAAAAAGTGTATAGAAGATTAACCACTTCAGCCCCAAAGGATTTCACACTTTAGGACCGGAGCCCTTTTTGCGATTCGGCGCTGCGTCGCTTTAACTGACAATTGCGCGGTCGTGCGGCGTTGCACCCAAACGAAATTTGCGTCCTTTTTTTTCCACAAATAGAGCTTTCTTTTGGTGGTATTTGATCACCACTGCGTCATTTCTGATCGCTGCTATAAACAAAAGAAGAGCGACAATTTTGCAAAAAACCCAAATTTCCTACTTTTTGCTAAAATACAAATCCAAAAAAAAAAATATAAAAAAATTTTTTTTTCAGCGGTTTTGGCCAATTTATATTCTTCCTCATATCTGTGATAAAAAAAATCGCAATCGGCATTTATTGATTGGTTTGCGCAAAAGTTGCCGCGTTTATGAATGATGAGAATTCATTTCTGGGGTTTTTATTTTTTTTAATTTTTTACTAGTAATGGCGGCGATCTGTGATTTTTAGCGGTACTGTGATATTGCGGCGGACATGTCGGACCATTTAGACACTTTTTTGGGACCATTGGCATTTATACAGCTATCAGTGCTATAAAAATGCATTGATAACTGTGTAAATGCCATTGGCAGTGAAGGGGTTAACCGGGGGGGGGGGCGCTCTAAGGGTTAACTGTGTTCCCTGGGTGTGTTCTAACTGTATTAGTGTTTGACTGGCAGGGGGAGGGGAGTGATCACGGCTTCCATATAGAGGAAGGCTGTGATCACAGCCCTTCCCCCTCTCACAGAACGGAGATCCGTGTTTACATACACGGATCTCCGTTCTTTCACTGGGGGGGGGGCAGCACGGGTAGCTGGCGGAGATCGAGTCCACCCTACCCGCTCCCTGGCCTCCCTGGACACAGTGAGCGAACGAGCGCTCACAGTGCACAATCTGGCAGCCGTCGCCATATGACGCCGATTTGCCTAATAGAGCCATCTTGTCGCCGTCAACCTACGGTTGGCGGTCGGCAAGTGGTTAAAGGAAACAAGAGGTGTAGCTGACAGAGAAGAGTATAAAAATAGACAAAAGGAGGCCAAAACACATTATCGGTTCTGCAAAAGCACAAAAAGAGGAGGCAATTGCTAGGTCTATTAAGAAAGGAGATACAACTTTTTTTAGGTACATTAGTGATAGAAGGAAAAAATACAATGGGATCACTAAAATGAAAACTGGGCACAACACATATGTTGAGGGAGACCAGGATGTAGCAAACCATTTAAACAATTACTTCTGTTTAGTCTTCTCAGAAACAGACTGCACTAATGATAGGAAATCATATTGGTTCTGGTAATGATGGTTCATTTCTAGGATTTCTGGAGACAGAGGTAGGGGAGGAATTGGCTCGGTTAAAGCTTAATAAAGCAATGGGCCCTGATGGTATTCACCCCAGAGTTCTAAGAGAACTTCGCGATATAGTTGTTGGATCATTAAAGTGGTTGTCAACTTGTGACAACCACTTTAACCTACAGGTAAGCCTATGATAAGGCTTACCTGTAGGTGCCCTGCATATCTCCTAAACCTGTACCGTTCAGGAGATATGCAGTGTTGAAGCTGACGGCACATGCGCAGTGAAGTAATGGCCTGCGTGCCGTTCTTCCACTGTGACCGTGCCGTGACTGGCGGCTCCCGCACGCATGCGTGAGAGTGGCGTAACGCGACTCCGGCCAGTCACAGAGCCGGAGCCTCTGCCCCGGAAGGGGCAAAAGATGGGTGCGGCCTGGAGCAGGGACATCGCTGGACGTCGCGGGCTTCTAATGCAGGTAAGTGGCACATAATGGGCTACTATGCGATGCATAGTAGCCCATTATGCTTCTACATTTCAGGGCACTGTAGAGGAAGTAAACCCAATCTGGGTTTACTTCCTCTCTAACAGATCTTTTTAATCAATCTCTTCTAACAGGAGAAGTTGCCCATAGTTGGTGGATATCTAATATTGTACTTATCCACAAGAAGGGCAGCAAGGTAGAAGCTGGCAATTACAGGCCAGGGAGTTTAACATCAATTGTAGTCAAGGTAATGGAAACACTCCTGAAAAGAAGGATCATTGATCAACTAAAAATACACAGCTTGCTGGACCCAAAGCAGCGGCTTCACTGAGGGCAGATCGTGCCAGACAAACCTGATTGAATTTTTTTACTATATTACCAATGTTTTGGACCAGGGTGGTGCTGTTGACATCTCAGCGTATCTTGATTTCAGCAAGGCATTGGATACAGTTCCACATAATGATTTGATACAAAAGTTGTACAAGCTGGGACTTAACCCTTGGGTGGTTCAGTGGATATGCAGTTGGGTAAAGGAAAGATCCCTGAGTGTGGTTGTAAATGGGGTTCACTCAGACCAGAGAGCAGTCACTAGTGGGGTACCACAAGGCTCTGTATTGGGTTCTGTTCTATTTAACCTATATGTAAGTGATATAACTAAAGGTTTGTTGGGCAAGGTATATCTATTTGCTGATAATACAAAGGTTTGTAATAGGGTTGATATCCCTGGAGGTGTCTGTAACATGGAACATGGATTTGGCATTGCTGGAAGATTGGTCAAAGCAGTGGAGACTGCAGTTCAATATTTCTAAATGTAAAATAATGCATCTAGGGAAAAATAATCCCCTTAGAGAGTACAGCATTGGGGGCACAGTGTTAGCCAGCACTACAGAAGAAAAAGATTTGGGGGTGCTTATTTCAGATGATTGCAAAATGAGCAAACAGTGTAACCAGGCAGTGGGAAAAGCAAATAGAATTTTGGGATGTATCACTAGAGGGGTCACCAGCAGAAGGAAGGGGGTCCTGATTCCTCTATATAGATCTTTATATCACTAGAGGGGTCACCAGCAGGAGGAAGGAGGTCCTGATTCCTCTATGTAGATCTTTATATCACTAGAGGGGTCCCCAGCTGGAGGAAGGAGGTCCTGATTCCTCTATATAGATCTTTATATCACTAGAGGGGTCACCAGCAGGAGGAAGGAGGTTCTGATTCCTCTATATAGATCTTTAGTGAGACCTCACTTAGAATACGGTGTCCAGTTCTGGAGACCTCACTTACAAAAAGATATTGATAAGATAGAACGAGTTCAGAGACGGGTAACAAAAATGGTGAAAGGTCTGGGGGATAAAACCTATCAAGAGCGACTTCAGGGACTTAATATGTACAGTCTGGAGGAAAGAAGGGAGAGGGGAGACATGACTGAAACCTTTAAAGCGGCTGCATTCCCATAAATGACATTTTTACCTATAATAAAGCTTACCTGTAGGTAAAAAGAATATCTCCTAAGCCTGTATGGTTTAGGAGATATTATCACTGCAAGCGCCACTGATGTCAGCTGGCGCATGCGCAGTGATGTCCCGGCACATAGCTCCAGACCCTGCCGGTGAGTCCGCCGTAAAAAACGGGAGTGACGTCTTGCGGCTCCGGCCACTCACAGCGCCGGAGCCGCGTACCCGAAAGGATCCACGGAGGGAAGATGACGGCTCCCTACTCGGGGACCGGGCGGACCTGCGGGAGCTTCGTTCTTAGGTAAGTACTTCATAATGAGCTAGTATGCGGTGCATACTAGCTCATTATGCCTTTGCCTTGCAGGTCTTTTTTTTTTTTTTTTTCGGAGGGGAGACAACCGCTTTAAATACATCAAGGGGGTGAATAAGGTTCAGGAGGGGGCAGTCTTTTCAATATGAAACCAAAATCAAGAACACGGGGACCTCAAACTAACTGGAGGGAAGTTCAAAACTAATCTTAGAAAGTTTTATTTTACTGAAAGGGTGGTTGATGATTGGAATAAACTACCAACAGAGGTTGTGAGACAGTCAACAGTAAATGGCTTTAAACATGCTTGGGATAAACATAAATCTATAGTCAGACAACAACGCTAATGTGAAAACAAAAAACAAAAAATAAATAAATAAGAAAAAATGTAATTTAAAAGAAAAGGCAGACGCGATGGACTACTACTTTTTCTGCCGTCACTTTTCTATATTTCTATTTTCTCTTAGGGGTGTACTCACTTTTGTTGCCAGCGGTTTAGACATTAATGGCTGTGTGTTGAGTTATTTTGAGGGGACAGCAAATTTACACTGTTATACAAGCTGTACACTCACTACTTTACATTGTAGCAAAGTGTCATTTCTTCAGTGTTGTCACATGAAAAGATAGAATAAAATACTTACACAAATGTGAGGGGTGTACTTACTTTTGTGAGATACTGTATATATATATATATTGCACCAGTATTTGACTTGGGGTCCCTTTATGGGGGGGCAGTTTAAACAGTCAGCTCCGTAAGATTTTATCCTCCTTCATGACCAGCCCATTTTTTTTTTTGCTATTCAGCCCTGTATGCAAATGAGGGGTGTACTGACTTTTGTCGGATACTGTATATAAATTTTATTGTGCGTCTATATTCATTATGTGATTTTTTTTTCCCCCCTCCAATTTCAGGTTATAATTGCAATGTAATCCCGGGAAAGCTGAAGCAGATTGACGCCGGCTCCGGTGGCGTCTACGGTGTGAACAGCAATGATGACATTTTCCGCAGGGTTGGCAACAACTGGCAACACATTCCTGGGAAGCTCATCCATGTTTCTGTCGGACCGGCTAAAGTTTGGGGTGTGAACAGCGCCAACCAAATCTTTAAATTCCAGAACAACGGCTGGATTTCTGTACCAGGTAAAATGAAATAACCTTTATGAAATTTACACACCAGATACGAATATATCTAATACATATTTGTTTATTTTGTGTTATGGAGTTTAGTTATTTATTATAATTTTATTATTTTTATTATTATTTTATTTATTTATTTTTTTAAGGGTTAGGAGTAGAGTTGATCGAACCTCTGGAAGTTCGGGTTCTGCTGGTTCGGGACAAAGTCCGGGTTCGGGTCCGGACTTGACCCGGACCCCAAACCCCATTGAAATCAATGGGGACCCGAACTTTTAGGCACAAAAATGGCTGTAACAAAGTCCTGGAAAGTCCTAGAGGTCTGCAAAAGGAAGGAAAATGGGGGTAAGGGTCGGACAAGTGCCCTACAAAGAAATGGGGATAGGGAAATAAATGTGGAGTTGGAGGTTGAGAAGGCGGTGAAAGTGGCGGTGGAGGAGGAGGAGGAGCCAACACTGTTTTTTTTATTTTTGGAATTTTTTTGTTTTTTTTTAAACCAGCAATGTAGATGCACTTTTTAATTTTGTGCAAGAAACAATAATCTGTCCCTTTAAGCAACAGTGGGAACCTCTCCCTATAGAGCTAGGAGATGATTTTAGATTCTAAAATCATCTCCAAGTTGTACAGGGAAAGCCTCCAGCTGTTGCTTTAAGGGAAAGATTATTGTTCTAAAATCATCTCCAAAGTGTGTGGGAAAAGCCTATATCAGCCGCAGGGAGCCATATTACTGTTCTAAAATCATCTTCAAAGTGTGTGGGAAAAGCCTATTGCAGGGGCATAGAGCCATATTAGTGTTCTAAAATCATCTTCAAAGTGTGTGGGAAAAGCCTGTTTCAGCCGCATAGAGCCATATTACTGTTCTAAAATCATCTTCAAAGTGTGTGGGAAAAAGCCTGTTTCAGCCGCATGAAGCCATATTAGTGTTCTAAAATTATCTTCAGTGAGCTTTCAGCTGGCAGCTTTCAGGGACTTTCAGCTGGCAGCTTTACAGAATTTCCACTGGAATCCTGGCGTGACTTGCCCACAAAGCCGATGTTGCCATTGTGAAATGTGCATGAACCCCCTCTGGAGGGAAAAGACCCAAAGTTACCTATGCCCATCCGATAGTTTGGACTAGCCAAGAGGAAAAAGGATTCTAGGTGGGGCCATTTGACCCATTTTAGGACCTACTGATAGATAAACCAGTTATCCGCCAGCCTGAACTTCTGCGTTCTCTGCAGATACGTGGAAAAAATTACCTAAAAATTGTGTCCACCCTTGACCAATTTTCCTGTCCCAAAACTGCAGACAAAGATTGCACCACTTCCCAACTTAGATGAAAAGGTCCAACCTTGAGAAGAAAAGACTGGATTAAGAACCACTCTGGAAACCGCTCACAATATGGAGACTTGGCTGAGAAAGCTTGGATTTTTCGAGACCCGACTGGTTGTTTATAAGGTTGCTTACATAAAACGTGCCACCAAAGTGATCTTCTGTGCATGAACAGTTAGAGCTGAAACAGTTGACAGCTGGATAGAACTATAGCTAAGCCATTTGTCTAGGGAAGATTGGAGGAACTCCAAGACCTCAATACAAGAGGAAGACTTAGGATTGAATCGAATAATCACTGCCACCCCAAAGATCTTTTCCACATGCTATAGTACGTAGTATTTAAGGATATCTTTCAAGATTCGAGCAGCATCCACTGAACCTCTTCTGCTATGTCCACCTTTTGTGACTTAATGCGACTTGTGCTCACAATGTCGGTCCGTTTGTCGGAAAAGTGGGAACCCAGCCTTAGGAGGACAAGGAGGTAACCATACATAGTCTCAGGCTGGGTTCACAGTTGTCCAACAAACGGACCGACATTGTAAGCACAAGTCGCATGACGTCACCAAAGCAATTGTTCCCTATTAGAGCCGTCTTAACTGTCGGTCCGACTTTGAAAAAGGTTCCTGTACTACTTTGGTCCTACTACAGCCCATTGAATATCATTGAAGTAGGATCAGAGTCGGATCCTTGTTCTAACCATCCGACTTGTGACATCTGACTTGGTGATTACTAGGCTTGTGCAATTCGTTTTCGTTCCGAATTTCGTTTTTACCGAATTATGCAAAATTCGGCAATTCGGACGAATTCCGAATGTTCAATTTCCGAATTTTTCCGAATTTAAATTTTTCCGAATCGCGGTAATTCGGAAATTTGCAGTAATTCGCCAATTATGTTAATTCGGAAATTCGCGGTAATTCGGCAATTGCGGTAATTCGCCAATTGGAACAGCTGAAAATCAGAAATTCGGAAATCCGAAAATTGGAAAAAACGAAGAATATTTGAAATAATAACTATTACATTATAGGTTTTGGAACTTCCTTGAAAGTTTGGCTGTTAATTTCAATACCTATATTTAATAGTTATTTATTATTATTTCAAATATTCTTTCTTAATTCCGAATTTTGGAAATTCAGAAATAAGGAAGAACATTTGAAATAATAAGTTATTAATTTATTATTTTAACTTAAAGTAAATTATAATAAGCTATTATTATTTCAAATGTTCTTTCTTATTTCTGAATTTCGGAAATAAGGAAGAACATTTGAAATAATAAGTTATTGATTTATTATTTTAAATGATAAATTATAATAAGCTATTATTATTTCAAATGTTTTTCCTTATTTCCGACTTTTGCAGTGTGTGACTGTATATATGCCTACTGTATGTGTGTGTGTGTGTGTGTGCATACTGGGTGTGTATATACTGTGTGTATATTGGATGTATATTGTATGTATACTGTGTGTATACATACAATATACACACAGTATATACACACCCAGTATGCACACACACATACATACAGTATGCATATATACAGTCACACACTGCAAAATTTGGAAATAAGGAAGAACATTTGAAATAATAATAGCTTCTTATAATTTATAATTTAAAATAATAAATCAATAACTTATTATTTCAAATCTTCTTCCTTATTTCCGAAATTCGGAAATTTGGAAATAACAAAGAACATTTGAAATAATAATAGCTTATTATAATCTATAATAAGTTAAAATAATAAATTATTAACTTATTATTTCAAATGTTCTTCCTTATTTCCGAAATTTGGAAATAAGAAAGAATGTTTGTAATAATAATAAATAACTATTAAATTATAGGTATTGAAATTTCCTTGAAAGTTTGGCTGTTAGTGAACTGAAATATGAAATTTATCACTAATAGCCATATTTTCAAGAAAATTTCCAATACCTATAATTTAATAGGTATTTATTATTATTTCAAATGTTTTTCTTATTTCCGACTTTGATCCCAACAATACCAGGCGCCTTGTGCTCTAGGGATCTTGAGGGGGAACTCCATGCCAAATTAAAAAAAAAAAAACTGGCATGGGATCCCCCTCCAAGAGCATACCAGGCCCTTTGGTCTGGTGCGGATTTAAAGGGGAACCCCCACACCGAAAAAAACGGCATGGGCCCCCCCCCCAAAATCCATACCAGACCCTTATACGAGCATGCAGCCCTGCAGGCCAGGAAAGGGGGTGGGGACTAGTGAGCGCCACCCCCTCCTGGACAATACCAGGCCACGTGCCCTCAACATGGGGAGCATGGGTGCTTTGAGGCAAGGGGGCTCTGCGCCCCCCACCCCAAAGCACCTTGTCCCCATGTTGATGAGGACAAGGGCCTCTTCCAGACGACCCTTGCCAGTGGTTGTCGGGGTCTGCAGAGCCCCCCCACCCCCAAAGCACCCATACTGCTAATGTTGAGGGCACGCGGCCTGGTATGGTCCAGGAGGGGGGGGTGCTCGCTCGTCCCCACCCCTTTTCTTGCCTGCCGGGCTGCGTGTTCAGATAAGGGTCTGGGTATGTATTTTGGGGGGACCCCACACCGTGGGTTCCCCTTAAAATCCGTACCAGATCAACGGGCCTGGTATGCTCCTGGAGGGGGACCCCATGCCATTTTTTTTTTAATTTGGCATGGAGTTACCCTTCAAGATCCCCAGAGCACAAGTCGGATGCAAAAGTCGGATCAGTGAAGACAATGATCCGACTTTCATCGCCTTTCAATGCGCTAAAGTAGGATCAAAGGCGGACAAAAGTAGTACAGGAACCTTTTTCAAAGTCGGTCCGACTTTGAAAAACTCAAGTCGGACCAAGTAAGACGGCTCTCATAGGGAATCATAGTTTTTGTGACGTAATGCGACTTGTGCTCCTGATGTCAGTCTGAGAATCGGACTAGTGTGAACCCAGCCTGATCCTTCTTCAGCCCATTGAATATCATTGAAGTAGGATCAAAGTTGGATCCTTGTTCTAACCATCCGACTTGTGACATCGGACTTGGTGATTACAGCAGCAGTAAAAGGAATTTATCTCACTGGTATTGTTTTGATTGGTCAAAGGACAAGTCACTATCTCAAAGTCTGGAGCAAAATTTTATCTTATTCATTCAAGTTGGATGGACCAAAGTAGGACAGAAGTAGGACCGATGTTGCAGGGCAAAGTAGTATGAAAAGTCTGACCGGTTTTGTGTCGGATAGTCTGAACCCAGCCTTACTACACAAGGACCTCTTGACCTCACTTAGGTCTCTGTAACAAACCAAATCCCTGATAAACAGGACACTAAACAAGAGTCATTTGGTAACTCAATATACCAAACGTTACCCATCTACTTCAATGATAGCCCTGCAGATGAATAAAGCAATACAATAGGAATCAGCTTGTTAGGCAACAATCCTCTAAGGCAGCCTTTCTCAACCTCTTCAACATGGAGGAACCCTTGAAATAACTTTCCGCTCTCAGGGAACCCCTTGCCAAAAGTTACCATATCTACAACTAATTATGGTTTGAAGAAGGGCGCTAACGGTCTAGCCCGAAACTGTCCCAGCATACTATGGACTTTTACTATGGACTATATTCGTAAAATTATGGATTTTTGATGTCCAATAAATTTTAAGTGCAGCAATCCTGGTTATATCTATATCTACAACTCATAATACATTAGTGCGATCGTCATTGGGAAGAATGCTCCTTACACTTTTGGTTATTGGGAAGAGAATTCCCCCCTTACAGATCGCTAAAAAGATCAATGGTATCATTGGGAATGTATCTGAGAGGTAAAAATTGCCCATTGCTCAAGGAACCCCTAGCAACCTCTGGAGGAACCCTGCGAGGCAGAAATGCTCATTGCTCAAGGAACCCCTAGCAACCTCTGGAGGAACCCTGGGAGGCAAAAATGCTCATTGCTCAAGGAACCCCTAGCAACCTCTGGAGGAACCCTGGGAGGCAAAAATGCTCATTGCTCAAGGAACCCCTAGCAACCTCTGGAGGAACCCTGGGAGGCAGAAATGCTCATTGCTCATGGAACCCCTAGCAACCTCTGGAGGAACCCTGGGAGGCAGAAACGCTCATTGCTCAAGGAACCCCTAGCAACCTCTGGAGGAACCCTGGGAGGCAGAAATGCTCATCGCTCAAGGAACCCCTAGCAACCTCTGGAGGAACCCTGGGAGGCAGAAATGCTCATCGCTCAAGGAACGCCTAGCAACCTCTGGAGGAACCCTGGGAGGCAAAAATGCTCATTGCTCAAGGAACCCCTAGCAACCTCTGGAGGAACCCTGGGAGGCAGAAATGCTCATTGCTCAAGGAACCCCTAGCAACCTCTGGAGGAACCCTGGGAGGCAGAAATGCTCATTGCTCAAGGAACCCCTAGCAACCTCTGGAGGAACCCTGGGGTTCTATGGAACCCTGGTTGAGGAACCCTGCTCTAAGGGGTTAACCACAGCTAGCAGCAGCTTCCCATGACATTAGCACCAGGTGCTTCATTGAATCAAACTCAGCTAAGCCATAAGCAGGAAAAAGATAAAATAAAAAAATCTTGTTCAGTACAGAAACACAAAGGCAGGATCACAATAATATTCCGCAATGTACACAGCTTACCTATAGCTATTGCAGACTGTTGTTTTTTTTCAAAGTAGAGTGATTGTTTTTAAACTCACTTTTTTGTTTTGCACATTAGCTTTTTACCATATCCCTAGTACGTTTCCAGGCTCTTCTGGGAGTGTCTATGGATGGAGGGTTAATTGGCGCCACCAGATACTAAGTAGCTACATCTGTGAGATCTGTTATTTAAGAATCTTTGAACTTGCAATCTGGTAGGTTATGACTAAGCGAACATGACGTTCGTGAAACGCGTCGATATTTGCCTGTCTGCTTTATTTGGTGTCTTTTTCTGTAATAATTTTTTGTCACAGGATGGATTTACAATAAATCAGCTTTTGTATTCAAGCTTAACCTGTGTGCGGTCAAATCTCTATGCTTCACAAATGCCCCGATGTGGCAACTTGATGTTGCCCCAGTATGGCGGGACATGTCATCAGACTTGAGGTGGCACAGGACATTGTGCATAATTGTTGCCTGTCCTGCAAAATGAAGTCCAGTCAAGTGGCCCATTGAACCACCAAATCAGCTCACCATCCATGCCCACCCAATGGGCCTAGCGGGATCCATGGTAGGGCCGGCCCTGGGCGCCCCCCCTTTGCCTGCAGTTAGTTGGTGGCTGCGCCCCTGGGCCCTATCTCCTTCCTCCACAAGAAAAAAAAGTGTGAGCGGGCAGCAGCCATCAGCCATTTTAAATGTAAGTTAGGGTGGCCTGGGGGCAATTGCCACCCTACCCCCTGGGCCAGCCCTCCCCTGCCCCCCTTCTGAGTCACCCTTTGTCTCCGCCTCTTAACCACCTCTGAGCGCCATCCCTTGGCTCCCCCCCTACCCACCTCTGAGCACCGTCCCTTGGCCCCACCGTCTACCCATCTCTGAGCACCGTCCCTTGGTTCCACCCGATACTCACCTCTGAGCACTGTGCCTTGGTCCCATCCTCTACCTACCTCTGAGCACCGTCCATTGGTTCCACCCCCTACCCACCACTGAGCACAGTCCCTTGGTTCCACCGCATACTCACCTCTGAGCACCGTCCCTTGGTTCCACCCCCTACCCACCTCTGAGCACTGTCCCTGGGTTCCTACATCTACCCACCTCTGAGCACCGTCCCTTGGCTCCACCCCCTACCCACCTCTGAGCACCATCCCTTGGTTGCACCTGATACTCACCTCTGAGCACCGTCCCTAGATTCCACCCTCTACCCACCTCTGAGCACAGTCCATTGGTTCCACCCCCTACCCACATTCAAGCACCGTCACTTGGTTACACCCCCTACCCACCTCTGAACACCATGCCTGCAACAATAGATCCCCACACAACAATAGACTCCCCCAGCAACAATGGACTCCACCCACAACAAAATACCACACCCAGCAATAAAAGATCCACCCCAGCAGCAACAACAGATTCCCCAACAGCCAGCATGAATAGACCCTCCAACTGCCAGCAACAATAGACCTTTCCCCCAACAGTAGATCACTACCAGCAACATAAAACTCCCCCCAACAACACCAGATCTCCCAGCAGCAGCAATAAACTTTCACAAAAAAAACAGATCCCCATCAGTGACAATAGATCCTCCAGCAGCCAGCATCAATAGACCCTCCAGGACACCCCTTGCTATTCCATACATTCAGTGCTGTAACTGAAGAAAAGCCCCGCATGTAACTCATATTCTCATCTTCTCTCTGGTATTCAGTACTCAGTATAATGGGCCAACCTTTTGTTTTGTGTCTCCCCCCCCCCCACAGGGTTATTGAAGCAGGTGGATGCCGGTGGTAATCGGTATTTGGGCGGAGTGAATGCACAAGACAACATCTTCTGCTCGAGACAGAAAAGCGCCGATTCCGCTGTATCCTGGAACTCACTGGATGGGTCACTTAAATATTACAGCTGTGGGCTGTGGGGCTGCTGGGGAGTGAACAGCGCCGACAACATCTTCTTCCGCCAAGGTGTCACCGCGCAATCCTGCCAGGGGACCCAGTGGCAGCAGGTTGAAGGCAGTCTGGTGATGATAGAGGTTGGCACTGATGGTTCTGTGTATGGTGTCAACTCAGCAGGCAACGCGTACAGAAGGTATTCTTTTATTTATTTTTTACCTATGTATGCATTATAGTGATAATAAACATGTTGTACTTACCTGCTCTGTGTAATGGATTTGCACAAAGCAGCCCCAATCCTCCTCTTCTCAGGCCCCCTCTGGCGCTCCAGGCCCCTCCCTCCTGATGAGTGCCCCCCTAGCAAACAGCTTGCTGTAGGGGCACTGACCAGGCTCACTCCCGAGCTGCTGCCCTGCGTGTCCGTTCAGATGGCCAATGAGTCCAATGGCTCCCGTTGATGTCTCAGCCAATGAGAAGGGAGAGTCTCCTGAGATAGGCAGCACTGATTGGTGGCATTGATGGGCTTTGATAAGCGGCATTGATGGGCTCTGACAGGCGGCACTGAAGGGCACTGATAGATGGCTCTGACAGGCGGCACTGATGGCACTCATAGGCAGCACTGATAGGTGACACTGATGAGCAGGCACTGATGGGCACTGATAGGCAGCACTCATGGGCATTGATATGCAGCACTGATAGGTGACACTGATGGGCATTGATTGGTAGCACTGATGGGCACTTATGGGTGGCACTGAGGGCAATGATAGGCAGCACTGATAGGTGACACTGATGAGGATGCACTGATGGGCACTGATTGGCAGCACTGATAGGTGACACCAATGAGCATGCATTGATGGGCACTGATTGGCGGCACTGATAGGTGACACTGATGAGGATGCACTGATGGGCACTGATTAGCAGCACTGATAGGTGGCTCTGATGGGCACTGATGTGCAGCACTGATAGGTAACACTGATGAGGAGGCACTGATAGGCACTGATTGGCGGCACTGATAGGTGACACTGATGAGGATGCGCTGATGGGCACTGATTAGCAGCACTGATAGGTGGCACTGATGGGCACTGATACAGTAGGATACACTGATTGGCAGCACTAATAGGTGACACTGATGCAGATGTACTGACGGGCACTGATTGGCAGCATTGAGAGCTGGCACTGATTGGCAGCACTAATACAGTAGGAGGCATTGATTGGCAGCACTGATAGGTGACACTGATAAGGAGGCACTGATTGGCAGCACTGATAGGTGGCACTGATTGACAGCACTGACATAGTAGGAGGCACTGATAGGCACTGATTGGCAGCACTGATAAGTGACACTGATGCGGATACACTGATGGGCATTGATTGGCAGCACTGATAGGTGATAATAATACAGATACACTGATGGGCACTGATTGGCAGCACTGATAGGTGGCACTGATTGGCAGCACTGATACAGTAGAAGGCACTGATAGGTGACACTGATGAGGAGGCACTGACGGGCACTGATTGGCAGCACTGATAGGTGGCACTGATTGGCAGCACTGATACAGTAGGAGGCACTGATGGGCACTGATAGGTGACACTGATGAGGAGGCACTGGTGGGCACTGATTGGCAGCACTGATCGGTGGCACTGATTGGCAGCACTGATATAGTAGGAAGCACTGATAGTCAGCACTGATAAGTGACACTGATGCGGATGCACTGATGGGTACTGATTGGCAGCACTGATAGGTGGCACTGATTGGCAGCACTGATACAGTAGGAGGGACTGATGGGCACTGATTGGCAGCACTGATAGGTGACAATGATACAGATACACGGATGGGCACTGATTGGCAGCACTGATAGGTGGCACTGATGGGCACTGATTGGCAGCACTGATACAGTAGGAGGCACTGATGGGCACTGATAGGTGACACTGATGAGGAGGCACTGATGGGCACTGATTGGCAGCACTGATAGGTAGCACTGATTGGCAGCACTGATACAGTAGGAGGCACTGATTGGCAGCACTGATAGGTGGCACTGATGGGCTCTGATAGGCGGCACTGAAAGGCACTGATAGATGGCTCTGACAGGCGGCACTGATGGGCACTGGTATGCGGCACTGATGGGCATTGATTGGTAGCACTGATGGGCACTTATGGGTGGCACTGAGGGCACTGATAGGCAGCACTGATAGGTGACACTGATGAGGATGCACTGATGGGCACTGATTGGCAGCACTGATAAGTGACACTGATTAGGATGCACTGATGGGTACTGATTCGAAGCACTGATGTACAGGTACGTGATTTCGCGCAGGAGGCTCGCCCTGCCACAGTATATCTGTGTGGGGCGGTTATTAGCAGGTTGAAGCGTGACATGTTAGGTATCTATTTACTCGGCGTAAGATCATCTTTCACATTATACAAAAAAAAAAATTGGAGGTAAAATCATTAAAGTGCATTTACCCCCCAAAAAAATTGTGTTTAAAAAAATCGCTGCGCAAATACCGTGTGACACGAAAACATTTCAACACCCATCGTTTTATGCTCTATGGCCTCTGCTAAAATATATATATATATAGATATAATGTTTGGGAGTTCTAAGTAAGTTCTAGCAAAAAAAAAAGTAGATTTTTACATGTAGGAAGGGTCAGAATCGGCCCGGATAGGAAGTGATTAAAGTAACGCAGTGCCGAATCGCAAAAAATGTCCTGGTCATGGGGGAGGGTGGGGGGTAAATCTTCCAGAGGGTAAGTGGTTACTATTATTTTTTTGTATCACTGAGAGAGATTTTTGTTTCAGGAATGGAATCAGCGCCAGTACCCCGACGGGGGCGTCCTGGACCCAGCTGGATCTGGGCTACACTTACAAACACGTCACTTACGGCGACGGCTACCTGTGGCTCATCACCCGGGCCGATGACATCATTCGGTGCGCCGTCACTAACTGATCCGGCCGTACCGCACGCAGAGCCATGTATGGTGGGATCGGAGTGTAGGTGCCGATCGCTGGTTTTGGTTATATTTGTATCTCTGCAATGTTTTGCATCGCCGCTAAAAGCATCCGATGCCGGCCAGGACTTCCAGTCCATCACACATTTATATCCGGTTTCAGAAAGATTTCTGTGCAAATAAAATTAAATAATCTCTAAATTAAATTTGTCATTTGTCATTAGGAATATTGCTACACAAACTATGTATCTTCTTTTATCTCAGTCTAACAATACTGAAGGCTGAGGTCTGGAGGGAAGCCAGAAAGGGTCCCCCTCCACCCCCATCCAGAAAGCAGATCCTGAGAGTCCATTCACATTTGTCAAAACAAAAAGACTGATAATCGCACGCTGCCACCTAGTGGTGTAAGACAAAGTTTATACAAATTAGTAAAATATGGCTGCTGCTATCACCTGTTAGTTATCACATCACCAACAAATGGGCGAACAGTAATCAATTACGCGATGGCGCTGCCTAAAACTAAATTGTGCTAATTAATTTAAACGGTTCCTGACCGCCTCGCGTACATTTACTGCCGCAGAGTGGCGCTGTAGCGCAAATTGCCGTCTATAAACGGCGGCTTGTGCGTGCATGGCTAGCTGGCGGTGCACTCTTGTGCCCGCTGCACTCTGCAGGAGTGTGCCCGCTAGGGTTGCCACATGATCCCTTTAATCCAGGACGCATATGAATTACACAGTTCTGAGGTTAATTTAATGCAGATAAGGCACCAGGTCTCCAACCCTCCTATCATTTTCAGCCAAGGAAGCTGCCATCTTGGTCACTGTTTAATCTACAACTGCCGTGATGCTGCACATGTGATCAACTATGACACCAGCCATTGGATGGTTTTACAGTTTGGTTTAGAGCACAACCAATGGGAGTGTTACATTTCCAGCACTGGTTTTTTTAAACTGTTAAATGGATGGGTTTACTACCACTTTAATTACCACCTTAATTAGCCACAGAACCTGTGTAATTAATATATATCCTGGATTAAAGGGATGTGGCTTCAGTGGTGCTTCAGTGAGGCTTCGGTGTGGCTTCAGTGATGCTCTTTTGAAGCTTTGTTGAAGCTTGGCCGATGAGCTGTGTGTTTGTTGATATCTCACACCTGCAGTTTCTCCAAAACAAAGCGAAGCTAAAGCTGAATTAAAGCCTCTCAAAAGCCACAGGTGCTTCAAGCGAGCTTCAAACAAGCTTTGTCATAGACTTCTATGGAGGCGTTGAAGAGACTTTGAAGCCTGGCTAAAGCTACATGGGGTATAATTTTTGACGCAAAGCTGAAGCAAAGCAAAGCCAACGCAAGGTGTAAACAGGACTGTAAGCCAACCATTTTATTTAGTGAGTTGCGGAGGTATCTTCAGATACTGTTTCGAACAAACTTCGAGCGAACTTCGTGGACACCGAAAACTCTCCGAAATTAAGTCGAAATCGAAGCGAAACAAAACCTCTTTGACGTCCACACTCTATAGTTGTTTGTGTGTCGAGTAGCCGGTTCGAAGTTGTTTCGAAGTTTTCTCGTAGTGACTTCGGTGTGGCTTCGGAGTGACTTCGTGGTGACTTCGGTGTAGGGAAATTAGGTCCTATATATAATTAATGTGTCCAAGACACCGATTAATTCCACCATTAATTTCACCATCATTTGGGTAGGTAAATTGTCAAATTTTTTTGGTCACGACCTTT
>BLSH010486795.1:4401-17135 GCA_018402905.1 Glandirana rugosa | reverse complement strand
CACTAGAGGGGTCACCAGCAGGAGGAAGGAGGTCCTGATTCCTCTATATAGATATTTATATCCCCAGAGGGGTCATCAGCAGGAAGAAGGAGGTCCTGATTCCTCTATATAGATCTTTATATCACTAGAGGGGTCACCAGCAGAAGGACGGAGGTCCTGATTCCTCTATATAGATCTTTATATCACTAGAGGGGTTACCAGCAGGAGGAAGGAGGTCCTGATTCCTCTATATAGATCTTTTTATCCCTAGAGGGGTCACCAGCAGGAGGAAGGAGGTCCTGATTCCTCTATATAGATCTTTATATCATTAGAGGGGTCACCAGCAGAAGGACGGAGGTCCTGATTCCTCTATATAGATCTTTATATCACTAGAGGGGTCACCAGCAGGAGGAAGGAGGTCCTGATTCCTCTATATAGATCTTTATATCACCAGAGGGGTCATCAGCAGGAAGAAGAAGGTCCTGATTCCTCTATATAGATCTTTTTATCCCTAGAGGGGTCACCAGCAGGAGGAAGGAGGTCCTGATTCCTCTATATAGATCTTTATATCATTAGAGGGGTCACCAGCAGAAGGAAGGAGGTCCTGATTCCTCTATATAGATCTTCATATCACTAGAGGGGTCACCAGCAGGAGGAAGGTGGTCCTGATTCCTCTATATAGATCTTTATATCACTAGAGGGGTCACCAGCAGGAGGAAGGGGGTCCTGATTCCTCTATATAGATCTTTATATCAGTAGAGGGGTCACCAGCAGGAGGAAGGGGGTCCTGATTCCTCTATATAGATCTTTATATCACTAGAGGGGTCACCAGCAGGAGGAAGGAGGTCCACCACAAATCCCCCCTCCAAAGCACGCCTTATAGCACAACCCCCAAATCTCCACAGTGCCCAGGGCCGCTACTTCTCCTGCCCACCCCTTGTCCCGGACCGGACTTGGCACGTTTTAACACACTTAATGTTCCTGCTTATCGCCCATTCATTTTAAGGGGCTTCCCTACATGCGTGAAACACAAACTCTTTTCCAAAAGCGTGCCACACCTTGCGGTTTGACGCGTGCATTTGGAGGTGCATGGGGGTGCAATGAACAATTAGTCAGTGCGCTTCTGTGAGTGGGAAAGCACGCAATTTTGCCTGACACCATATTGTGTGAATTATATTTGTTTCCTATGATCATCAGCGCCATCTAGTGCCCATAATCCAGTATTTTTTCTAGAAATACCTAAAATCAGGTAAATACTGCACTATGACCACAAGGTGGCGCTCACGATCAAGGGAAATAGATATATTACACACAGCGGGTATTTGTGATGGCCATACCCAATCTTGAGACACTATTTTTCTATTTTAATAAATAGATTCCATCGAATTGCCAAACCTTTAGGCTGCATTCACACCTTGGTGAATTAAAAATGCACGCAAAATCGCACCGCGTTTGTGCGCGTTCTCGCACTATGCACAAAGGCCAGCCCATTCATTTCCATGGCCGACGCGACAAGCGGCTCATGTCACTTGTTGCACATTGAGCTTGCGCTCCTTTTTTTACCACGCGTTTTGGTGCGTATGTTGCACGTTTTTCCACCTGCTAGCCGCATTTGGGGTGCCATTGACAATGAGTGGCATCGTAACGCGGCGTGCTTTTTTTTTTGTAAACGCACGATTTTACATGCGTTTAGGAAATGTTTAGCCTCCATTCACACCTGGGAGATTCGAATCGCGGCGATTCTGACCGCGATTCAGAATCCCGGCAAAACTCGGGACGCGGTTTGCGATGCCGTTATTTCTCAATGGCACCCTAAACGCGGCTTGATTTTCCTGCGATTGTTGCCCCACAAATCGCATACAAAATCACGGGACGCATGTTGCCCAAAAGAAGTCTTTTTATTTTTGGATGGAGCCCGCCCACCCGCCCGTGTTTTTACTGATATCGGTGTCCCCGTGGTGGGGAACAACTCACTTCCTGTCCCAGTGACACCCAATATTTATTTATTATTACAATCATTGTCACTATTTTATCATTGTAACTTTATTTTATGTTCTTAGTATATTTAGATGTCTGATTTGTAGATATGACGTCTCTTATTGTTACATGAGGTTTATCCCACAACTTCTAGGAGATTGGACTTTTCTTTCTGGTTTTTCAGGTGCAATAAATCCGTGCGTTGAGTCAGCCGCCGTCTGCCGCGGTTTTCGATGATGATTCAGGGATAATGATGGGAGTTCCGGGTGTGGCCCCGGTGATGGGGAGATATAAGTCAGACGGATTTTATTCTGAGATACGAGATTGGCAGCAACTGCTGAGGACACAATGAAGGAGCTGAGAGCCGTTCTCCTGGTTGGGGCCGTGGTTGCGCTAATGATGACGCAGGCTCATTCGCAGACGACGGCGGCTACAATGCCTAAACCGAATTCGGTGATAGACAGGAAGGTGATGGACGAGACGGCGAGGGATACGACCTCCATAACCGAGATGGAAGCGGATAAAATATCGGGCCCCACGTGCTGCCTGAGCAGCTCCTGTGCAGGATGTCCATGCCGCAAACCTAACCCAAAGGTTTGTATTACGGCGGGAAGAGGAGCAATAATATTGTTTTTAGTTATTATTGTAACATTTTCTTTTTTATTATTATTATTATTATTATTATTTATTTTTATTTTATATTATTATTATCATTATTATTATTATTTATTTATTTTTATTTTATATTATTATTATTATTATTTATTTTATATTATTATTATCATCATCATCACTATTATTTACAGTATTCATAGTATTATTATTTATTGCATTATTATTATTATTTATTTTTTATTTTATATTATTATTATCATTATTATTATTATTGTTTATTTTTTATTATATAATTATTATTATCATTATTATTATTATTTATTTTTTATTTTATATTATTATTATCATCATCATCATCACTATTATTTACATAGTATTATTATTTATTGCATTATTATTATTATTATTTATTTTTTATTTTATATTATTATTATCAGTGTTATTATTATTATTTATTTTTTATTATATAATTATTATTATCATTATTATTATTATTATTTATTTTATTTATTTTTTATTTTATATTATTATTATCATCATCATCATCATCATCATCATCATCACTATTATTTACAGTATTCATAGTATTATTATTTATTGCATTATTATTATTATTATCATTATTATTATTATTATTTATTTTATTTATTTCTTATTTTATATTATTATTATCATTATCATCATCATCACTATTATTTACAGTATTAGTATTATTATTTATGGTGTTATTATTATTATCATTGTTATTATTATTATTATTAGTATAAATATTATTATTTATTGTATCATTATTTTTAATAATTATTTGCATTTATTGTATTAATAATCTTATTATTATTATTATTTATTGCATTTTATTATATTCTATTCTTTTCTATTCTACTCTATGTTATTCTATTCAGGCTGGGTTCACGTATGAACCGCATGCGGCTCACAGCAGGGGTCCGGTGCGTCCTGGTTCACCGTTTCAGGTCCAATTTCAGTCCGAATTTTGGGCTGAATTCGGACCTGAAACGGACCAAAAGTCGCACAGCGTTTTTGTGAAAAACGCACCGGAGATATGTGAACCCTCTCCACAGAGAGCCGGTCAAAATCTCCTGCTATTGCGAATTGGATGCGGGGAACCCGGCCTCTATCCTATAACACAGCTTAAGTAGGAATCATCATCTTATTTCACTTTTATATCTTAATGTATTTATTGCAATATATTTCCGATTCAAACTCAAAATAATTTTCAAATTTAAATTCTGATTATTTGTTCAGTTATAATAAAGACTATATTGATTCTATTCTATTCTTTAATGTTCTATTGTTTTCTATTCTGTTTTATTATATTGTATTTTTTATGCTATTCTGTTCCATTCCTTTATTTTCTATTCTATTTCATTTTGATCTGTTCTGTTCAGGGACGGACTCACCATTAGGGCACTCGGGCACTGCCCGAGGGCCCTTGGCCAGTAGGGGGCCCCATGAGAGGTTCCTGGTACTGTGCTGATCCTGGAGCCCAGTGCCGGAAAAAATTCCAGCACTGAGCTCTGGTACCTGGCCTGACAGGGGCACGCTAGTGTGGGCACTCAGGACACCTGCCCCACATCTGTTGCAGGGTGCCCGGGTCCCCCAAGCAGCGATTGTCCCTCTGTAGCAGGCGACGCCAGCATCTCTCCCCACTGAGCCTGCATATTACACAGAGGATCCTCCTGCTCTGCTCCAATTCATACAGACAGGAGGAGGAGGTGGGAGGAGATAGAGAGTCACTGCAAGAGCTGCGCTGAACATCTGAGGCCTGAGAATAGTTTGGTTGATAGGGGAGGGGGGCACAGTAACAAGGAAGGGGGGGCAGGATGCACACACAGAGAAATGCTGGGGAGGAGAGGAGAGGAAGCACTCCCCAGCACATATCCTCTTCCCCCCCAAATCAAAGAAACACTGCTTGCCACTCATCCCAGGACCCCCTTCTGCTGACCCCCAGGACCCCTCTCTGCTGCACTCCCAGGTCCCCCCCTCTGCTGCCATCCTAGGACCCCTCTCTGCTGCCTCCCCTCTCTGCTGCCATCCCAGGGCCCCTCTCTGCTGCCATCCCAGGGCCCCTCTCTGCTGCCATCCCAGGGCCCCTCTCTGCTGCCATCCCAGGACCCCTCTCTGCTGCCATCCCAGGACCCCTCTCTGATACCACCCCTCTCTGCTGCCATCCCAGAGCCCACTTTGTGTTGCCATCCCAGGGCCCCCTCTCTACTCTCATCCCAGGGTCCCCTCTCTGCTCTCATTACAGGATCCCTCTCTGCTGCTATCCCAGAACCCCCTCTCTGCTCTTATCCCAGGACCAGGGCCGGCTTGCCACTCATCCCAGGATCCCCCTCTGCTGACCCCCAGGACCCCTCTCTACTGCAATCCCAGGACCCCTCTCTGCTGCCATCTCGGGGCCCCTCTCTGCTGCCATCCCAGGACCCCTCTCTGCTGCCATCCCAGGACCCCTCTCTGCTGCCATCCCAGGACCCCTCTCTGATACCACCCCTCTCTGCTGCCATCCCAGAGCCCCCTCTCTGCTGCCATCCCAGGGCCCCCTTTGTGTTGCCATCCCAGGGCCCCCTCTCTACTCTCATCCCAGGGTCACCTCTCTGCTCTCATTACAGGATCCCTCTCTGCTGCCATCCCAGAACCCTCTCTCTGCTCTTATCCCAGGACCAGCATAAGGCAGCCCAAGCTGCCGCCTGAGGGCGCCAAAATCAGGAGTTCTCCAAGGGGTGCTTATGCTGACGCCAGCGGACGGCCATCCTCGCACCCGTGCCAAACCCAGCTCAGCACACACAGTGAGTGGCGGAGCAGGCAGCACAGCTCCGGCCGGGAGCTATTATCTTTGCCGCTCGGCACTTAGCTCTAGTCACTTGCCCCACGGGAACGCTGGATAAGGGGAAGAAATCCTCCAAACCTTTGCAGCTGCTGAGAGGGTCAACAATGCCTCAATTTCTGCATTCACACACAGAGCGTGTGAGGAGAGAGGCAGCCGAGGGAGACCAGGGGCCGAGACCAACAGAAGGCCAAGAGGAGCACGAATGGAGGTACAGCACATGAAGAGTCCTCTCTGCCACCTATGTGAAAGGTAGGGCAAGCTAGCCGTGTATATTATTGTACCAGCCCTCCTACCCATGTGCCACATATGCATCCTGACGAGTTCCACAATCCCATGTGCCACGTATGCAGTCTGACGAGTTCCACAATCCCATGTGCCACGTATGCAGTCTGACGAGTTCCACAATCCCAGGTGCCACGTATGCAGTCTGACGAGTTCCACAATCCCATGTGCCACGTATGCAGTCTGGCGAGTTCCACAATCCCATGTGCCACAGATTCAGTCTGATGAGTTCCACAATCCCATGTGCCACGTATGCAGTCTGACGAGTGCCACAATCCCACGTGCCACGTATGCAGTCTGACGAGTTCCACAATCCCAGGAGCCATGTATACAGTCTGATGAGTTCCACAATCCCATGTGCCACGTATGCAGTCTGATGAGTTCCACAATCCCATGTGCCATGTATGCAGTCTGATGAGTTCCTCAATCCCACGTGCCACGTATGCAGTCTGACGAGTTCCACAATCCCATGTGCCATGTATGCAGTCTGATGAGTTCCACAATCCCATGTACCACGTATGCAGTCTGACGAGTTCCACAATTCCATGTGCCATGTATGCAGTCTGATGAGTTCCACAATCCCATGTGCCACATATGCAGTCTGACGAGTTCCACAATCCCATGTGCCACGTATGCAGTCTCTGCCATGCGCCATGTGCCATGCCCACAGTCTCTGCCCATCTCATGTGCCATGTCTGCAGTCTCTGACCGTCTCTCTCTTGGGCCATGTCCGCAGTCTCTGCCCACATCTTGTGCCATGTGGGGTGGGGGTTGCATCGTGGAAGGGAGGGGGTGGCAGGAGGACGGTTGGTGGGGGGTGCACCAAAATGCACCTTCGCCTAAGTAGACAAAAATCCTTGCACCGGCTCTGCCCAGGACCACTCTCTGCTATCATCCCAGGACCTCCTCTCTGTCCTCATCCTGAGACCCCCTCTCTGTCTTCATCACAGGACCCCCTCTCTGTCCTCATCCTGAGACCCCCTCTCTGTCCTCATCCTGGAACCCCTCTCTGCTCTCATCCCAGGACCCCTTCTCTGTCTTCATCACAGGACCCCCTCTCCTTTCTCATCCCAGGACCCCCCTCTCTGTTCTCATCCTGAGACCCCCTCTCTGTCCTCATCCCGGGAACCCCTCTCTGCTCTCATCCCAGGACCCCTTCTCTGTCCTTATCCCAGGACCCCTCTCCTTCCTCATCCCAGGACCCCTTCTCTGTCCTTATCCCAGGACCCCTCTCCTTCCTCATCCCAGGACCCCCCTCTCTGTCCTCATCCTGAGACCCCCTCTCTGTCCTCATCCCGGAACCCCTCTCTGCTCTCATTCCAGGACCCCTTCTCTGTGTTCATCACAGGACCCCCTCTCCTTCCCCATCCCAGGACCCCTCCTCTCTGTCCTCATCCTGAGACCCCCTCTCTGTCCTCATCCTGAGACCCCCTCTCTGTCCTCATCCCGGGAACTCCTCTCTGCTCTCATCCCCGGACCCCTTCTCTGTCCTCATCCCAGGACCCCTCTCTGTCCTCATCCCGGAACTCCTCTCTGCTCTCATCCCAGGACCCCTCTCTGCTCTCATCCCAGGACCCCTTCTCTGTCCTCATCCCAGGACCCCTCTCTGTCCTCATCCCGGAACTCCTCTCTGCTCTCATCCCAGGACCCCTCTCTGTCCTCATCCCAGGACCCCTCTGTCCTTATCTCATGGGTCCCTCTCTGTCCTCATCCCAGGTGTCCTAAACACCAACTGTGATAGGGGGCTCAGGACAGTAAGGGCTTGTTTACATTCACAATTTGGGAGTGGTAAAACCTCAAAGTTGAGCCCTGTTTTTACTCACCCCCAACCACGCCTCCCTTTAACTGCAGTGGCCAGGGGTGTACACATGTTGCAGCAGCAGCAAGAATTATGCACCCTATCATGCGTGGCAGGTGTTATGCCCGCCAAGCGTAAACCCATTCAAGTGAATAGGGCTGCAAAGCAAAGGCCGTGCAACCTTTTGTACAGCGGAAAAAAGGGTTAAAGCAGGCAGTGAGGAGGCGTTGTATTGCCTCCTTATCACCTACTTGAACCCCTTGAACCCCACACTAGCATGCTGCAACTGCGTGCATTACATCACTTGAATGGGTCGCAATCGCCCACCAAAACCAACAGGGGTTTAATTCCTGCTGCATCCTCAGGGGTGGGGGGCGAGCGTATTTAATGTGGGCGCAGTGCAATAAGAAGGTGGTGTTTTGTGTGGCCAGGGACACAGGGGGGCCCCATGATCTCCTATTGCCCGGGGGCCCCATGGGTTGTCAGTCCGTCCCTGGTTCTGTTTTATACTATTTTATTATATTCTTTTCTATTCTATTCTATAAAGCAGCCTAAGGATGACTCAACATCTTTATTTAATTTTGATACCTTATTATATTTATGGTAATTTGATTCTATTTTGAATCCAAAGTCATTTTCAAATTCAGACAATTTGTTTTTCGTTCTAATAACAAATATATTCATTCTATTCTATTTTGTTTTATTCCATTGTATTCTATTCTATTCAAATATATTCTATTCAAATCTGCTCTATTTATTTTCTATTCTATTCTTTTTTTATTTTATTTTATTTTCTCTTCTTTTCTATTCTATAAAGCAGCCTAAGTAGGAATCATCATCTTATTTAATTTTTATACCTTACTGTAATAACTGCAGTATGAATATATTTCAAATTCATTTTCAAATTCTAATTCATTTTACGGTATAATAATGGCTATATTCATTGTATTCTATTTTGTTGTATTCTATTATTTTCTATTATATTACTATTATGCTCCTTTATTTTCTATTCGATTTTGATCTGTTCTGTTTTATTCTATTTTATTCTATTCTTTTCTATTCTATTCTATAAAGCAGCCTAAGTATGAATTAACATCTTGTTTCATTTTTATACCTTATTAGAATCATATTATCATAAAAATATTTTGAATTCAAATTAATTTTCACATTCAGATAATTTTGTTTTTCGTTATAATAATGGCTAAATTCATTCTATTCTATTTTGTTTTATTCTATCCTATGTCTTTATTTTTTTATCTATTCTTTTTTCTTTTCTATTCTATTCTATTATTTTCTTTTCTTTTATATTCTGTAAAGCAGCCCGAGTTTGAATCAACATCTTATTTCATTGTTATACCTTACTATATTTATTGTAATATGATTCTATTTCGAATTCAAACTCATTTTCAAAATCAGATAATTTGTTTTTTGTTATAATAACTATTTTTATTCTATTCTATTTTGTTTTATTCCATTGTATTCTATTCGATTCAAATCTATTCTATTGTAATCTGTTCTATTTATTTTCTAGTCTATTCTTTTTTCTTTTCTTTTCTCTTCTTTTCTATTCTATAAAGCAACCTAAGTAGGAATCATCATCTTATTTCATTTTTATGCCTTACTGTATTTACTGCAATATGAATATATTTCAAATTCAAACTCATTTTCAAATTCTAATTCGTTTTTCGTTATAATAATGGCTATATTCATTCTATTCTATTTTGTTTTATTCTATCCTATGTCTATTTTTTATCTATTCTTTTTTCTTTTCTTTTCTATTCTATTCTATTATTTTCTTTTCTTTTATATTCTGTAAAGCAGCCCAAGTATGAATCAACACCTTATTTCATTGTTATACCTTACTATATTTATTGTAATATGATTCTATTTTGAATTCAAACTCATTTTCAAAATCAGATAATTTTGTTTTTGTTATAATGACTATTTTTATTCTATTCTATTTTGTTTTATTCCATTGTATTCTATTCTATTGTAATCTGTTCTATTTATTTGCTATTCTATTCTTTTTTCTTTTCTTTTCTCTTCTTTTCTATACTATAAAGCAACCTAAGTAGGAATCATCATCTTATTTCATTTTTATACCTTGCTGTAATAACTGCAATATGAATATATTTCAAATTCTAATTCATTTTCAAATTCTAATTCGTTTTTCGTTATAATAATGGCTATATTCATTCTATTCTATTTTAATATTTTCTATTCTATTCTAATCTATTTTATTCCTTTATTGTCTGTTCTATTCTATTCTTTTTTCTTTTCTATTCTTTATCCTTTATTTTCTATTCTATTATTTTTTATTTTCTTTTGCCATCATCTTATTTAATTTTTATACCTTACTGTATTTATTGCAATATGAATCCTTTTCGAAAAAAACTTGTGCCTTTACAACCATTTTAACCCCTTGGTCACCCCTAGATGTTGACCCCCTTCCCAACCAGTGTCATTAGTACAGTGACAGTGCATAGTATTATTGCTGTATTTATGTCACTGGTGATGTCAGTGGTCAGTTCACACCCAGCGTCAGTTAGTGTCTGATTGTCCGCCGCTCTATCGCAGGCTAATTATAAATCACTGATCGCTGCCATTACTAGTATAAAATAAATAAATAAATAACAATCTATCCGATAGTTTGCAGACGCGATAACTTTCACGCAAACCAATCAGTATACGCTTATTGGGATTATTTTTACCAAAGAAGTGAGGCAGAATATACATTGGCCTAAACTTATGAAGAAATTAGATTTTATTGGATGCGATTTATAACAGAAAGTAAAAAATATTGTGTTTTTTTTCAAAAAAATTTTTTTTTATTATTTATACAATAAAAAAAAATAAAAAAACACAGACGTGATCAAATACCACCAAAAGAAATCTCTATTTGTGTGAAAAAAGTGATATAAATGTCATTTGCGTACAGTATTGCATGATCGCGCAATTGCCAGTTAAAGTAGTGCAGTGTTGAATAGCAAAAAATATCCTGGTCAGGAAGGGGGGTAAATCTTCCGGAGCTGAATGAAACGTTGAGAATAAATTTCACAAGATTTGTTCCCAGATAGAATAGAATGTGACTAGCGAAGTTATGACTAGAGGAGGAATGACTAGCGGAGGAATGACTAGCGGAGGAATGACTAGGGGAGGAATGACTAGCGGAGGAATGACTAGCGGAGGAATGACTAGCGGAGGAATGACTAGCGGAGGAATGACTAGCGGAGGAATGACTAGGGGAGGAATGACTAGGGGAGGAATGACTAGCGGAGGAATGACTAGGGGAGGAATGACTAGGGGAGGAATGACTAGCGGAGGAATGACTAGGGGAGGAATGACTAGGGGCGGAATGACTAGGGGAGGAATGACTAGGGGAGGAATGACTAGCGGAGGAATGACTAGAGAAGGAATGACTAGCGGAGGAATGACTAGGGGAGGAATGACTAGCGGAGGAATGACTAGAGGAGGAATGACTAGCGGAGGAATGACTAGCGGAGGAATGACTAGGGGAGTAATGACTAGCGGAGGAATGACTAGCGGAGGAATGACTAGCGGAGGAATGACTAGAGGAGGAATGACTAGCGGAGGAATGACTAGCGGAGGAATGACTAGCGGAGGAATGACTAGCGGAGGAATGACTAGGGGAGGAATGACTAGCGGAGGAATGACTAGCGGAGGAATGACTAGCGGAGGAATGACTAGCGGAGGAATGACTAGGGGAGGAATGACTAGAGAAGGAATGACTAGCGGAGGAATGACTAGCGGAGGAATGACTAGAGGAGGAATGACTAGAGGAGGAATGACTAGCGGAGGAATGACTAGCGGAGGAATGACTAGGGGAGGAATGACTAGCGGAGGAATAACTAGAGAAGGAATGACTAGGGGAGGAATGACTAGGGAAGGAATGACTAGGGGAGGAATGACTAGAGAAGGAATGACTAGGGGAGGAATGACTAGGGGAGGAATGACTAAGAGAGGAATGACTAGGGGAGGAATGACTAAGAGAGGAATGACTAGGGGAGGAATGACTAAGAGAGGAATAACTAGAGGAGGAATGACTAGCGGAGGAATGACTAGGGGAGGAATGACTAGAGAAGGAATGACTAGAGAAGGAATGACTAGCGGAGGAATGACTAGCGGAGGAATGACTAGCGGAGGAATGACTAGAGGAGGAATGACTAGCGGAGGAATGACTAGCGGAGGAATGACTAGCGGAGGAATGACTAGCGGAGGAATGACTAGGGGAGGAATGACTAGGGGAGGAATGACTAGAGGAGGAATGACTAGCGGAGGAATGACTAGCGGAGGAATGACTAGGGGCGGAATGACTAGCGGAGGAATGACTAGGGAAGGAATGAGTAGCGGAGGAATGACTAGGGGAGGAATGACTAGCGGAGGAATGACTAGGGAAGGAATGACTAGGGGAGGAATGACTAGCGGAGGAATGACTAGTGGAGGAATGACTAGGGGAGGAATGACTAGGGGAGGAATGACTAGGGGAGGAATGAATAGGGCAGGAATGATTAGTGGAGGAATGACTAGGGGAGAAATTACTAGCGGAGGAATGACTAGGGGAGGAATGACTAGGGGAGGAATGACTAGGGGAGGAATGACTAGGGGAGGAATGACTAGAGGAGGAATGACTAGGGGAGGAATGACTAGCGGAGGAATGACTAGCGGAGGAATGACTAGGGGAGGAATGACTAGCGGAGGAATGACTAGCGGAGGAATGACTAGCGGAGGAATGACTAGGGGAGGAATGACTAGGGGAGGAATGACTAGCGGAGGAATGACTAGGGGAGGAATGACTAGGGGAGGAATGACAAGCGGAGGAATGACTAGCGGAGGAATGACTAGCGGAGGAATGACTAGGGGAGGAATGACTAGGGAAGGAATGACTAGGGGAGGAATGACTAGCAGAGGAATGACTAGCGGAGGAATGACTAGGGAAGGAATGACTAGGGGAGGAATGACTAGGGGAGGAATGAATAGGGCAGGAATGATTAGTGGGGGAATGACTAGGGGAGAAATTACTAGCGGAGGAATGACTAGGGGAGGAATGACTAGGGGAGGAATGACTAGGGGAGGAATGACTAGGGGAGGAATGACTAGCGGAGGAATGACTAGCGGAGGAATGACTAGCGGAGGAATGACTAGGGGAGGAATGACTAGGGGAGGAATGACTAGCGATCAGTAAGGAGGGGATCAGTAAGGAGGGGATCAGTAAGG
>BLSH010486791.1:132816-158227 GCA_018402905.1 Glandirana rugosa | reverse complement strand
CTATCTGTCCTCAGAGCAACAGCACAGACAGCAGTAGTAAAGTAATCTATCTCAGGATGCAGGATCAGGTCTTAAAATGGCTAAAATCTGTCCCTCACGCCGTCAGCTTCCTTTCCCTATACTAACCCAAGGAGCATGTGACTGCAGCACTGTGACTCCAGCTTATAAAGAGGCTGGGTCACATGATGCACCGGCCAATCACAGCCATGCCATTAGTAGGCATGGCTGTGATGGCTTCTAAGGGCAAACCAGTGAAACGCTTGTTGATTGGCTGCCCTGCAGCTTCTCAACACGTGGAGTAAAATAGCAGAACCCCGGACCGAACCCGAACGATTTTTGAAATGTCCGGGTCCGGGTCCGTGCCACGGACACCCTAAAGTTCGGTACGGACCCGAACGTTACAGTCCGGGTTCGCTCAACACTACTCATAACTCTTCCATGCCTCTTATCAGTTTGGTTGCCCTTCTGTGCACTTTCTGCAGTGTCCCGATATCCTTTTTGTGAACTGGTGCTCAAAACTGAACTGCATATTCCAGATGAGGTCTTACTAATGATTTGTATAGGGGTAAATTATATCTCTCTTGTCAGTCCACACCTCTTTTAATACAAGAAACGATTGTGCTCACTTTAGGAAACCGTAGCTTGGCATTGCATGATATTATTAATCTAACAGAACACCCAGATCCTTCTCCACCATTGATTCCTCCAGTTAGTGCACTAGTATGTAAGAAACATGCATATTCTTAACCCCTTAAGTGCATAACTTTACATCTATCAACATTAAAAGCTAAGTTCACCTCTGTTCACCTTTTTCTAAATGCTAGCTCCCCTATATACCAGTATAACATTAATGCACCTATTTTGTAGAAATAACAAAGATTTCCATTTAATCTACACACTTACCTCACTGTTGTCATAGCTGATTAAACAAAACGTATCCATTACTTCTGCTTTACTTCCTGGGAAGACTAGAGGTCATGACACAGGAAGGAGTTGGTCAGATTACCTCATTAGCACACACTCTGCATCATCTACCCTCCTATCTACCACCCATCTCCAGGTGCATGTTTTTTAAATGAAATGGAATCAATCAGTGATCACTGTTTTCAAATACACAGACATCATTTTTTTTTTTCGACCTTAACTTTCATCTTGAATAAATTGTTCATTTGGAATGTGCTGAGCTTCCAGATAACAGCCTATGTAGATAGAGCTGTAGTATTGAAAACAGAAGCGTATTTTGGGTTTTGTAAAGCTCACCATACACTATACAATCGGATTGTACAACCTCCTTTAGATCTACCATCAACTATGTAGTTCAAGGGCCTGCCTGATTGGATACAGAGTGATTGCATAGATGGTGTGTCCTCTTATTATATAGTTTTGATAAATCTAAAGGAGATTGTACAGAGATTATACAACAAGACTGTATAGTGTATAGCTATCTGTATACACCTAAAATTAACTAGTTGCACTTTCAGTGCCATTAACTGTTAACACCACATTAAACACAGAAGCAAACACTAATTTTTCCATGTGAAAAAACAAGTGGCAAACACTGCAAAATGTGCAGTAAAAATGCACAACCCGCACCACACCAAAATGTCCAATGAGCCACATGTAGTGCAGTCCATTGAGATCAATGGGCTGCCCTATGCATGTCACTGGAAAAATGAGCCAAGAAACACGCACTCTCACTTTGCTTGATGTAAATGGAGCCTGAAAGTGAAATTGGTTTGTTTACACAAAAACAATGAGGCTCCATTCACATCTGTGTGTTTCCAAACACATGGTAAACTGCACAGAAAATATGTGCTTTGCCTTGCATTTCCAAAATGTGCTGCACCAAAAATCACAGTAAAAAAATGCACCAAGCTCCACTCTAAAAAAAAGTTCTGGAGCTTCTTTGGAGCAATTGTTGCATGTAGGGCAGCCCATTCGAGTGGATGGTCTAAAAAGGAAAAAGCTTTTCAGCGCTCAGTGTCAGTTCAAGTGGATGGGCTGCCCAATGCGGGAAAAGTGCTGAAAAAAATAACCTATATGGGAATGTGAATTCCAGCATACAGAGATGTGAACGATTATTGACAGCTGATAGCGTTTCTGTCCACTCTCTCCTAAACTCTGCAATCTGTTTGTACAATCTCTGTACAATTTCCTTTAGATTTACCAAAACAATGAAACTGGTGGACCCACCTATCTATCCATTCACTCTGTATCCAATCAGGCAGGCCCTTGTAGTACATGTAGTACAGCGTTTCTGTCCACTCTCTCCTAAACTCTGCAATCTGTTTGTACAATCTCTGTACAATTTCCTTTAGAATTACCAAAACAATGAAACTGGTGGACCCACCTATCTATCCATTTACTCTGTATCCAATCAGGCAGGCCCTTGTAGTACATAATTAATGGTAGTTCTAAAGGAGATTGTACAATCAGATTGTTTAGTGAGCTTTACAGGACCCAGGACATACTTCTCCTGTTTTCAATATTACAGCTCTAACCACAGAGGATGTTATCTGGTCGCTCAGCACACTCCAAATGAACAATATATTCAAGATGAAAGTTAAAGTGATTGTAAAGTCTTGCTTTTTTCTCTAAAATTAACAAACATGTTATACTTACCTGCCCTGTGTAATGGTTTTGCACAGGGCAGCCCAGATCCTCCTTTTCTTGGGCCCCTCTTTGGCTCTCCTGGCCCTCCCCTCCTGTTGAGTGCCCCCATAACAAGTAGCTTGCTATGGGGGCACCCAAGCCGAGTTACAGCTCCCTGTGTCCATTCAGATACAGAGCCACGGTTCGGCCCTGCCCCCTCTCTCTCCTGATTGTCTAACTAACTTTGATTGACAGCAGCGGGAGCCAATGACACCACTGCTGTGTCTCAGCCAATCAGGAGGAGAGTCCCGGGCGGCTGAGGCACTGGTGGACATTGCTGGATGGAGATGAGGCTCAGGAAAGTATTAGGGGAACTGAGGGGGGCTTCTACACAGAGAAGGTTTTTTACCTTAATGCATAGAATGCATTAACATAAAAAAAACTTCTGACTTTACAACCACTTTTAGGGCTCTTACGCACATGCGGACTGTTCAAGTACACCTGTCAGTTTTGAAGGCAGACCTGAATGAATGCTCCATTAACCTCTATGGAGCAACCGATGTCAGCTGTGACATGTCCAATGACATCTGATCCAATCTGCTCCGCTAAATTCAGATGGATGGAAACCCTATTTCCTATCTGTCTGGCAGATCGGATTGGATGAAAACGGACAGGCGGATCTGTTTTCATTTGATCCCCCATAGAGGAAAGCAGGGCTTTGACAGGCCCATCTCTGCACAGTGAACAGAGATGGACCTGTCATCTGCCGGCTCAGGGGGGATCAACAGATTGATCCCTGCAGCACAAGCGGAGTCCATGAAAATGGACAAGCAAGTGTGAAAGGACCCTTAGGTAGAAAAAAAATGATGCCTGTGTATTTGAAAAAAGGGATCACTGATTGATTGCATTTCATTTAAAAAACGTGCACCTGGAAGTGAGTGGTGGGTATGAGGATAGATGATGCAAGGTTTGTGCTAATGAGGTCAGCTGGTCAACTTCTTCCTGTGTCATGACCTCTAGTCTGCCCAGGAAGTAAGGCAGAAGTAATGGGTAAGTTTTGTTTAATCAGCTATGAAGATAGTGAAGTAAGTGTGTAGATTAAATGGAAAGCTTTTTTATTTCTGCAAAAGAAGTACATTAATGCTATACTGGTACATAGGAGAGCTGGAATTTAGAAAAAAATGAACAAAAGTGAACTTAGCCATTAAACCTCATTTGTCACACCCTTGCCCAATTACACAGTGCACTGAGGTCGGTTTGTAAGTTGGAGACATCCTGTAAGGACAGTATTCCACTGCATAGCTTGGTGTCATATGCAAAAACTGAAATGGTACTTTCAATTCCAGACCCTATATCATTTATAAAGATATTATAAAATAAGGGTCCCAACACTCAAGCTTGGGGAACACCACTGATAACCTTAGACTATTTGGAGTATGGATCATTAACCACTACCAGGGCCGCCATCAGGGGGGTACAGGCAGTACTGTTGTAATGGGCCCCAGTTTCTCAAGGGGCCCTTACAACAAAGACTTTAGCAGTCTTTAACATTGGAGTCTATTGGAGGGGGACACCCGGTTTGGGGACTCCGTTCTCTCGAACCATAGCCGATAAAAATACCAAACTGGGTCACATGGAGATGGTCCCCTGGACCACAACTGGTCCAAGCTTAGGACCTCCAGCACCTATGGTTCGGCCGTACCTGGTCCTCAAAAGTGACTAGGCATTGACCGGCAATTGTTGGGTGAATTTCAGACTTAACATTGGAGGCTATGGGAGGGGGCACCCTGTTTAAGGACACCATTCTCCCGAACCATAGGCGATAAGAATACCAAACGTGGGTCACATGGAGAGGGCCCCCTGGACCACAACTGGTCCAAGTTTGGGACCTCCAGCACCTATGGTTCAGCACAAGGTCTTATTGGGCGCATCAGGTGAAGCTGTGTTTTTTTTTAACCACTTGGATCCCACAGTATTATGCATTGCACACTTCAAGCGGAGTTCCACTGTATTTTAAGTTTTATTAAAACTCAGCAGCTACAAAAAGTGTCGCTGCTGACTTTTAATAAACAGTAACTTACCTGTCTTCCGGTCTAGCGATGCAGCCGGCACAAGCCTCGGATCTCTCCCCCTGCCCTCTGCAGTGCCGTCATTGGTATTGTGGGAACCCGACCGTGACAGGAAGTGGCTTCACGATCGGGCGTGCACTCCCAAGTCTTCTAGGACCTGTCTTGTGTCCCAGAAGACTTCGGGAGGGAGAGGGAAGGAGACCTTCCACTTCCGATCGCCTACGGCTACCGGAACATCCAGGCAATGTTAAAAAAAAAATTGTTCAACCTCAATTTTTCTTTCATTTTGTATGAAATATGTCATGTTTATGGCATATCTAGGGGGGTGTTGTTCACACTAGGTCCTGGGGAGCTGCTTGTTACTCTGTGTCTGCCTGACATCTTTTTTTTCTGTGCATGTTGAATTGGGCTGAAGTGCCTATTGTATCTGCATTGTAGCATCTCTTCTGGCTGCCTCAAAGCAGCAGCTAAGAGCAGAGGAAGAATCCTTCTCGGTTCCTATCACATGACAAGTGGCATGGTGGAATGTGATATGAGAGTCTGTGAGACTCTTTCTTGTGGCACAGCAATTAAAGTACACTTCGTGGGTAAATAAGACTTGGCATACAGTATTTGTTCTGTGTATAGAGAATAGGGGATGCTAAAAAAGCATTGGCCCTGAGTGCTAGATATGCGAGGTTCATTACTGCAAAAAACAGTTTTTTTTTGTCATCCATTAAGTAGATTTCCTTTCACTCTATGTCCTGTAGACACAATATAAATTTAAAGGAAACTCACCAAAGTAAAAAAAGAAAAATCTGTTACACAATTGTCACCAAAATAAGTGTCCCACTGGAAGAACTCCTATCTACACCCGTTCACTGACAACTTAAAGGTTTGGATTTCCCATCACTTTCTGCTTCCGTGACTATGGTCCCCAGTGGGGACACAGACATCAATAAAAAGCCTGACAGGCTTCTAATCCTTCCATGAAATTAAAAAAATATATATATTTTGCTTATGATGTGTTTTAGATTGTTTTTTATCTTACATATCAGTACACTTGCCATTAAAAATTAGAAAATGTTCTTACTATAATAAGAAATGCTCAGAAATGATCAATTAAAACAAAAAAAATTAACATTTCAACAATTAAGTTATCATGAAAATAGTGAATTTAATAATATGAAACCTAATTCTTAAAAAAATTATTAAATTATCGTTTCAAAGAATTTTACATTTTAGGCAGGAAAACTAATGAAATTGTTAATTTGACAGAAACTTGTCCAAAACCAAACTCATAATATTTCCTCCCCCACGTGCCATTTCCCCTGACATCTCTGTCAAGAGCAATGGCACAACCATCCACCCATACCCACATGTCAGGGTGCCTGGTGTTATCCTGGACTCTGAACTCTCCTTTTGGCCCCACATCCAATCACTTTCTAAGGCTTGCCGCCTCAACCTCCGCCACAACCCTAAAATGTGCCCTTTCCTAACTAATGAAACCACAAAGCTCCGGATTCACTCCCTGGTCATCTCTCGCCTCGACTACTGCAACTCCCTCCTCATTGGCCTACCTTTAAATAGACTATCCCCCCTTCAGTCTATCATGAATGCCACCGCCAGAATCATCCACCTTACAAACCGTTCAGCGTCTGCCACCCCTCTCTGCTAATCCCTCCATTGGCTGCCGCTCGAATTTAACGAATTAAATTCAAAGTGCTAACAATAAGTTACAAAGCCATCCACAACTCTGCTCCCAGCTACATCACTAGCCTAGTCTCAAAATACCAACCTAATTATCCTCTTCGTTACTTCCAAGACCTCCTGCTCTCCAGTTCCCTCATCACCTCCTCTCATATTCGCCTCCAAGACTTCTCCCGAGCCTCTCCCATCCTCTGAAATTCCCTACCCCAATCTGTCAGACTGTCCCCAAATCTATCCACTTTCAGGCGATCCCTGAAAACTTTTCTATTCAGAGAAGCCTATCCTACCACCACCTAACGACACTTTTATTTTCTTCATCAGCTCATCCGTAACAGTTATTATCCTTTCGTATCACTTGACTCTCCCTCCTAAGTTGTAAGCTCTAACGAGCAGGGCCCTCTTATTCCTCGTGTATTGAATTGTATAGTAATTGAACTGTCTGCCCTAATATTGTAAAGAGCTGCACAAACTGTCGGCGCTATATAAATCCTGTATTATAATAATAATAATAATAATTATAATAATGTGGCTTCCAGCATTCATTTCTAATTCTGTTTATGTTATATATATATATATATATATATATATACAGTATCTCACAAAAGTGAGTACACCCTCACATTTTTGTAGATATTTTATGATATATTTTCATGTGACAACACTGAAGAAATGACACTTTGCTACAATGTAAAGTAGTGAGCGTACAGCTTGTATAACCGTGTAAATGTGCTGTCCCCACAAAATATCTCAGCACACAGCCATTCATGTCTAAACCTCTGGCAACAAAAGTGAGTACACCCCTAAGTGAAAATGTCTAAATTGGGCCCAATTAGCCATATTCCCTCCCCGGTGTCATGTGACTTGTTAGTGTTACAAGGTCTCAGGTGTGAATGGGGAGCAGGTGTGTTAAATTTGGTGTTACCGTTCTTACTCTCTCATACTGGTCACTGGTAGTTCAACATGGCACCTCATGGCAAATAACTCTGAGAATCTGCAAGAAAGAATTGTTGCTCTACATAAAGATGGCCTAGGCTATAAGAAGATTGCCAAGACCCTAGAACTGAGCTGCAGCATGGTGGCCAAGACCATACAGCAGTTTAACAGGAAAGGTTCCACTCAGAACAGGCCTCGCCATGGCCTACCAAAGAAGAGTGCACATGCTCAGTGTCATATCCAGAGGCTGTCTTTGGGAAATAGACGTATGAGTGCTGCCAGCATGGCTGCAGAGGTTGAAGGGGTGGGGGGAAAGCCTGTCAGTGCTCAGACCATACGCCGCACACTGCATCAAATTGGTCTGCATGGCTGTTGTCCCAGTAGGAAGCCTCTTCTAAAAATGATGCACAAGAAAGACTGCAAACAGTTTGCTGAAGACAAGCAGACTAAGGACATGGATTACTGGAACCATGTCCTGTGGTCTGATGAAACCAAGATAAACTTATTTGGTCCAGAAGGTGTCAAGTGTGTGTGGCGGCAACCAGTTGAGGAGTACAAAGACAAGTGTGTCTTGCCTACAGTCAAGCATGGTAGAGGGAGTGTCATGGTCTGGGGCTGTATGAGTGCTGCCGGCACTGGGGAGCTACAGTTCACTGAGGGAACCATGAATGCCAACATGTACTGTGACATACTGAAGCAGAGCTTGATCCTCTCCTTCATAGACTGTGCCACAGGGCTGTATTCCAACATGATAACGACCCCAAACACACCTCCAAGACGACCACTGCTTTGCTAAAGGAGCTGAGGGTAAAGGTGATGGACTGGCCAAGCATGTCTCCAGACCTAAACCCTATTGAGCATCTGCGGGGCATCCTCAAACAGAAGGTGGAGGAACCCAAGGTCTCTGACCTTCACTAGCACAGTGATGTTGCCACGGAAGAGTGGAAGAGGACTCCAGTGGCAACCTCTGAAGCTCTGGTGAACTCCATGCCCAAGAGGGTTAATGAAGTGCTGGAAAATAATGGTGGCCACACAAAATATTGACACTATGGGCCCAATTTGGACATTTTCACTTAAGGGTGTACTCACTTTTGTTGCCAGCGGTTTAGACATTAATGGCGTTGAGTTATTTTGAGGGGACAGCAAATTTACACTGTTATACAAGCTGTACACTCACTACTTTACATTATAGCAAAGTGTCATTTCTTCAGTGTTGTCACATGAAAAGATATAATAAAATATTTTCAAAAATGTGAGGGCTGTACTCACTTTTGTGAGATACGGTATGTATATAACAGCCAAGTTAGATAGACAGAAATTATGACCACATACTGTACTTGATAACTTGATATATTATTTAAAATATGTATTTCTTGACCTTAAACTGGCTGTAAAGCCTCAAGGTTATTCAGCTTAAAGGGGTTGTAAATTTAGAAGGTTTTTATCTTAATGCATTCCATGCATTAAGATAAAAAGCCTTCTGTGTGTAGAAGCTGCCCCAGCCCCCCTAATACTTACCTGAGCCCCATCTCTGTCCATCTCTGTCCAATGATGTCCACAAATTCTTCGGCCATCCAGGACTCTCCCCCGGATTGGCTGAGAAACAGCAGCGGCGCCATTGGCTCCCGCGGCTGGCAATCAAAATTAGTTAGCCAATCAGGGGTTAGAGGGGGTGGGGCCGAACAGAAACTCTGTGTCTGAATGGACACAGGGAGCTGCAGCTCTGCTTGGGTGCCCCGATAGCAAGCTGCTTACTGTGGGAGTACTTCACAGGAGGGAGGAGCCAGGAGCAGCAAAGAGGGACCCGAGAAGAGGAGGATCCAGGCTGCCCTGTGCAAAACCAACTGCAAAGGTAAGTATAACATTTTTTTTTTAAACAAGACTTTACAATCACTTTAATGCATTCTATGAATTAAGCTGAAAAATCTTCTGCGCTGCAGCTCCTTCAACCCCCCCCCCATTTTTCTTACCTGTGCCCGATCCGATCCAGCAATGTGCACGAGAGTAGTGGTCCTAACCGATGTCTCTCTCCTTGTTGGACAGATTGGCTTTCATTGCTGCCAATCAAATCCAGTGACATGGAAGTAAGGGGGCGGGGCCGAGTCCCACTGTCTGTGTCAATTGATGCAGCAGTGGGACTTGGGAGCGAGCCCACACAGGTGCCCCCATGGAAAGAGGCTTTCCATGGGGGCACCTGATGAAGAGGAGGGGCCTGGAGTGCCAGCAGGGCACCCCAGAAGAAGGATCGGGACCGTTCTGTGCACCTTCTCTGGCAGAATTTCACTTTTCATAATAAACAGAAGAGTTTTCCAATGCCATTTCTTGCCCAGCTATCCCAATGTGCTTCCCTTGTCCACAGGAGGTTTAAAATCTTGTCGGTGTATTTGAATTTATAAATTGATTTTGAGATTCCATCACTTCCTGTAGATTTTATCAGCATTCACTTCCCTTTAGGTCATCTCCCAGAAGCCTTCACTTCTGTGTGGCACAGAGGAGGGCATGATAGGCTGTGTTCCCCACTGGACTACACCTCCCTCATTACAATACCACCTTCCACCCACTTTCTATATAATCCGATTGTACAATGTCCTTTAGCTCTCACATCAGCTACATGGTACAAGGGTCTGTCTGATTTTATTCAAACTGAGTGGATTGGTCAGGTGTGTCATCCTATTTCATAGTTCTGGTAAATCTAAAGGAAAATGTAAAGAGATTGTACAATCAGATTGCAGAGTGTATGGTCATGTTTATACAAGCACATAGGAGGAAGTGGCCTCATTCATATCTCCACGTAACGAAGACTCACATTCCGGCATGAATTTTGTTTTGGGTGTTTTGTAGCGTTTTTACTTGTCACTCATAGAGCATCCCATTCAATTTAATGGGTTGCCCTACATGCAACAATCGCCCCAGAGAAGATCCAGAACTTTTTTTGCAGCAAAGCAAGGTGTGTTACCTAATTTTGTGGTGCGTTTGAAGCACTTGGGGTGCCTTTAACATGTATTAAAAACACAAGCATGCTGCCAATTTGCAGCATGTTTTTGAAAGCAATGGTAAAGTGTGCATTTTCTGTGCAGTTTGCCATGTATTTGTAAAGGCACGTATGTGCATGGAGCCTCATTGCCCTTGTGTAAACAAACCAATTTCCCTTTCAGGTCCCATTCACACCTAGAGTAGTGAGAGCACATGTTTTTGGCTCATTTTTCCATTGGCACGCATAGGGCAGCCCGTTGATTTCAATGGGCTGTGCTACACCTGGCAAAGTAGCTCATGGAACATCTTGGCATGATGTGGGTTGCACATTTTTTACCGTGCATTTTGCTGTGTTTGTATCTTGGTTTTTCATGTGGCAAAATATGTGTTTGCTTCTGTGTTTGGTGTGCCGTTAACAATTAATGGCACCAAAAGTGCCACTAGTTCATTTTAAGTATACACATGTGGCTATGCACTATACAATCGAATTGTGCAATCTCTGTATCATCTGCTTTCGATTTACCAAAACGATATAATAGGAACACACATCTATCTATCTATCCAATCACTCTGTATCCAACCAGGCAAGCCCTTGTGCTACATAATTGATGGTATCTCTAAAAGAGATTGTACAATTAGATTGTATAGTGTATGGTGAGCTTTACAGAACCCAGGACACACTTCTCCTATTTTCAATATTAAAGCTCTGCTCAACATAGGCTGTTATCTGATCTCTCATCTCCTGCACACTCCCAAATCCAAAATGAATGATCTAAGCAAGATGAAATTAAGAAAAAAAATGATGTTTGTTTATTTAGGGCCAGTTCGTGCCACGTGCAGCCTAGTGTGTCTTTTTCTGCATCAAAAATGCATGGATAGTAGGTAATATGGTTTCCAATGGCATCATTGACACCAATGAGGTCAGTTTCAGTGCGTTCCAGAAAAAAAAGTAGAACATGCTGCATTTTTTTCTGCACTGAACAGTACTGTAACATGGTAAAACTCATCAAAAACACACAGAACGTACCAAAAACACACTAAAACACACATGTCCTTATTTAACCACCTGCTTACTGGGCACTTAAACCCCCCTCCTGCCCAGACCAATTTTCAGCTTTCAGCGCTGTTGCATTGTGAATTATATTTGCGCAGTTGTGCGACATTGTACCCAAACAAAATTTTTGTCTTTTTTTTCCCCACAAATAGAGCTTTCGTTTGGTGGTATTTGATCACCTCTGCGGTTTTTATTTTTTGTGATAAAAACAAGCTAAGAGGGACGATTTTGAAAAAATGTTATTCTTCTACATATTTTTGGTAAAAGAAATTGCAATTGCCGTATATTGATTGGTTTGCGCACAAGTTATCATGTCTACAAACCATGAGAATTAATTTATGGCATTTTTATTATTATTTTTTTTTTTTTACTAGTAATGGTGGCGATCTGCCATTTTTATTGGGACTGCGATATTGCAGTGGACATGTCGGACATGTTTTACACTTTTTTGGGACCAATGACATATATACAGTGATCAGAAATTTAAATATCCACTGATTACTGTATAAATGTCACTGGCAGGGAAGGGGTTAACACTAAGGGGGCAATCAAGGGGTTAACTGTGTTCCCTGTAAGTGTTCTAACTGTATGGGGGCTGGGCTGGCAGGGACATAACAGATCTCACTGATCCTGATCACAGTGATCAGTAGACCTCTTATGCCCCCCCCCCCTCACAGAATTGAGAACCATTGTGTTTACATTGGTGGTTCCCTGTTCTGCTGCTCTATTAGGTGATTGCGGGTCTCCAGCGGATATCGAGTCAACCGGACCCACTCAAGGAGCGTGCAAAGGGGCGTCCGCTCGGCAATTCAGATCCACACTGTAGTCGTCTTTTGGCTATAGTGTAGATCTGTAGAGGTTAAGGTGAAGCAAAAAGAAGGAGAAAAAAAAGCACTGGAACGCATCAAAAACACACCAAAAACGCGCATGCAGAAAAGCATCCAGAACGCATCTGGACTACATTTTTACGGTGTGAACTGGTCCTTTGTGAGAACAGTGATCATTGATTAATTGTATTGGAAAACTGTGCACCTGTCATGAGAGCCGCTGATCAGCTCTCCTCTGCTTACGCCTTGTCAGTGCAAACTGAGGAAAGGACTAGTCACAGCTAATCACATGGTAAAGAGCCTATGTTATAGGCTCTTTACTGAGGCCAGAGATGCGGTGTGTCAGAGTGACACACCGCACCACCGATCACCTCTCTGTATGCCCACAGAGGCGCAAACAACGGCTTATCTTGCTGGATGTCATATGACCCCAGTCAGGTTAACTGATCCCCTTCCATCATTCTACTATAGGCCAGGCAAAATGTGGTTAAATGGGCAACATGTTTTGTATTTGCCCTATAACAAGCGGTACTTTTTATTGTAGAAATAATTTTCCTAACAAATAAACAAACAAGTAAATATAAATATATTAGTGAGTATGTTTGTGTATTTATATTGTATGGAATATATATGGCTGTAATTTTGGTTTTTGTCTGTGCATATGCTTAGTAGTTCATATTGTATTCCATGGATGGTGCTCCCGGTCTCCACTGCCTTTCAGGTTTGGTTGATTCCTGCTTCCCAGTGGTTTGCGCCCCCCCCCCCTTTTTATTTTATTTTTACAGATGACAGTGGCCTTTTGCTTATCTGGATGGTAGTGGGGAGTTTATGGTTTGTTCTCATCTCACTTCTGGCATCAGCTGAGAGTCCTGCCGTCAGTCGCGCATGCGCAGAGGATTGGCGTGTCATGCTATGGCTGGAGCCATCTTTGATTACAGAAAACAAACTATGTCCTCTAATTGGGACTTTTAAAGACATTGATTCCAAAGATTAGAGAAATATCATACAATATATCAATTTTATTTAAATATATTGAAACAGGAAAATCAAAATTTTAAAATGAACCTATGCTGTCATAGGAGTGCAGTTTAACAAGGTTACAAAGCATAAAAAAGAATGACAGGTTGGTATGACCACAATACTCTGTTGTTGAGTGCAGAGTGTACCCAATGCATTTCAAGCTGTGCGATTAATGCTCTTCATTAGGGAAGTGGTTGTAATAATAGCGGCATTGTCATTCATATGAATCATTGTATCCAAAAACCACTTTGTTAAAAACCTGTACAAAAATATCTTTTGCCGCCTATTGTCCATCCAGAGTCCATAGGGTAAAGAGATGAATGGCCCACCGTCTAACCTGGTCACATAGGGCACCAAATCCTGTCCAAGGGCTGCTTTCCACAATGGGATCCACAGGATACTAGATGCATCCATTCCAGCACTTTTTCACATCACTTACATCTGTGAATTGGCTTAGTGTTTTTCCTGCAGTGGCTGGACAGTGGTTGGGCTGGCCGACTGTTTTTCTTTTGGGAGCTGCGATGCGTACTGGGCACCCTCCCTTTCTCCCCTACTATTGGCTATGGGGGATCGGGTGGACGGTACCCAATGCGCATCAGTGTCCAGCCCTGCGCCAATAATGTGACCAAAGCAGCTGCTTCTGGATGACTCTGAACACATGCTCTTGCAGACCAGATTGGCGCTGTATCCCATATAGATCCAGCTTCACCTTTAGCCTTTACGGTGACTTTTTCATCTATTCTTTTTTATGGATACTAGTCATATAGCTTCATCTGCTGCACAAGCCCACTTAGGTTTATTCCTTTTGTTTGCAACACCACCTGAGTCATCCAGACCCTTAATTGAAACACAGGGAGGAACAGACCAATCCACCATTTTTTGGCTGCTCTTCTTAGAGCAGGATCTCCTTGGGCAGGTTTTGGTGCCCTCTGTGACTAAGTTAGTCGGTGTGCCACTCATCTCCTCACTCTATGGGCTCTGGATGGACAATAGGCGGCAAAAGATATTTTTGTACAAGTTTTTAACAAAGCGTTTTTTGGATACAATGATTTATATGAATGACAATGCTGCTATTATTACAACCACTTACCCCTGATGAAGAGCATTAATCGCACAGCTTGAAACATGTTAGTAACACTCTGCACTCAACAACAGAGTATTGTGGTTATAACAACCTTGTCATTCTTTTTTATGCTTTGTAACCTTGTTAAACCGCACTCCTATGACAGCATAGGTTAATTTTAACATTTTGATTTTCCTGTTCCAATATGTTTAAATAAAATTTATATATTTTATGACATTTTTTTCTAATCTTTGTAATCGTATTATTTCTTATAACAGTTCAACAATGATATGAGAATTTATGTCTTTGAACAGATGTATTTACACTCTGTAGATACTCTCACATGTTCTTCTTTAGAAGACTTTTCCACATGCGTTGTGTCTATATTTATGTAAAACCAAAAGGAAAAAAAATGGTACTGTAACTGCTTAGAAAGTGTGTGCTGGAATTTGGCTTCAGTTTGTTAGTGTATTTAAATCTGCCTGTATATCTAGCAGTCCCCTCACCCCAGGTTAACAATGCTGATGTACAAAGGTCCCCATATGTGTCTTCATACAGTATGGAGGCACTCTAATACATGGGTTGTGTTACTCTCCTGTTCCTGTTAACAAAGGGAAAAGGTCTAAAAAAGGAATCTATTGCAGCCACCACATCTAATGCTTGGCAAGCTGCAATATATTACATTTTTGCTTTTGGTTTAATACTGCTGCAATGTAAATCCCGTGTACCGATAGATGTATCCAGTGCAAAAAAGGGGCTATTTTGTAATAATTATGAAAGACACATTAAAATAGTCACATTATTCTATGTAATTATTTTGTTTTAAATTACAAACTCTACAATGCCTTTTTATATTTACTATGTCTGCGTCAAAATGTTTTAGTATAAATTCTGTTTCTGGCAACCTGTCTTTAAACCACTGTTTCTTTGCTGTATTCCCTTATATTCTTTAACATACAGAATTGTGAAAAAAAATAGAAAATTAGATTATGCTTCTGTGGCTACAAATATGTCACGTATTTTAACTGAGGTGGCTGTTCAAGTTTTTAGAAATATCTTAGAAAAATAGTAACAACTCTCCAACTGAGAAACAAAACTCAAAGTCTAGGAAATGTGTATCGGCTTTTAAAACATACACTAAACCGTTGAAGATATTGATCTCAATATACCTGTATTGATATTCAGTTGGAAAGTACATAGACCTAAAATAGCTTGTGTGCACTGATTAATTTCTTTCACTAGCTTATCTGCTTTACATTGCAGCAGCTGAATCTCTTAGATAAGATTAATGGAGAACATTACAAAGAGCCTACTTACATACAATTGAGTTCAAAAATGCTGAATAAATGCATGACCATCTTTAGGCAAGTCACCTATTCCTGCCAAAAATAAATGGAATTAAATCCTAAACTAACATTCTCCTTCCCGCTAAAATGTTTAGCAATATGCAGGTAAGAGGTTGGTACTTCTTCAACATATGTTATCATAAATTTTGAAAACATTTTTATTAAATGTTTAGGTTTAGGTTAGGTAAATAATTCATATATTTTCATATTACTAATAAGCTGTACCCTTGTTGTATACACACATTGATCACCTGCAAGATCCATAGACTAAATTCCACACTGCCAGAAGTGCAACGCAATGTTCCTCAAAGTGACCCTGTGGCCAGGATGTGGACTTTCTAGCATTTAAATATTCTTAATAAGCATTAAATAACTTTAAGTTAAAGTCATTTAAAACTTTAAAACAAGTCCTCATTGACCATTGTAACTACAGGCACTGTCAAGAAATCCATTCTCATTTGCACAGCAGTAGCAATAAAGTTGTCCACTTTTGCATTATCATCAGCTCATATCACTCAGCTTCTCATGCCAGCAGTTCTGTGTCAATGCTCTAGCCTTCTAATCTCTAAAATAAGAACAAAATGGGTTTCAGGGAGAGGGCACAGGGTGGGTTGAGCTGTTGAGGGATAATGCGTTCAGTGCTTCTGCCTTGGGGTTTGAGAATGAACTGCCCTGTAGTGACTGCTTCTGAGTCATCAATAAGATAAATCGATATTGTACCACTGAAAACTAACTCACACAATAGTGAGTCCATCTTAGAAATTCTGGTTGAAAAAAAATCCACACAGATATCTTGGGAAAGACTGATAAAAATGATACATGCACTGAAGGATCTTTGATTATTAAAAAAATAATAGGACTTTTTTAAGCGCACACAAATAAAACAGCTCATAACCAAGATTGCTAAGAAAACATGTGTGAGTTAACAAAAACATGCAAGTGTTGAATTGTTAATAACTGAATAAATCCTAAGTGAGATAATTGTGTTATTTCTTACACAGCCATGTAATATTGAACATGAATATTTATGGATAAAACTCCCAAAGAGATACATTGGTCTAAAATTATTCTACATTACATTACACATCTCTTCATTAACACATTTAGTAAACCCAATTGTGATAAAAGTGTGGTAAACCCAAAACTGAGTTGATATTTCAGGGTCATTGACCCTCAAGGAAAATGTATTGCATTTTGATGGTAAAAAATGCTGTCAAGGTTTTTGTGAACCTTCTGAGTCTCTCCTCACCTAATCACAAGATTTAAGGAGTGGGAAAAAATAGTGCTTAACATTCAAGCAGACACTCCCACAATGTCAATTTTCTCCATTTTATTGCATGCCACAATTTTACCATGCTTGGTGCTCTCATAAATTGAATAAGCCTAAATGTATTCTTTTTTTTTTTTTCTTTTTTTTTCCACTTCAGCAGACAACATCAAGAGATCAATTTCAGTTTGTTTATCATATACATCTCTTGTTTGGTCTCATCATTGTGGTATATTTAATATTTGCTTTAAACTAACCCTTCCCCTCCCAATCCTTCCCCTCTGAAATCTTTATTATAGCATGTAATTTTTTCCTATCCTTCCCCATCCCCCCTCCCTTGAACCCTACAACCTCAAGCACATCAACATACATATCTTAATACTACATCGGCATCTGATTAACCTCATCTCATCTTTATCTCAATCCCATTCATTCCACAGTTTCCTCTTACGTTCATACCTATATTGGATTTCCACCTAACGGCTCTTACTATTATCCTATTGGAATTCTTCCTCTTCTAAGGTAAGTTACTCTTTCCTTCCACTTTGTTTCATTAACCATTTTGATCCAGTCTTCTACAGTGGGCGGAGTCCTGTCCTGCCATTTCTGAGCAATAATTTTTCTGGCTTGAAACAGGCTACCCACTACTACCTCAAGAAGTTCCGGATTGGCCATTCTTTCATCTATACTACTCACAATACACAATCGGGCTTCTTTTGCTAGGGAAAGACCAAATATCCTATTAATAGTGCCCATCACACCCTCCCAGTATCTAAAAAGTTTGGGGCATCTCCATACCATATGCACCAGGTTCCCCATTCCACCACATCTAGGAAACCTATCATCCTGCCTCTTGCCAAACTGATATTTTTTTTCGGGGTATAATAGGCCCTATATAACAAATATAAATGAGTCATTCTTTGAGCTGGGGACATCGACACTAGTACACAGGTCTTTAAGATTTGCTTCCACTGCTCCCCCGAGATCTCCCCTACATCTCCCTCCCATTTTCTTTTGATAATAAGTTCTTCCACTTTCTCCTTTGTATGGTTGCATAACTCTCTGTAAAGGCTGGAAATTACTCCTTTACGTGAAGTTAGCTCTAATATCCTATGAAGGACGGGGAGCTCACTCCACTCCATAGGTTCATATTTAAACTGAGCATGTAGTGCATGCCTAATTTGTAAAAATCTATAGAAGGATTGATTTGGGATATCAAATTCTCCCCTCAGCTCTTCAAAAGATTTTAGAGTACTATTTGAATATAATTGGCTAAGCCGTTATATATCAAAATGTATTCTTAAATCAGATATTTTCTTATTATTGGTGTCGTTTTATCAAATCAGGATTTATGAAAAAGTGTACATTTTGATCTGCACTATCTAGACAAGATAATAGATTCCCTTTATTCCCTGCTAAGCTATTTACAAGTGCCATAAGCCATCTCTGCTAATGGACGTTAGAATTGACATGGTAACTTTATGGCATGCAATTTGCAAACTCTGGGCCAAAACATTTTATTCTGCTTCAGCTGCTTAGAAATACCTGGCTTAATAGCCTTTATAACCTAGGCCTGTGTAAACAGGCTATGTTGGGATGTCTGATAGGACTCATTAGCAGATATCTGGTTATTAATGGACTGCTAGATAATGGTACTGCAGAATTGTTAATGGAATTTTCTGAAATTAAATAAAAGTCCTTTGACATTTCCAGACCTACTGAGAAATGTTTGCTCACTTTAAATGTTTTTTCTGTTGTAATTGGATTCAAGAGATCTTACAGACAAGATTTTTGTTTTGATGGATTAAATTGGATAGAACACTGTAGACTTGTGAATTCTCAGAACAACATGTTAATAAGATGTCAAAAAGATGCTTTCAATCATTTTATATCTGCAGCTTTCATTATATAATTATATCTTGTGATCCTGCCATGAACGCTCTTGTTCAGGCATTTCCTTTTATGGGGTAACAACTGTTTCCCAGTTTTGTGCCTGCATTTAAACCTGTCACATGCCTCCTTGGTGCAGACTGCAATCAGCCATACTGCCACACATATGCAGGTATGGCCAACCCTTGATCCTATTGGGAAGTTTTTTCTTGAGCAATGACACAGCTAATGATGGAGCGATTGCATATAGACAGGAAGTAGCTGAAACAGGCTGAAAGAGATTAGTACACTAGGATGCTATAAAGCATAAAAGATGTGTGTATCAACAACTATTGCCCATTGTCATGTTATGATAACACAGATTGACCCTCAAATTCCAGGTTATTGAATTATAATCCTGCTCTAGCATGTTATTGATAATAAGATTATTATTTAACATCCACGTATGGGCAAATCATAACTGATTTCCATTTTTTGGGGGGCAAAGATTAATGATGTCCAGGTATTTATGGAGTTTTAAGTGTCCAAGTGTCCAGGTATTTATGGAAAGTCTAAAAGCTTACATAAACTCTAAAGATGTGCTTCTTTATTTAGTCTGCTAGATATCAGAAAGGGAAGGTAGAGGTAATGAATTGTGCATACACTTTGCTGTCAGCTGTTGTCACGTACCTGACAGTTGAGCCTGACGTGCAGAGGGAAGGCCTTTCATACAACCCCTGCTCAGGGACCACCAATGTTGTAACAGTTGCCACAAGAGCGTGGTGGTATATGGGTGCCTAGATCAACTTCCGTGTGGTGGATGTGTCACCATGGTGGACCAGTAGGTTAAAAGACAGGCGTTGGCAAGCCAGCAGATTCTGGGCTGGTTGCAGCAGGAAGCAGGGACCAGGCAGGTGCATGCAGAGCAGATCAGACACAGCATTTTCAGACAAGCCTGGTTGGTAACAGATGATCAGATGCAGGCATAGGCAACAGACAAAGAATGGTCAGGATGCAGGCAAGATTTGGCAACAGGATATCAAGCAGCAGAGAGATTAAGCAAAGTCAACAAGGCAGGTCAGGATAATGGATAGCAAGCGTAATCAGAGGAAGCCGGGTCAAACACAGGAATCAGATAAGGATCACAGGAACAGGTATACAGGTTACAAGCTGCAGATCAGACAGCAAAGCACTAGTGAACCTGATACACTTATATATGGCATTTGGGCGCCAACATTTATTGGCGCGCATGTGCACATTGGCGCTTGCGGAAATATTTGTGCGCATACATGCATTTGTGTGCCTGACAGGATGGGCACTTGTGGGATGCGCATGCGTATTATCATCCACCCTTGAGCACCAGTAATGCCATGGCCAGCGTGTCCCTGACAGCTGTAGAGCAGATCCCACCTAGTACATGGTAACACAGCTTTAGCAAACAGCTATTTACTTCACACTTTAGCTCCTTAGTCTGCTTTTCTAATGTTTGTCTGATTTCACAGTAATTAAAGTGTATTCTGTGGGTACAAGAACTGTGACATATGTGTGCACTGTGACTAGGCTCTGATTCTATCCAACTGTGTCCCTTAAAGTCACACTTGATGCCCAGAAAGCACAATGTAGCCAATTACCAGTAACTATTGTACTACCATGTCCCTTCAGAGGTGTAGTAATGTAGCATTTGGTAAGTAGAACCACAGCATATACAGAGACAGATAGCAGATATGGTTGGGTAGAATCTCAACACAGATGCAGAAATTAGATAAGATCTAATAGAAGCACAACATTCACAGACACAAGTATGGATATGGTTGAGTAGAGCCACAGCATGCTCAGACACATATAGCTAACACACCCACAATAAGGATCAACATATGATGCTGTGCAAAGCCTTTCCCCCAGTCAGCTGAATTATAAGACCTAATAACTTAAAGGTACGGATAACCTTACCCCCTTTCTATAAAATCTATAACAGTTTTTATCAGTGTGTGTTGAGGCTGTTAGGGAGATCTGATAATTCTGTGTAGGGAAAGAAACTGTTTTTAAATGTATTTATTTATTTTGTTCATTGATTTTAACATTGGTACATTTCCCTTATGATGGCGACCAGCTTCCCATGCTAATGGTTTGACTGTAGCTTGTTTTTGAGCCCTTAAAATGGCCAAATTAAAAGAAAAGACCCCCACCCCACCCCATAGACTTCAATGGAGTTTGCTGCAAACTTTTCAAATTTTGAGCGATGAAAAACTGTTTGTAAGCTGAATCTTCACAGATTTGCCCTAATACTCAAGTACAATATAATTTCTAGAACATTCTAATACTGCATTTTTACAAAATTTCAGCATGATGATGGTGATCCCCCTTTTTCACACAAGCATACATTGTATTATAAACTCTACTTGTAACTTTCTGTATTATTGCACCCTAATGCAGCTTTAAGCCTCGTAAGCATGGGTGCAATGGTTGTACAACCGAAAGTCCAACTTTGGACCAAGTTGGATGTTGGCTGTTGTGACTCGCGTACTGACATGCACTAAGCAATCGTATAACCAAGCCTAATATAGTATAGTGACGTGTGCATATGAGCATATAATGAGAAAGTCCAGGTGAATGTGATTTGTGAATTAGGAACGTAGGTTTCCCAGAATGGACACTTCCGGGAATTCCTGACTTCTGCGCATGCCTGTTTTGCACGTACAACTTTATTGGACCAACTTCTCTGTACACAGGGTACAATGGTCGTACAACTGCTTGTTGTACAACCAAAGTTTTCTAGTCTGCTCATCCAAATTCAGTTGTACAACTGTTGTATGACGGCTGTTGTAATTGCGTGTACTAACGGTCGGATGATCGTACAACAAGCTGGTTGTATGACCGTTGCTGTACAACCATTGTCCCGTGTGTACGGGCCTTTACATGCAATGCAATTGGTATCAAATGAGCCTGAAGTCTGCATGATAACTTACAACTTATTGTATATTAGTTTACTTCTCTTTATACCATAGTGATTCCTATGACTCCAGTGTATTGTAATTCATGTGCATGACGTTCTTAGCTTTGCATTCATTTCAGGTGGCATCTGGCATTTAAAATATGCAGCTGAAAACTGTGCCTGAGTGACCAAATGGCAATCTATTGTAGCTTTGCTTCTGATAAATGGAGAGCATGATGACAACTTCACGGATACTAGATGAATTTATAGCTGTGAAACAACAAAATTGAATCTCTAAATGTACTAGTTTATGCTGCAAAGGCTATAAATCAAAACAACAGTAGTTTAAATTGAAAAATGCAAATATATAGAATCAAACGTAAACACAAATATGAATGAAACAGGTTTATTAAAATGATATGCAGATGTTTCATGGATGCTTTAGTGTTTTTTAGGTAATCCTAAGTGCAGAGGCGTAACTAGAACCTTCAGGGCCCCGGTGCAAGAAATTATGAAGGGCCCCCCTGACCCCTGGCCAGGGCCCTTCCCTCTTCCCACTGATCCTGGGGCCCTTTAATCCCATCAGGGGTCCCTTTATTACGGTCCCACCGAATAAACGAATAGTTGTGTACTGAGCCTCCCATTCATTCAGAAACAGAAGTACAGTAAAAACAGTTAACTATGCTTCAGTTATGAATGAACCAATCTCTGACTCTGTCCATTCAGAAAATTTACCGACCCGTTCCCATCTCTCCATCATGACACATCTTCTACAGCAGCTGGCAGGATAGAGGAGGGGGGAAGACAGCAGCTCTGTGGGGGGGACCAGGGAAGCACACAGGGACCCTGGGAACAGCAGAAGACAAGTAAACTGGATAGGAGGGGCAGCGGGGGCAGCATATAGAGGAACCAATCTCCTTCATTAGGAGGAAAATGGAGGAGATTGGTTCCTCTAAATGCCATCCCTCCTATCCAGGTGTACAAGGAAGGCACATGGGCCCCCTGGACCATGGGGCCCGGTTGCAAGTGCAACCCCTGCAACCCCTATCGTTACGCCCCTGCCTAAGTGATATACAACCACTGAATTCAGTTCAGCCTGAAGACATTTAGAGAGGTATGTAGCTTTAAGTTTGAACTTTAAACAAGCTGCCAGATTCATTCATGTTTTACCTATATTTGTAATTTTGTTCAGCCACTCTGGTGGTCAGGGTGCTGATATGATTGTAAAGTACATGAGGCTTTCTTGGGTATAATGCAGAATGAGATAAAATTAGTGGTACACTTACACCACTGTGATGAAGCTACCTTTAATATGTGTACCCTATTCACATATTCCAATAACATAAGCAAGAATGACATATAAATGCATTACTTCACGTAAATGTTTTGTATTACTACTTTTTTCTTTGATAGATTGTAAACCATTCCCCTTTCTACATTACTTTCCTATACCCTAATTGACTATTAACCACTTCAGCCCCGGAAGGATTTACCCCCTTCCTGATCAGTGCACTTTTTGCGATACAGCACTGCGTCACTTTAACTGACAATTGCGCCGGTTGTGCGACGATGTAGCCAAAAAAAATTGACGTCCTTTTTTTTCCCACAAATAGAGCTTTCTTTTGGTGGTATTTTATCACCTCTGCTGTTTTATTTTTTCCCCTATAAACAAAAAATAGTATTCATTAGTTTAGGCCAATATGTATTCTGCTACATATTTTTGGTAAAAAAAAAAAAATTGCAATAAGTGCATATATAATGGTTTGTGCAAATGTTATAGCGTCTATAAAATGAGAATTAATTTATGGATTTTTTATTATTTATTTTTTTACTAGCAATGGCGGCGATCTGCTATTTTTATCGGGAATGCGGCATTGCGGTGGACATGTTGGACAGTTTTGACACTTTTTTGGGACCATTGCCATTTATACAGTGATCAATGCTATGAAAATGCACTGATTACTGTGTAAATGTCACTGGCAGGGAAGGGGTTAACACTAGGGAACGATCAAAGGATTAAATGTTTTCCCTGTCACAGTGTTTTAACTGTATGGGGGCTGGGATGAGTGGGGGAGGAGAGTGATTGCTGCTCCCATATACTGGGAACATATGATCACTCTCCTCTACCCTGTCAGGACAAGGATCCCCTTGTTTACATTCACGGATCCCCATTCTGTCACTGCGGGGGAGCGATCGCGGGTAGCTGGTGAACATCGAGTCCACCCACCCAGTGCTTGGCTCCCCCGGTAGCCAGTGAGCGTGCGAGCACACCTTGGGTGGCGCGCGCATGCCCACAGTACACGATCCCGCGCCCGCCATCAGGTGACGGCGATTTGCGCAGGAGAGCCATGTTGCCGCCGCCAATCCATGGTGGGCAGTCAGAGAGTGGTTAAGGTTTTCCACCCTCTGTATAATTCCTGGAAACACCATAAGACTATAAGCTCTTTTACATTCTTACTAATATCCTAACAGAGTGTAAGATCGTCCACCTTCTATATCCATCTCTTATGCCTTTACAGACTGTAAATAAAATAGGAAGTGCATTAAAAATCTTAATCAGTTTAGAGTGAAACAAATGTGATGGCTCTGATGGGGGTCAGGGACTATTTTTTTAATTACATATGACAGTATGATGGTATGGGGCAGATGGTAAAGATTTTGTTAGCTTGCAGATAGTATGATAGCCAAAACTATTTAACAAAAAACTAACAAACCACAATGGGTCCAACTCAGTCAATTAAATTAAAGGCCAGGTAAAAAACGATAAATCAGACCTAATGATAAAATAAAAAAACATAAAGCGAAACCCTTCATTCCAATATCTCATTTTAAAAATATAATGAATACATTAAAGTGTTAGTAAACAAAAAAAAATGCCAGGTTAAAGGAGAAGTACAGCCAAAGTTTGTTCACCTGTACTTCTCCTGTGAATCATAGGAGTGCAGTCCATACTGCACTCCTGTGACCCATTTTCAGCAGACAGAGGGTTAACCACTTCAATACTATGCACTTAGAACACTTTACTACCAGACCAATTTTCAGTTTTCAGTGCTGTTGTGCTTTGAATGACAATTGCGCGGTTGTGCGACACTGTACCCAAACAAGGTTTTTATCATTTTGTTCCCACAAATAGAGCTTTCTTGGGCACTGATGTGTGGCACTGGTATGCATTGATAGGGGCACTGGTGGGCACTGATAGGGGCACTGGTGGGCACTGGTGGGCATATACATTAATAGGGGCTCATTCCCTGGTGGTCTAGGGTGGCATCTGAAGGTGGCACTGAGTGAACGTGGACCTGAGCAGTATGTCACTTACCTGGTGGTCTAGGGGGGTCTCCCTGGTGGTCCAGATCGGCTCCCTGGTGGTCCCTGGTCGGCTCCCTGGTGGTCCTGGGTGGGCACATCCTCGGCTGGTCCCTGGTGGTCCCTCGGCTAGACCTGGTGGTCCCTCTGGGGGGATCTGGTGGTCCATTCACTGTATGACGAGTCCAGGTGCAAGTGAGTCACGGTGGAAGTCTACGGTGGGATCTGGTGGTCCCTTACTCGGGGATAATTACATATACGGGTGGTCACGGGTGGTCACGGGGATAGTCACGGGTGGTCACGGGGATAGTTACGTATGGTCACGGTGTGTAGTCACGGGTTCTTTCGAGATAAACACCCTTGTTTTACTATTTTTGGAACAAACCCATGTCACAGCGTGTTGGCGCGTTAACAGTAAGTTTCGTGTTGTCGTGACTTTTGACTTTTAACCAGACCATCATTTCACAAGATTCA
>BLSH010486791.1:86234-97126 GCA_018402905.1 Glandirana rugosa | reverse complement strand
AATATTTACAGTTATTTCCCTGTCCCCATTTTTTTGTAGGGCACTTGCCCTACCCTTACCCCCATTTTACTTCCTTTTGCAGCCCTCTAGGGCTTTCCAGGACTTTGTCACAGCCATTTTTGTGCATAAAAGTTCGGGTCCCCATTGATTTCAATGGGGTTCGTTGTCCGTGCGATCGTTCGGGTTCCGTCCGGACCCGGACCCGGACTTTGTCCCGAAGTTCGGACGGACCAGCAGAACCCGAACTTCCAGAGGTTCGCTCAACTCTAATAAAAACTAGTACATTTTATTGTTGCAAAGAATGAGTAAAAATTGAAGTGAACAGAGACACTTAGATCACAAGTTCACTTTGGACAATACACATACATAAACAGAATCCATAATAAATGTATTCAACAATTACAGATCAAGAATACAAAAGTTTTTTGGGTACCACAGTTTAACAGCGAACAGCAAATAACATTGATGCATTTGAGATTTGCACACTCAGGGAACCACATTAGTGGCAAGATCCTGGGGCAATGTTACAAACATCCCGACATATTTCGGTTAATCCTTCATCAGGGGATAGTAGGCATCAAATAATACAGAAGAAATACTGTCTGTAAGAAAATTGAATCATACATAGCATAAATTTACACAAATTACGACTAGTACAAAGACGATAAAATATAGGTAGTTTGGTAAGAATGCGCTTCCAAGGAAGGGGAGAGAATGGAAAAGGGGATAAATGAACAACTTACATGTGACTGGAGGTACCATCAAACAAATTTCAGTGCAGCCCAGGGAAGGATCTGGAAAGCGTGTCCAGGACTGGCCAAAGGGAGTGAGTGTCCCAAGGGGGGAGGTGTAAGGTATTGTGCAACCACCAGGGGCCGAAGGTGGCTGAGTCAGCTGAATGTAGCTAGGAGGTGCGTATTTACACTAATGGAGAGGAAAAGGAGAAAAAAGTATGCATGTATAAGTATATGAAAATAGAGTATACTAGTATGGCTGGGGGCAGAGGGGCCCCTGGTGGTAACATGGAGCATACCCTTAAACTGTGCCGAACAAAAGCATTGCCAATTAAAACATTAAGTGGTTTGTATATATAGAGAAACCACTGCATGTATTGCATATATGTATTGTATATAGAGTGGTCGCATTGCCAATAACCAAATTGAATGGCAAATGGATAATATTCTAAGTATAGCTATCTTTGAGCAAGTAAGGCACAGATGGGAAAGCTATGAAGAGTAGTTATCTGTATTTCATAATACCTGTATCCAAACGATCGATCCGCAAGCGGGCTGCATGTAACGATCAACGGTTGGTATGAATATATAGGGCAAGGACGTCCGAGGCAGCCAATCTGATGCGACGTACGCAGGTGCTGACCGCTCGTGTAATGCGGGCGGGAAGCCCGCATACCGAGCGCAGAGGGTCCCTCCGGAGTGTGTGGCGCGCAGCGCCGCCCCGCCGCATGGGGCGGGATGACGTCATGCGTCAAAGACCCCGCCGGCAGGTGTGTCCCGGCGGACAGAGACCCATCGGGGACAAAAAGCCCGCTCCTACAAGGAAACGCCGAGCGGACAGAGCCACAACGGCATAAGGCCTGTGGAGCAAGTTCTTTTTAAAATGTGTTTTTTCTTATTGTATATAAGGTCCGGTTCACACTGGTGTGATCCCGGAGATCAGATATGATTCGCACCGCACTGCAGTGTGAATCACATGTGATCTCTATGCGATGTGATCTCAGCCATGTAGATAGTATGGCTGAAAAAGCATTGCATTCGGAACAAACTCGCACAGGACCCTTTTTCGCAACAGCAGAATCGGATTGCATGGTGTTCACACCATGCAATCTGATTTCTGTGTGAGTTTGCAGTTCACAGTGCAATATGCGAACTGATCTGGGGGTGTCATTAGCTTTGTATTTACACTACCCACAGTTTTCATATGGCAGTGTGAACTGCTGCTGGGAGACTTATGATGCAGGAACCCACAGTTGATTTGCAGGGTTCCCGCATTGCAGCAGTGTGAACCTGCCCATTAACCCCACAAAAAAGTAAACATTTTGTGCATTTTGTTGATACTTAAAGTGTAGTTCCACCCAAAAATGGAACTTCCGCTTATCTGACTCCTCCCCTCTCCCTTTCAGTGGGGGGCGTGGGTACCAATTTTTGACAGGTACCCTGTCCCCACTTCCGTCGGACCTTGCCAGGCACATCAGAAGTTTGGCCCCCTCTCTTCCTCTCTCCTTCTTCCCCTGCTACCGGGCCAGTAAGAGAGCACAGCGCGCTTCACGCATGTACAGTAGGGACCCGGCTGTGAAGCCACAAGGCTTCACTTCTGGGTTCCCTTACTGGCAATGTTGGTGGCAGCACCCGACAGCCAATGGAAACATTGTCTGGGGTGCCAACATCGCTGGATTCCAGGACAGATAAGTGTCCTAATATTAAAAGTCAGCAGCTACAGTATGTGTAGATGCTGACTTTTAATTTTTGGAGGGGGGGGGGTGCGGTACACAGCTTTAAGTTCTTTTCTGTGGAAAATAGTAAACCAGAAAATGGGGTCAAAATGGTTATGGTTGCACTTTTCATACTTGAGCAAGTCTCTTCAAATAGTTCAAGTTGTGATTTGGAGTAGTTTTTTTTTGTTACATTACAGGACAGCCCCATTAAAATGGGTGCAAGACAGACGATCATACACACTGAATTCTTGTGTCTTTAGGTCCCAGGGTGATTGGCTAGGCCACATCTGTAGTAACTGTGCTTGTATGGTGAACATGCAGACACTGGACTAAAGATAATGATATATGTCTTTACTTCTGAGCTTTCCGCATAAAGATAGATAAAACATAGGCCAAATGTGTAGCCTAAGTGGGGAAGAGGTAAGAAAAAGCAAACCCATAATTTACAATGCTAATCAAAAATATAGGAAGTGAAACAAAGTGATTTGACTGGCAGCTACACAAGGACCTTCACCCATGGCACAGGGTCCAATCATACAATATGTGTCTGGTAGTTAGACAAAATTTAATTTACTACGATTTATATGGAATGGGTATGCCTTGAACAAGATATTGGAAAGTTACATATGTACACTACTTCAAAAAGAAGGAACAAGATCATAATAATATTCTTATAATAAAGTAATGGATCAAAAACACAACCTGAAAAAAGTGCAATTTAAGTACATTTGCATTTGTTATACCTCATGGAGACTCTAGGTACGGGAAACCTCCACTGGACATTTAATGTATCCACATAAATTAATAATCAAACTGGGGTGGTTAGACCACTTGAACAGGTACAAAGATCCTATCACCAAAGTATTCATACAATTTTAAAGTCAGTGGATGATTTAATCAGTGTCTGTTTAAAAATTTTTTTAGGTAAAATGTAAGTATCTTTTATAAAAGAAGGGGCATATGGAAATATTTTTTGTCAAGATATATATGGTAAATATGTGTATAGCCAGTTACTGAAGCTTCACTTTTATATAACTTGGCATATTTAATAAGATGTAAATCAGAAAAGACAGGGCGCGCCAGACTAAGTGTAGTGGGTTAATCACAGGCATCACTTCCTGGACTTCCGGCAGTGTTTCCATAGTGAGAGACTGCCATTCGGCCAGATGGTCTCTCTCAATTGCCAGAGCAGATTACATTCATTCAGTGCTGGTGCCGGAAAAACGGATAGCGACCACGCTTGTCAGAGAGGGATTCTCATCAATATGCCTGTTTTTACTTATGCCTTGTGAGTACCCATTTGGCTGTCTCTTGTAATAAAACATCTGTTATTAACCCACTACACTTAGTCTGGCACGCCCTATCTTTTCTTCTTGTTGTCTCTCAGAGTTGCTTCACTCTCAAGGGAGCTGCCGCTAGTGTACATCCCACCACCAGGATAAATACGGATTGGTTTAAATAATAATGGTTCTGACCTTTAAATAATAATCAGGGGGGTGTGACCGTAAGCCAACCTCGATGGATGTGTAGCTCTCCACTCTCTCACGGCCGCCAGAAAAATCTGCATTTTCGGGGAAACCATCGATCCACCATGGGCAAGTTGAAGCTGGTCCACCAAGGCTAGGGGATCGTCTCAGCCGCCTCCGGGCTCCGCATCCAACCTGCAAGACTACTTTGCACCTCCATAGGCCTCGTCTTCCAGGGCGGCCAAGATGGTACCGGTGATCCTCACTGATGGCGCAGAGACCTGCTCTAGATCTCCACCAGCAACCCGCGGCCAGTCTGAGCTCAGAGCTCCCCAGGAGGGGAGGATGATATCACAAGATCCCCTAGAGTGGTGAGCCGGGCCCTGGGGGGGAGATGGAGAGGGCTGTCACACACGAGGCCCCGTCTGCCACACTAGGCTGCTCCCTGGACGAATACTCCCAGTACACTGAGGCCTTCCCGCGGCTGCTCCGGACAGCGTCGGACCCCTGTATGGGCAGTGACAGACCTGACTCCCCAGGCTTGTCAGACGACTCAGACAATTTTGCGGCCCTCCCGGGACCCTGCTGGCCCTGACCTGCCCCGACTGGGAGTAAATCACCTCAGATGGCCTTCTACACTCCTGGCTCCCCTAGGGCCCAGAGGACATTTCGCACCAGGGACTCACTTACGGCCAGACAGACGCCTAACTCTGCCATAACCTATGCCCAGATGGCGGGCTCCTCACAGAAACACCCCGGGATGCCTATGATACCACAAATTCCCCGGGCACTCCGCAGTGGTAGGAACCCTGGGACTCCCCACAGCATGTCTCCCAGCTAGGGAGCTCGCAGGCCCGCAACCTCCTATCTGCTCAGACCAACCCACGATCCAGGCTAATTCGCTCAATACACTGGCCCACCTGCCTCCTCTCCCACCCTACATGTTGGCCTGTCTCCAAGCCATTCCAACTTAGGATGATTTTAAACAGCTAGTGGAAGATGTAAAAACTACATGCCGAAAGGAGATACAAGTACTTCATGCCAATTTTAAACACTTGGCAGATAGATTGGAACAAGTGGAGGAAGAGCTCCAAGAAACTAAGTTGGCTGTGCACCACACCCAAGTCCAGGGTGTAGACCACCGTACTATGCTTAGAGACATGCAGCGCCATCTAGAGGGCTTGGATAATAGGGGCCGCAGGAATAATATTAGGGTCTCCCAGAGACAGAGGGGCCGGGGGACCTCCAGGTTACCTTACAATCTTTATTCAATGACATTCTGGGGAAACCCAATACCACGCCTATAGAGATGAACAAAGCCCATCATACTCTCCAAAGGGCCCGGCCTCCAGTCCCGGGACATCATATGCTGAATTACCTCCTTCCCCTTAAGGGAACGCATAATGCGCAAAGCCCGCTCTATACGCAGAGTGGTGTTCAACAACACCCCGATCCAAATCTTCCCGGATCTCCAGGAGAAAGATATTATTTACCACTGGGGATTCCCCTTTAGCCTCTCTGCAAAGAACCAAGGCAAATCTGCTACCCTGTGCTATCCGAAGGACATTAACACCTTCTGCAACATCCTCGAGATCCTGGCCCCCGCAACTTCCAGAGTGGGATCTGGTGACCATCCCACCTCCGCCTATGGTCTGGCAGCAGGTGCAACCACACAAGAGGCCCTGGGGCATGGTGCCCTCCCGCAAGTCCACTAAGCCCTAAACGACAGGACCAACTGACTTGTCTGAGTTTGTACCTAGCCAGATGTGCCAGACTGTTTAATGTTCGTTGAATTCCCACATGTTTCACCACCAAGGACAGCTGGACTTCTCCCTTTTTCTCTTAGTGAGCTTAGCCTGCCTTTTTCTCCTAGTCCACAGCCTACTGCCTCATACTGTCTACAAGAACAAATATCCACTAAGAGATAGATTAGCCAGCTAACCCCTTTCTTGCTCCAGTGCAGTTTTTCTTTTGAACTGAATATACGTGGTGTGTCACTAACATGTCTGGCTTGCAGTAGGTGAGTGGCTAACAGACTTTATCGTTCAGCATGGGTTCATTGCAGTTCTCACTGGTGGGCTAGTTTTTTGTATACCACAGGCACCCCAAGATCTGGCTAGTCTTCTTCTCCTTGTCTTTTACACCCCTTTTATGGTATTCCCCCTATGCATTAAACAGAGACACCTGAGTCTATGCGGGCCTATCGCTCTGGAGCACCGAGAGCGGTCGGGTTTGAGTCATTTCCCCCTCTGGACTTTTTTTTTCCCCCATTGTCGACTGCTCTTCCTTCTATCTCCCTGGGCCCAGTTGTCCCCCCTGGTTCACCCGGGCAGACCACGGGCCTGGCAGGATATTCAGGAACTTCATTGAGAGGGACGTACATGGGCTACATGGGATTTGTTGTACTGTATGATTATTCCCTCTATGTACTAAAATTAATCTCTCTCTCTCTTTTTCTTCCTCCTCTTCTTTCCTTTTTTACCTTCATCTTCCTTACAGGTCTCCACCTCCAGGCGGTCATGGTGGTGTTGGATCCAGTGGATACCGCTCCCCCTTCCCGCGCACGGAAAACAATACTTCAATACGTCCAGATAAGTATAACATCAATGTAGTATGGTTATCAAGGCTAAGATACTTTCCCTAAATGTCCATGGGCTTAATTCCAATAGGAAACAACATCTGGCTCTGAGGGAGTTCTGGCAGTCTGGAGCAGAGGTCATCATGGTACAGGAGACGCACCTTAAAAAGGGGGACTCATTGGCATTTGCCTCGCACACCTTCCCCCAAAGTTACCAAGCATCTAATCCCCGAAAAAAGCTGGGGTGCAATACTATTCAGACGGGAATCGTAGTTTATCCACATCGATACCCAACTAGATGCCCAGGGGAGGTACATAATTCTACGGGGAACGTGGCATGCTCAGCAGGTCATGTTCTGTGTGATTTACCCCCCGACAGTCCGCCAAATACACTTTTAACTAGCATCTTCGCCCGAGTCTTTCGCCAGACTCACGATCTATTGGCCAAATGGGGAGACTTCAACCTGATCCAATTGGGCACTGCAGATCATCTGGGTTTGGGATCCAAAAATGCCCCACCACACACTTTGTGAGACTCAAAGCTGTTCTGTCAGCTCACTAGGCGTCACGCCCTGTTCGATTCCTGGAGGGTGCTGAATCCAGGGGCCCTCCAATACACATACTACTCAGCTCCACATCGCACACATACACAAATTGATTATTTTGTCAATAACAAGATGCTTCGAGCTGTTAGCTCCGCATGAATACTCCCGATCTCGTGGTCTGACCATGTCCCAGTCCTGCTCACACTGGACCTGGGGCTGTCAGACAACAGGCCATGCCACTGGCAGTTATATAACCTTCTTCTTCAGCACCTTCCAGCTAAATCCAAACTAGAGGACACTCTCAAACTATATTTTGCAGAAAGCAATCTCCCTGAAACTCCAATCGTTACCTTATGGGAAGCCCATAAGGCGGTCCTTAGGGGGCGCTGTATAGCCGTATCCTCGGCCATGAAAAAGAACACCCAGATTACTAGACTGCAAGCCGAGAAGGAACTCAAAGCCCTTGAGCAGAGGTTACAGACACATCTCTCCTTACCCACACTTAGAAAAATATTGTATGGGGGGGAATTGGGACTTTAAATGAGGAGTGCAAACGGACACCAGCAAACGATAAGTGCTCAACATTTTTATTTGTCCATCCTAAGTCATGGAGGACATGGTATTACCACATAATAAAAATACAAAGGCACAAACATCAATTTTAAACCTGAAATAAGACATATAGATACACAATTGATGCATCCAAAGAAGTAGTTGTAGAGCCCTCTGTAGGGACAGGTGTAGAAACTGATCCTTCATGTGAGATATTAACCTTGATTGAAAAGTCATAAAAAGGTCATCTCTATAATATTTCTTAAAATGTAGAATAGCATCAATGTAAACCCTACGCGTTTCGTGGGGTAACACCCACTCGTCAGGGGTAGATGCGAAAAATCTCTGAAATATACAATTTGAAATAGCCGATGAAAAGATTATTTCTATATCAAAAAATTCTAAAAAAGAAGAGTAGGAAATTGAGAGGGCTCTACAACTACTTCTTTGGATGCATCAATTGTGTATCTATATGTCTTATCTCAGGTGTAGAATTGATGTTTGTGCCTTTGTATTTTTATTATGTGGTAATACCATGTCCTCCACGACTTAGGATGGACAAATAAAAATGTTGAGCACTTATCGTTTGCTGGTGTCTGTTTGCACTCCTCATTTAAAGTCCCAATTCCCCCCCATACAATAATAAACAGGGATGGAGACGCAGACGGTCCCTGCACCTCATTTAAAGTCCCAACATTTGTCCCTTTCACACTTAGAAAAATAGTACATCTCCGCACGACGCTTGGGCCAGGTCGAGAAAGCCTTGACCAGGCTAAAACAGACCTATTATGACAAGGGAAACAAAGCACACTCTCTCCTGGCCAGGAAGCTGGTGGAGCGAACCCATTTAGCAACCCCATACCAGATAAAGGACAGGAGGGGAGCCCAGAGGTCCCATCCACAGGACATAGTGAATGTGTTCAGAGAGTTCTATACAGATCTATACAATGACCCTAGTATTCCACACTCCCCTGTATCCTCAGAGGCAGCGGAGAGGATGCAGAAATACTTGGAGGGTAGCCGGGTCCCTAGACTTCAGAGCACAGATCTACTTTCACTAAACGCAGAAATCACTGAGGAGGAAATAGCCTTAACCATTAAAGACATGCCATTCCGTAAGTCCCCTGGCCCAGATGGTTTACCATATGAATACTATAAAGCCTTTCTCCCCGGGCTACTCCCCCATATGTGCAAGCTCTTTAATGGGTTCATGGGACAAACTCCGGTGCCCATGGACATGCAGTGCTCCTTTCTTACATTGATCCCAAAGCCAGACAAGGACCCATCCCTGTGTGCCAGCTATTGTCCCATAGCCCTATTGAATTCCGATCTGAAAATTTTCCTAAACTACTCTCCAACCCGTTAAACTCAGTGCTCTCCTCCTTGATACATAAGGACCAGGTGGGGTTTGTCCCTCTGCGACAGACGGGGGACAACACCAGGAAGGTTATAGACCCAGTGGAAGTGGCGAACAGGGGCGGTCGAGAGGCCCTCGTGCTTAGCTTAGACGCAGAAAAGGCTTTCGACCGCCTGGGGTGGCCGTTCCTGTTCGCCACGCTGCAGCACATGGGGTTTCAGGGACCATTTCTCCAAGCCATCAAACATTTATATGAGCACCCTACCACTCAAGTTAAGACCCCATTCGCCATGTCCTCTTCATTCCCAGTGGCCAATGGAACACGCCACTCTCCCCTGCACTGTTTTCCCTCTGCGTAGAGCCCCTGGCAGCGCATATCTGCAACAATCCGGACATCCGGGAGTTCAAGGCGTCGCTTTTTTGGATATACTTACCCTAACCCAGGGGTTCTCAGCTCCGGTCCTTGGGACCCACCAACAGGCCAGATTTTAAGTATTACCCTGGGGAGATGCAGACTAGAATACTGCAATCACTGAGCAGCAAATGATATCACCTGTGATGCATTTCAGTTATCCTGCAAACCTGGCCTGTTAGTGGGTCCTGAGAACAGGAGTTGAGAACCACTGCCCTAACCCAACCCAGGGTTTCCCTGCCAAATCTGCAAAAAGAACTGGAGTCCTATGGACATTTGTCGGGATTTAAAATACATTTCTCAAAATCCGAGGCCCTCCCCATTAATTTACCCCTGACTGAAGTGAACCACTTGAAGGCTAATTTTCCCTTCCACTGGAAAGTGAAATCATTGAAGTATTTAGGAATTTTCCTCTCATATGAAACTTTGTATCAGGCCAATTTTCCCTCACAATATAAGGCAATCAGGGAGCTACTGCGGAAATGGAAACGTCATCATATCTCGCTGCTGGGACATATTGCCTCAGTAAAAATGGTCATCCTTCCAAGACTGCTCTATCTATTTCAAATCCTCCCCATCCCGATTCCCTACAGAGCTCTTTGTAAACTAAAAACTTGTAAACTATGATTTTTTTGGGACCATAAACGTAATAGGGTTCCCCTGGTGGTGCTGCAGGCCTCTAGGCACGATGGAGGTCTGGGTTTTCCTAGATGTAGGTAGGTTCTATCTATCAGTTCTGCAGCAATGGAGATATTCAACTATATGGACACTAGAAAGGTGGATTTAGGAAATATTTTTAATCAGGAGGTTATCATTAACAAACAAGATATGCAATTACATTGGTACACCTCTTTGCTTTCAGACTCTTATAAAAGCCAAATGCGGTAGATGGACGCGTGATCTCCTCGCTCTGTCGGCCGGCGGCCTAAAATTAGCTTTTTCAGCAGAGCCGACTACCTTAAACACCAAATAATGGCAGGTAGAAGTTCATCATCGAACCGGAGACACCCGGATACCGGGACACAACTCAGCCGAACTATCCCGGAGCTGTTCCGGAGCGGCCAACAGGATACACAGGCCTCGCAACAAGTCTCTGACGGAGGAACAACCTGCAGCGGCCTTGATTTGGGACACAGCCACCAGGTGAGCGGGCACCAGGCACAACTACAGCCCCCACAGTTTCTAAGCTTGGCGGACCTCACCCATTACCGCTGAGGCACACATCGCCAGTGTAGGAGATGTACTAGGTTCGCCAACCGGTGCCTGACTTACAGACTAAATTCAAGTCGCTAGCGGCGACTGTTTCATGGGAAATATAGTCGGCGGTGGCGTACCTCCAGGCGGTTCGAATCTTTGACACCCCCGACATCAACACGGACCACGGGCGAGTGGACCACCGACACAGGGTTTAGTTCCGGCGACGTCCAACAAGGAGGCAGTCTCTGAACAACGCTCCGGACACATAGGACAACCGGCGAGGCCTTGTCGAGGCCCTATCAAGCCGACTCAACACAGGGCCATAGGCCCACA
>BLSH010486791.1:69846-80706 GCA_018402905.1 Glandirana rugosa | reverse complement strand
GCTCCTTAAATGTCTCCACGCAGGAGAATGGTTACAAAATCAAGACTCGGTGGTATAGAACCCCGGACCTGATAAACAAATTTTACCCATCTGTATCAGACAGTTGTTGGAGATGTGGCACAGATAAGGGTACTTTCCTCCACATTTGGTGGGACTGTCCCCGTCTTCTCCATTACTGGTCTGAGGTCCATGCACTGGTCATTCAAATCTCGGACCTCGCACTAGAATTTAGCCCAGCACAATATCTGTTACATGTGTCACCGATCTCCAAAGCAGCGTATTTCAAATCAGTAGCGATGCATTTGATCAACACTGCAAGGATGTGTATCCCCGTGCATTGGCGCTCAACATCGCCCCCAACAATTGCAGAATGGCTTAACCGTGTTAACAGAGTTGCTGAAATAGAAGAATTAATTCATATTTCACAGGATAATGTACATAAATTTTCCAGAACATGGGAACCCTGGTTCTCCTTTAAACGCACGAGTAAATACCTGAATTTAACCACCTCCCCTTGAGAAGTAGAGGAATACAGTTCGGTTTAGGTTCTAAAACAAACGTCCCTCACAGGTCCTCCTCGCTGGTGTGAGCCCTCACTTGTAAGAGAGAGTGGCTGGTCCCTCCCCCCCCCACCTCCTTGCCCTCCCCACAAGACCTCATTACCCGATATTAGAACTTCCATCCCTCTACGGGCCCTACTCTCCCGCACCCCACCTCTTGGCCCTTGTCCCCCTCGTCCGATATCCAGATCCCCATTGTACCCTACCCTTCATCCTACTACCCATTCTGGGTAACATGTTCCCCCTTCTTCCATTCGCTATATATTAGTTATTGTCCCCCTCTCTAGCCATTTCCACCACCCTTTTCGGAAACTATACGGACAGATGACAGGTTTAGACCCCTTGACCATGGGAAGCGTAGTCCACCAGGCTCTTGAAGAATATTCTCGGCCTCTTACTCTACTCAACTTAGACAAAGGCCAACATAGTTGCAACTGCTTACCTCTCTTATTTTCCTTTTTCTTTTTCTTTTCAAAGTGTACTTTATCTAATTGTCATTACACTGTATTACTGTTTTTTGTTTTTTTTTGAGGCTTTGGATCTTGTTGCATTTGCACTTAACGTATTGTATGGAAATTTGTGAAACTTTAATAAAAATTTCTTGTGGAAAAAAAAAAAAAAACAAACAAGATATGGATGGATTGTTGAAACATTTGAAACACAAAATGGAAAAAAAGTTAAGAGTATGGTGGGACATAGGCACTTTGGAAATGTAAACCACTGAAAAAATTACACCAAGGAGATTGAGATGGGAAGTTTCACCCAATGACAGGCTCAATGATAGAGGTCTCATGGAAGAATGGTATAATTTCTTCAACCTCAAAGAGGGCGAACTCCTTCAACAAATTATCAAGAGGAGGCAATTCAAACTCAAAATGATCGAGAATGACATAAGGAACATTAAAGAAGAACTGTCGCCATTCATGGACAATAAAGAATTTAAGGAGAAAGAAAAAATTCTCCAGGAATAGATCTCTAAATATGATAAGCAAATACAGATGAAAGAACAGAAAAAAATTAAAAGAGACATTGCAGACTACAAGAACATGCAAGTCTATAAATGGCAATCTATGGACTGTTATACAGAAGAAGACATAACAGACACTTCCATTAATGAGGAAACCAGAGAATCTTCAGAGGAAGAAAAGGAGGAAGAACATTGGAGAATAACAAATAATGTTACCCCACACAGCCAAAGAAACGTAAGACAGAGACCAAGAACACCATCTCCCAGACGCAGAGAGAGACCAAATTATCAGAGTCCAAGGAGACAACACCAGAACGAATATTACACAGCTACGCCAAGAACACCAGGAATCCCAAGACACCCCAATAGATACTTACCTTTGAGAGATGCGTATCGGCATAACCAGAATAGGGATTTTTACATGGAACAAAGAAACAGACCTCCAAGATTCTGGAGAAACAGACCAATCAGGCCACCAAGATGGGGACCCCCGCCCTTCAGGGGACCTCCGAGGGACCAAAGATGGAGAAATGCAGGACCAAGGCCCACATACCAAGAAAGTAGAGAAGTAGAGAAGTATATTGGGATACTCTGAGACGCCTGAGACAACAGGAATGGGACAGAAGAGACGGATGAGAGGAAAACGAGGAGGTACAAAGAGAAAGAAAAAGAAGACGGGAAAATTAGGCATGGGTATCTTTAATCTAAGTGACACTATATTTAATGAAGAGGAATTAAAGATTCTGGACCTAGGTTTGAAATACGCACCCAGTAAGGGATTTGACAAATTTACCACTTTTGTGGATTTACATAAATTTATGAGAAAATTGAATATTAAAAAAATTTTTGCTGGCAAACCACAAAATTTAAAGAAAACCGAATCCTCAGAGTACATACAGATGACACTAAGGAATAAGTCTACGTTTAACCCACGAAACACAAATAATGCAAGCCTAGATGTCTTCCAAAGATTGGTTGAAGAAGACATAAAGAAACTGAAGGTGAACAAATTACAAGAGGGGACATCTGGAAAAACATCAAAAAAATTGAAAAGAAGAAAGATGTAGTTATAAGACCAGCCGATAAAGGTGGGGGGTTGGTGATATTGAATAAGAAAGATTATGAGGAGGAGATGAGAAACTTATTGGAAGTAGAGAATACATATAAGATTTTGAAGAAAAATCCTAAAAAAGAACATATGAAGAAACTACAAAAATTCCTGGAGAAAGTAAAAAAAGAAGGCAATATTAACAACAAAGAAGCCAAATACCTGGCCCTGAAAGCACCCAAAACTCCAATAATATATTACCTCCTGAAAGTACATAAAAACCAAGAAAAACCCCCCGGCAGACCCATCGTAAGTGTAATCGACTCAGTACACTCCAGATTAGGACAATACTTGGACCAATTCTTGCAACAGCTGGCACAAAAAGGGAAGTCCTATTTGAAAGATAGTAGACAACTTCTAATAGAACTTAAAGATTTCAAGGAAGAAGATGAAGAACTGCTAGTTACAATAGATGTGAACTCCCTATACACGAGCATAATACAAAAGGACGCATTAGCAAGCACAGAGTGGACTCTATATAAATACACAAAGTATAGGCAGAAGCAAATAGACTACATCCTGCAAGGCCTAGAAATGGCTATGAGGGGCAGCTATTTTTGGTACAAAGGTAAATTTTACTCACAGACCAAAGGAGTGGAAATGGGGGCTAAATTTGCCCCCAGTGTAGCAAATATCGTCCTCAATAAATGGGAAAAGAAACCATTTTTGATAAAAAACGACCAGAGATAACCTTTTATCGTAGATACATAGACAATATCATCTTGATTTGGAAAGGATCAGAAGAAACTTTAAAAGATTTCATCAATGAACTCAATCACAACAGATACGGTCTATCCTTGATAGGGAATTGGAATACAACGGATATAGACTACCTTGATTTAACCATATTCAAACACAATGGTAAATTACACACCAAAACATTTTTAAAAAAAAACGGCAGAAGAAACGGCTACATACCCAAGAATAGTTGTCACCACCCAAGGTGGATTGGGAATATACCCAAAGGGCAATTCATTAGGATCATGAGGAACTACAGTAAAATATAACACTACGAGGCACAAACAAAGATCCTTATAGACAGATTTATGGAGAAAGGATACGACCGCAAGAGCCTGGAGAAAATGAAGGAAGAGGTGAAGAAAATGAATAGGAGTGAAATGTTGAGTACCAATAAAAAGAAGAATAAAGAGAGAATGAAATGGCCTTTTTAACAGATTTTAACCGACATTACAAAAGAGTGGAAAAAATTATCAACAAGCATTGGGCCATACTAAAGACTGATAACATTTTAAAAACCCTTCTTCCAATAAAACCAAAATGTATATATCGTAAAGTACCCACAATTAGAACCAGGTTGGTGCAGAATGTATTAGATCCTCCAAAACAAATAAAAGTAGCCCCTAACCTCAAAGGTTTCTTTAAGTGTAAAAACTGCCTACCCTGTCAAACAAGCAAAAGAGAAGAAAATAAAATTACAACATTTACTTCAAGCTCCACAGGACAGAAATTCAACATAAGAGATCTCATCACCTGCAGAAGCACACACTTTACATAACTTTTGGAATGCCCGTGCAAATTACAATGTATAGGACGTACCACAAGACCTTTATACAAAAGAATTAGGGAACATATCAAAACATTAGAAAAGGATTCCCCCAGCATAGTGTCTCCAGGCACTTTAAAGAGTATCACCAAAAAGACCCTCAGTATTGTCCTTCTGTGAGATAGACAAAAACACTAGTCACTGGCAAGGAGAAGACTTGACAAAGAAAGTCTCACAAAATGAGACTAAATGTATATTCTTAATGAATACTCTCCAACCGGAAGGGAAGAATGTCGAGATCGACTTGAATTGTTTTATTACAGATTTTTAACAACATTTTTATAGATACATATCCTAGATACATATTTACGGTCCGCTGGCACATCCTTCTCTTTATTAACACACGTATTTATATTTTCTATTTTTTTTAGCCCCACATATGACACATCTTCTTCGCATATGAACATCCATATTCAATTTTGTATATGATTACCTCCAATCTCACGATATCTACACTTACATTTATATATTTATATTCACATTTATTCTACTTTTATGTTTTCCTATTTTTATTTTTATTTTTACTGATATTTATTTATTTTGAACATTCTCCATGTTCTAAGTTATTAGTGTCCATACTCAACTCTTCTCCCTTTTCCGGGTATAATTTTATGGAAATTTGATTAATTTTCTATGTAAATTTTTTATGTACATTTTTCATGGACATTTTTAACGTACAATCCAAATATTTCCACAATATTCTCACCCTTTTCAAACAGTTTTGAATTTCTACATAGTTTTAGGTATCCCATTAATAGAGTTGAGCGAACCCGAACTGTAAAGTTTGGGTCTGTACCGAACTTTGGGGTGTCCGGGACCCGAACCCGAACCCGGACTTTTCAAAAAAAGTCCGGGTTCGGGTCCGGGGTTCTGGTAATTTTACCAAAAGTTCTGAAAATTGCTGTAAAAAAGTCCAGGAAAGTCCTAGAGGTCTGCCAAAGGAAGGAAAATGAGGGTAAGGGTGGGACAAGTGCCCTACAAAGAAATGGGGACAGGGAAATAACTAAAAGCATTTTTAAAAAAATAAAAACATAAAAAAATCAAAAATGGAGGTGGATGTGGACCATGGAGGTGGAGAGTTTTTACTAAAAACTCTATGTGAAACTATAGCAGAGCGAAACCATATCCCTGTTCTTCTCTATGCTGTAGTTTCACACAGTTTGCAGATGTTTGCAGAACAGTTTGTCCCGGATTTTAGTTAAAGTGTCACACACAGTTTCCAGATGTTTGCAGAACACTGATATGGGTTCGCCCCGGTTTTTGTTAAAGTGTTACACACAGTTTCCAGATGTTTGCAGAACAGTAGTTCAGTTTGTCCCGGTTTGAGATAAAGTGACACACACACTTTCCAGATGTTTGCAGAACAGTAGTTCAGTTTGTCCCAGTTTTACTTAAAGTGACACACAGTTTTCAGATGTTTGCAGAACAGTGATATGGGTTCGCCCCGGTTTTTGTTAAAGTGTTACACACAGTTTCCAGATGTTTGCAGAACAGTAGTTCAGTTTGTCCCGGTTTTAGTTAAAGTGACACACACAGTTTCCAGATGTTTGCAGAACAGTGGTTCAGTTTGTCCCGGTTTTAGTTAAAGTGACACACACAGTTTCCAGATGTTTTCAGAACAGTAGTATGGTTTGTCCCTGTTTTAGTTAAAGTGTTACACAGAGTTTCCAGATGTTTGCAGAACAGTAGTATGGTTTCTCCCGGTTTTAGTTAAAGTGTTACACACAGTTTCCAGATGTTTGCAGAACAGTAATATGGGTTCTCCCTGCTTATTTATACTTTTTTTACACAGTTTGAAGATGATTTTAGAACAGTTATATGGCTTCTACCGTTAATTAATGCTTTTCAGACCCAGTTTGAAGATGGTCCACATCCACCTCCATTTTTGATTTTTTTATGTTTCTATTTTTTTAAAATGCTTTTAGTTATTTCCCTGTCCCCATTTCGTTGTAGGGCACTTGTCCCACCCTTACCCCCATTCCCTTCCTTTTGCAGACCTCTAGGACTTTCCAGGACATTTTTACAGCCATTTTTGTGCCTAAAAGTTCGGGTCCCCATTGATTTCAATGGGGTTCGGGGTCCGGAACAAAGTTCGGGTTCTGTCCGGACCCGAACCCGGACTTTGTCCCGAAGTTCGGCCGAACCAGCAGAACCCGGACTTCCAGAAGTTCGCTCAACTCTATCCATTAATATACAGGGTTCATCGTTTCATTGTTTTTATCGTTGTTTTTATGATTATTAATAACACATTTATAACATTTTAATTATTGTAAAATGGCATGCCCATTGCGGCTCCCGCCTGGTTATAAAACTGCAGTTCCCCAAAACCGTCAGGTGGTGCTGACCATATAAGTTCACCATCCATAACTCCTTCCAAAAAGATGGCCGCCCACCTCTACAAATGACGACGGTTAGCACAATAACCTAAAAAATGGCCGCCTACTTCCATAGACGGCGACATTTTAGTACAATACTATAACCACCAAGAAAATGGCCGCCCACATCCAGTGAAGGCGACATATTAACCCACAATTGGCAATAGTATCTAAAGACCGGGAGCACAATGTGACGGCACCGCTCCAGTAGACGTCCTATGACGAAACGCGTAGGGCGGGGCTTATACGTCACACATTACTTCCGGTTTTGGGCCGTGGAACGCAGAGGACCCGGCGGATATCCTGTTTAGATGCAACTGCTCGGTTTTTCATGCAGACATGTGAGTTTTTACTGTTTTGGCTATTAAAATTTGGATCAACAATATTGCACAAGGTATTGTCCCTCTTTGCATGGTTGGATTGAAATGGAGGGGTGAAGTTCAAGAGGCTTCTTCTGATTTCACTAAGTGTGTATCCCTCCAGTGGGGAGTGCTTTCTGGTAGCGAAGTACAGCAGGCTTTTGTGATTCTACTAAGCGTGTACCCCTTCAGTGGGGAACGCTTTCTGGTGAGTGGCCTCACATTTGCAGTGCAAGGAGGGGAACACTTGATGCACAGTGTGGAGTGAAAGTTAATGCCACGGCGAAATGTAACCTTCTAGGTAGCAGCCTTTCACACAACCAGTAGAGAGATTGCTAACATTCATGTGGATGGAAGATATCTCATTGAAATTGAATATAGCACTTTGAGACAGTTTTTTACACATTGAGGAGACTTTTTGAGTATTTGTCACAGCACCTTTTTGGCACATTTGCACTTTATAAATTCCTTTGGATGATATATGTTCAGGACTATTTTTTGCACATAATTTGTTTTTGCACATAATTTATATTTTTGCACATAATCCATCTAGATATGTCATTCCTAATCAATATGGATTAAGTATATGTTTACATTTATGGTTTCCATTGTAGCACTTTACCTTTTAACCAGCTCTTCTTTGTTTTTTGTCACAAACACGGTTTTTATTCCATGATTAATTTTTTAAGATGTCTATTATAATATTGATTTACCTTATATCATTCACTTTGAATATCAGAGTATAGCAATTACCACAAAAAGGGAAACCACATGGACATTATACTTCAATTTTAATTTTAATTCAACATTTACCAGCATACTGGAAATTATATTTAATGTCAATATTTATTAGCACTATACGATTGAATGATTAAATAACAGAGCAGCACCATATCCACCTTAATTTTATTATATTGGGTTTTCCTAACCTCACCCAATATTATCAAGCCGTCCAGCTGCGAGCCCTGATCTCTTGGTGTCCACAATGCTCCTACAATAAGTGGACGAAAATCAAAAGAATTTTTATGGCGCCGGTCCACCCAAAGAGCTTGTTGTGGGGTGCGGGGAGGGAGGTCAATGCGGGTAAGCTGTTGGGACCAATGTCCCTCCTGAGATCACTTTGGCTAAAACTTTCCCTTGGACCATGGGTTACAATCTGATAAATCATTATTGACCTCCTTCCTCTACAACCCCAGACTGCTGGCCAGCCTCACCCACCAGATGTCGGCACTGTGGGCTTTGAGGAATCTCTTCCATTTTGGCCACTTAGTCGACCCCTGCACCCGTAAACTTCTATCATTTTCTGCCATTCAGGACAAGTTTGGGATCCCTTCTAGGGAATTCTATGGTTATCTCCAGATAAGACACTTTGCCCAAGACATCACCTCTAATCTGCAATTCGCCCCCCCCTCACCATTTGAGAGGATAGTCCTGGAGGGATTGACAGGGAGAGGTCAGATCTAAAACATATATTGGTTACTCAATACCGTCCCCCAGCTTCAGCAGAATAAACATGCATATATGAGAAGGTGGGAGAAGATGTTGGGGGAGTAACCCCCTTTAGAGGCCTGGAGGACAGTCTGGTCTCATGCTGCTAAGAGCTCAAATTGCACCCTGTACAAGGAAAATGTCTACAAAATTATTTACACTTGGTACATGATGCCAGACAGACTCCATGCCATCTATCCATCCAGCTCGGATCGCTGTTGGCAGTGTGGGGGAGCCAGGGGTACCCTACTCCATATCTAATGGAGCTGCCCTGTGCTGGTTCCTTACTGGCACATGGTGCAAGAGCTCTTAGTGAATCTATTTGGGACTTCTATACCCGACTCTCCCAAGATCTTTTTACTTGGTTTCTCAGTACCAAAGTTGGCCAGGCAGCACAGAAAACTCCTCAGACACATACATAAATTGGAAGAGACAGAGCCCCCCCACCACTGAAGCCCTATATGCCAGGATAAAGGCTAGAATGCAGTATAGGCTGGAGGCTCACGACAGGATATTGGGGCTGTGGCATCGCCTGGGGGATGCACCCTGATCGCATCATTGGAGGTTGGTGAGACATATTTCTTTCCGCTGCTCTTCTTCCTTCTTTTCCTTTCTTCTCACTTCTTTTTCCTGTTTACTAAATTTTCCCCAAAGTTTGCTCTAGTTCATTGGGTTTTTTTCTTTATTCAGAAGGTATTCTAAGCTATCGCATTTCAGTCAATAAACTGAATAGCAGCTCACATATCATAGTTGACTATCCGGAATGGACATGTTTTCATCTCAGAGGGAAGGTATTTTTCTAGTTGATGAGCTAGGTGCCCAAGCACTGTATTTGCAGAGTTATGTGTTAATCCTATGTCAACCGACTTTTTCTAACCTTAACACTATAATGTTTACATCCCGTATGTATGCTTTTCATTCTTGAACTATGACTGTATGTGAATAACCTATGCTTTTTCTATACACAATAAAAATTGCTAATTGGGGAAAAAAAATAATAATCAGCCTGTCCATAAGCTAATACTTGGAAACCTTCAGCCCACTGAAAATGGGTCACAGTAGTGCAGAATGCACTCTTGTGATCCACAGGAGAAGCACAGCCAAATGAGCTTTAGCTGTACTTCTCCTTTAACCTACTAACATGTTTTGGAGTGTACTCAGAGGAAATCCACTAAGGCAGAACATGCAAACTTCATGCAGGTACTGCCATCATTAGGATTCAAACCTACGACCCTAGTGCTTCTAGGTGGAAGTGCTAACCACTTAGCCACTGTGTTTACCTAAACTATACAGACATGCATAATGGAAGTTGTTTTAATTGCCAAATTATTTTTAATTTTGTGCATTTTGGTCTAGACTCAGTATAGCCAGATCCTTTAGTCTTCAACTTTTATTGCAGGCTCAGCACAACCTGGTCAAGCCTGCTGATTGCGCAAGGAAGAAACAAAACTCTAACCAGTGACAGTATATCTGGGATTGTAGCAAACACTTGGAATTTTTGCCATTTTCTTTTCATCTGGAATTCACATAATAGATTATAAATTTTAGCTCATGTGCAGTGAATGCAGTTAATATAAAGACAAACTAATGTAGCACCCTTGTCCTAAACAGGGTTGATAGTAAATTTAGTAGTGCTAGGTGGTAACTAGCCTGTAGTCTTAATCAACTGGTTTCTTTCCTAAGATTGAGTTTCATTGTGGTCTCTCTCTTCTGTCCATAGGTGGCACTGTTCCATTTGGCATTAGAATGATAGACTACAGTGAATTCAGCTTATGTGTAGAGTTGAGCGGACACCTGGATGTTCGGGTTTGGCGGGTTCGACCGAACTTCGCAAAAAAATTCAGGTTCGGTACTGAACTTGACCCGAACTTGACCCCGGACCCCAAACCCCAAACCCCATGGAAGTCAATGGGGACCCGAACTTTTCGGCACAAAAATGGCTGTAAAAAAGTCCTGGAAAGTGCTAGAGGGCTGCAAAAGGAAGTAAAATGGGGGTAAGAGTAGGACAAATGCCCTACAAAAAATGGGGATAGGGAAAATAACTTAAAATCAAATAAAAAAAATAAAAATGGGAAGGGGGGGTGGATGTGGAGTAGGAGCCTAGAAGTTGACTAGGCCGTGGCCATGGCAGTGTAGGTGGAAGTGGCAGTAGTGGAGGAGGAGGAGGTAGCCAACACTTTTTGTTGTTTGTTTGTTTGTTTTTTTCTAATTGGGGTAGCCCCCAAAATATTGAGGCATATTAAAAAAAACAAGTATACCAATGGCTGTTTGAGGCCGGTCTAAATGTCTATTCTGCAGGACTTCTTACAGGAGCAGCAGGGACCTCTCCCTATAGAACTAGGAGATGATTTTAGAACAATTTGTCTACTAACAAGATTTTAGTAGAGGATCAAGATATCCCTCTCCAGGGACGACGAGGACATTCTTCAGGACGTCTTA
>BLSH010486791.1:56786-69836 GCA_018402905.1 Glandirana rugosa | reverse complement strand
ATTCTGCAGGACTTCTTACAGGAGCAGCAGGGACCTCTCCCTATAGAACTAGGAGATGATTTTAGAACAATAATCTGTCCCTTACAGCACCAGCAGGAACCTCTCCCTACAGAACTAGGAGAAGATTATAGAACAATAATCTGTCCCTTACAGCAACAGCAGGAACCTGACCCTATAGTAGTAGGCAATGATTTTAGAACAATAATCTGTCCCTTACAGAAGCAGCAGGAACCTCTCCCTATAGAACTAGGAGACGATTTTAGAACAATAATCTGTCCCTTACAGCACCAGCAGGAACCTCTCCCTATAGAACTAGGTGATGATTATAGAACAATAATCTGTCCCTTACAGCAACAGCAGTAACCTGACCCTATAGCAGTAGACGATGATTTTAGAACAATAATCTGTCCCTTACAGCAACAGCAGGAACATGACCCTATAGCAGTAGGCGATGATTTTAGAACAATAATCTGTCCCTTACAGAAGCAGCAGAAACCTCTCCCTATAGAACTAGGAGACGATTTTAGAACAATAATCTGTCCCTTACAGCACCAGCAGGAACCTCTCCCTATAGAACTAGGTGATGATTATAGAACAATAATCTGTCCCTTACAGCAACAGCAGTAACCTGACCCTATAGCAGTAGGCGATGATATTAGAACAATAATCTGTCCCTTACAGCAACAGCAGGAACATGACCCTATAGCAGTAGGCGACGATTTTAGAACAATAATCTGTCCCTTACAGCAACAGCAGGAACCTGACCCTATAGCAGTAGGCGATGATTTTAGAACGATAATCTGTCCCTTACAGCACCAGCAGGAACCTCTCCCTATAGAACTAGGAGATGATTATAGAACAATAATCTGTCTCTTACAGCAACAGCAGGAACCTGACCCTATAGCAGTAGGCGATGATTTTAGAACAATAATCTGTCCCTTACAGCAACAGCAGGAACCTGACCCTATAGCAGTAGGCAGCTATTCAACAGGCGGGATAAAATACCCGAACCCAAACTTTTTTTCAAATGTCCAGGTCTGGGTCACGGACACCCCAAAATTCGGTACGGACCCGAACTTTAAAGTTCGGGTCTGCTCAACTCTATTTATGTGTGAATATGTTTTCTCAGCCAATCAGCAGGAGTTTCTTTGGCTGCTGAGCATGCTGGGATAGTCTATTTAATTGGAAGGAGTTAGGTGATCTGGGTTCTTTCCACCTGGGCTGCGGCCTGGGTGTGTGTGTATAAAGCAGCAGCTGAGGGTTAGGCCTGAAGCCTGAGTGCTAGCCACGTGTGTAGAGGCACAGCCCAAGGGGGGCCTTGTTTTTTGCCGGAGGTAAAGGAGCAGCAGTTGCCAGAGGGACGACCACTTCTGTTGCTGGAGGCAAGTCTAGAAAGGATGGCGTTCTGAAGCAGTATCAGAGCAGATGCTTCACCAGCCAGGGACAGTAAAGTAAGTGGGAAAGCTGCAGTGGATGAATACAGCAGGCTGTGGGTAAAGCTTGAAGGAGTACAGTGGGTAGCTGTAAATAAAGCTTGAAGATAAGTACAGTGGGTAGTTGTGCATGAATCCAGAGGGATCCAGCGAGTAGCTGTGAGCCCAGGGACCCAGTGGGTAGCATAGGTGAAGCTTGAAGAATACAGCGGAAAGCTGTGAGTTGAGCTTGGTGGATCCAGCAGGTAGCTGAGAGCCCAAGAAGTCCAGTGAGAGACTGCGAGCTAAGCCTGAAGACTACAGTGGGTAGCTGTGAGTGAAGCTTGAGAAGTCCAGCAGGTAGTTGGGAGCTAAGCTTGCAGAGCTACAGTGGGGTACTATGATAGAAGTTGTTGCTATAGGAGACAGCAGTTGCTACAAAATACAGATCACTGCATTCCGCTTAAAGGCACTTTTTATGTATTGCTGCCTGCCTAGTTCTATTTTTGTCTGTGGGGTCTGACCAATTTGCTATTGCATTTGCCTAAGGGTGTCCTGGGCCCTAACCTTCTCTTCCCTGTTCCTGTTAAGAGAAATAAAACTCTTTTTGTTCATTTTAGAAAGTGACTGGTGCCCATCCTTTCTATCTTGCACTACACCCACCATGCCTAGTAACCTGCACCCTGAGGAGGAATGTCAGCTTTCCCTGATTCTGAGGATCACCACCAGGCCTCTGGAGGTCGGGGAGACCACTACATTTTGGCACCCAATGTGGGGCATGATGTCATTTTTGCTGTAGTTGCCCCTGGCAATGGACTGCAACTACACAAGAATTTTGACTGGCTCCATGGAAAAATGGCTCATAACATCTTTATTCCTCAGAGACTGTTTTGTTATCCATCTAAACTATGTGGGGAAGAATCAACATGTCTTTTTGCTCTTGGGAGAGTGTCAGCCTGGTCTTTTGTCACTTTATACCAGTGCTGAAGGGGTTAAGGCAGACCCCACCATGGTATTGGCATGCTGCTGGAGAAAAGGGGCAGGCACTGAAGTTCCTGAAGAGCATGTGAACCAATCCCTTGGCAGGGGGAGGAGTCACTGCTCTACAGAGGAGGAGACGGAGTTGCAAATATATACGCACAGCCGTCCATGCGACACGTGTTCCAAGGTCGTTGGGAAAGAAAAGAGTTGCTGAGTGTGGAGAAAATGTCCAAATTCATCCATCCGGCTTCAGATGAGTATGTTCCAAGGGTCATTACTAGTCTTTTCACCTCTAGATAGACTATTACTGATATGGGCCTCCTGGGGAGGTACATCTCCCAAAGTTTCACAGCCATGGGAATAGTTTGCAGGCGATGGTCCGGCTTTGCTGTGTTTTACACTCCTGGAGTCATTGTTAACCGCACCTGCCAGACTCATCGTTCCGGCAGTGGAAGTGTCAGTTCCCACTGCCATTACTTCTCCTAAGTCTCCTGCTGCCACTACTAGCTCTGACCAGGAAGTGCCCACAACACCCATCGTCTCTAAAGGAATCATAATGCCTGCATCCATCGCTACTAAAGGTGAGGCCGCAACTGAAGGACGTCAGCCTACCATTATTGCCAGTTGGGCTAGGCATGCCTGTTCGTTCTGTGGCTGTGTGAAGAGTCGGTCCTGTATCCTGTCAAGCTGGTGCCTGAAGCGGGTAAGCCAAACTGGGATGAAGAATGTGCGTAATGAGTGATAATTAGAGTTGAGCGGACACCTGGATTTTCGGGTTCATCGGGTTCAGCCGAACTTCGCAAAAAAAGTTGAGTTCGGCACCGAACTTGACCCGAACTTGACTCCAGACCCCAAACCCCATTGAAGTCAATGGTGACCCGAACTTTTGGGCACAAAAATGGCTCTAAAAAAGTCCAGGAAAGGGCTAGAGGGCTGCAAAAGGAAGCAAAATGGAGGTAAGAGTAGGACAAGTGACTCATCAGTCAGTACATGTAGGCGTGTGCACACATACTGTTCCACCATGTTGCTGAAATGCTGACTACTGCTAAGACTTTGCCTATCAGCTGGTGGTGCTGTTTGTTGTGGCGTGCTGCTGACAAAGCTTTTCCACATTTCGGCCATGCTAACTCTGCCTTCTGAGGTGCTGGTGGTGCCACAGCTGCGTTGGCGACCTCTTCCTCCTCCTCTGCCTTTGCCTTGTGCTTCCACTGAGCCCCCGGTGTCATTTGGGAATGCCCTCAGCAGCGTGTCTACCAGCGTGCGCTTGTAGTCGCGCATCTTCAGATTACGCTCCAGTGTGGGAATTAAGGATGGTACGTTATCCTTGTAACGGGGATCCAGCAGGGTGGCCACCCAGTAATCAGCACAAGTTAAAATGTATGCAACTCGGCTGTCGTTGAGCAGGCACTGCAGCATGTAGTCGCTCATGTGTGCCAGGCTGCCCAGAGGCAAAGACAAGCTGTCCTCTGTGGGAGGTGTATCATCTGTGTCCTCCGTATCCCCCCAGCCATGCTCCAGTGATGCCCACAAGCTGCATTGGGTGCCACCCTGCTGTGAACACGGTTCCTCCTCCTCCTCATCATCATCCTCGTCCTTCTCATCCTCCAGAACTGTGCCCTGACTTGAAATGTATTTACCTGGCCTATGCTGGTGCAGGAACCCACCCTCCGAGCCACTTGTGAATGACTGGCCTGATAAACGTGGAAAAGACCCCTCATCCTCCTCCTGTGCCACATCCTCTTCCATCATCGCTCAAAGTGTTTTTTTCAAGGAGACATAGAAGTGGGATAGTAACGCTGAGAACAATGTCATCGGCACTGGCCATGTTGGTGGAGTACTTGAAATACCACAATATGGTGCACAGGTCTCGCATGGAGGCCCACTCGTTGGTGGTGAAGTGGTGCTGTTCCGCAGAGCGACTGACCCATGCGTGCTTCAGCTGAAACTCCACTATTGCCTGCTGCTGTTCGCACAGTCTCTCTAAGCATGTGCAAGGTGGAGTTCCACCTTGTGGGCACGTTGCATAGGAGGCAGTGAGCGGAAAGGTTGAAGTTCCGCTGCAGCGCAGACAGGCGAGCAGCAGCAGGGTGAGAACGCCAAAAGCGTGAACAGACGGCCGGCACTTTCTGCAGCAGCTCTGACATATCCGGGTAGTTTTTTAGAAATTTCTGCACCACCAAATTCAGCACATGCGCCAGCCAAGGGATGTGCGTCAAACCGGCTAGGCCCAGAGCTGCTACGAGATTTCACCCATTATTGCACACCACCAGGCCGGGCTTGAGGCTCAGTGGCAACAACCACTCATTGGTCTGTTGTTCAATGCCCGCCCACAGCTCCTGCGCAGTATGGGGTTTATCCCCCAAACATATCAGTTTTAAAACAGCCTGCTGTCGTTTCCCCCTGGATGTGCTGAAGTTGGTGGTGAAGGTGTTACGCTGACCGGATGAGGAGGTGGTAGAGGAGGAGGAAGCGGAGTAGGAGGAGGAGGCAACAGGAGGCAGAGAAATGCCCTGCAATCTTCGGTGGCAGAAGGACATGCGCCAAACAGCTAGCCGCCTCAGGCCCACACACCACTACATTTGCCCATTCTGCAGTTAGCGAGATATAGCGTCTCTGCCCATGCTTACTGGTCCATGTATCAGTGGTTATGTGGACCTTTCCACAGATGGTGTTGCACAGTGCACACTTGATCTTGTCCCTGACTTGTTTCGTGCAGGGAAGGGATGGCTCGCCTGGAAAAGTAGTGGTGGCTGGGAACCACGTACTGTGGGACAGACACCGCCATCAGGTTTTTAAAACTGTCCGTGTCCATCAGACGGAATGACAGTATTTCAAAGGCCAGGAATTTTGAAATGCTGGCATTCAGGGCCAGGGATTGCGGGAGGGTAGGGGGTACTTCCTCTTTCTTTCCAGTGTTTGGGAGATGGACAGCTGTAAGCTTCCATGGGACATGGTGTGGAAATACTTGGGGACGGTGGTGGACATGGTGGCGTTGCTGTCACATTGTCTGTTTGCTGGGTGGCAGGTGACACTGGCACTGTAGAGGTGGAGGAAGAGGCCGAGGCAGCAGCAGAAGAGGAAGCAGGAGGAGGCCGAGACCTTTCTTGGATTTTGAGGTGCTTATTCCACTGCAGCTCGTGCATTGCATGTAGATGCCTGGTCACGCAGGTTGTGCTCAGGTTTAGAACATTTATGCCTCGCTTCAGGCTCTGATTGCACATCGTGCAAACCACTTGTGTCTTGTCGTCAGCACATTTTCTGAAGAAAGTTCTGGGGAACTCCTTTGAGCTGCCTTTGGCGTGCTACATCCCTGGGTATGGTGGGTAGTAGCAGGCGTACTGTCTAGGGGACGGTCGCTCCGATTTTGCAACCTGCTTCCTCTTTTGCTGTGCTGGTGCCACTGTGTGACCACCATCTCTTCCTCCAAACTGCACACTTTGCTCGCATGACCTTTATTCCATGTGGGGTCTAGGACCTCATCATCCTCCACATCATCTTCCACCCACCCTTCACCACTGCCCTCCTTGTCAATCTGCACACTGTGGAAAGCTGCAGCAGTTGGCACCTGTGTTTCGTCATCATCAGAGACATGCTGCAGTGGTGTTTCCATGTCCTCATCCTGAAACAGAAGTGGTTGGGCATCAGTGCACTCAATGTCTTCCACTTCTGGGGCAGGGCTATGTGGCTGGCCCACGGAAAGTACACCAGCAGAGTCATCAAAAAGCAGAAAAGACTCCTGCATGACTTAGGGCTCAGACTGCTTGGCTGATTTGCAAGGGGCTGAGGTGAAAGACAGATGGCCATGGGGTTCAGGTGCCAACTCTAAGCTTTCATCAAGGGACCGGATGGGAGACAATGTGAAGGAACTGGAGGCATTGTCAGCCACCCAATCTACTATTGCCTGTACTTCTTCTGGCCTCACCATTCGTTGAGCGGCATTCGGGCCTACCATATGACATTGAAGGTTCTGTCGGCTACTCGCACCTGAGGAAGGTGTTTCACTTGTGCGTGTAGCTGGCACAAATCGACCATGTCCTCTCCTTGCAACAGGAACTTCACAACTTCACCAACACCAGCAGCACCACGACCACGCCCCTTATTTGACGCTCTCCTCATTCTGGACGCAAATGTACTATGTAGCACTATTTATTAATATTAAAAAAAAGAATAATAAACTATTAACCATCAATGTAGATGCACTTTTTATTTTTGTGCAAGAAATGCACCTCTGGCCACAAATGTAGTATTTAGAATATTTTTTTTTTTAAAACCAGCAATGTAGACGCACTTTTTATTTTTGCGCAAGAAATGCACAGTAAGGTGCAAATGTACCATGTAGCACTATTTATTAATACTAAAAAAAAGAATAATAAATGTTTATTCTTTTTTTTTTTAAAACAGCAACGTAGGCGCACTTTTTATTTTTGTGCATGAAATGCACCGCTCACACCAACAGCAGAAACCTGTCCCTACACCAGTATGAGATGATTTTAGAATGCTAATCTGTCCCTCACAGCACCGACAGGAACCTGTCCCTACTGCAGTATGAGATGATTTTAGAACGATAATCTGTCCCTCACAGCACCGTCAGGAACCTGTCCCTACTCCAGTATGAGATGATTTTAGAATGATAATCTGTCCCTAACAGCACCGACAGGAACCTGTCCCTACTCCAGTATGAGATGATTTTAGAATGATAATCTGTCCCTAACAGCACCGACAGGAACCTCTTCCTACACCAGTATGAGATGACTTTAGAACAATAATCTGTCCCTCACAGCACCAACAGGAACCCGTCCCTACTGCAGTATGAGATGATTTTAGAACGATAATAGAAACATAGAAACATAGAAAAGTGATGGCAGAAAAAGACTGAGTAGTCCATCGAGTCTGCCCCTTTTTATTTATTTTTAATCTTTTTTTTTTTATATAATTTTTTTTTTTTTACATAATCTGTCCCTCACAGCACCGACAGGAACCTGTCCCTACTGCAGTATGAGATGATTTTAGAACGATAATCTGTCCCTCACAGCACCGCCAGGAACCTGATGATAATCTGTCCCTCACACCACCAACCGAAATCTGTCCCTACTGCAGTAGGAGATGATTTTAGAACAATAATCTGTCCCTCACAGCATCGACAGGAACCTGTCCCTACTGCAGTATGAGATGATTTTAGAACGATAATCTGTCCCTCACAGCACTGACAGGAACCTCTCCCTACACTAGTATGAGATGATTTTAGAACGATAATCTGTCCCTCACAGCACCGACAGGAACCGGTCCCTACTGCAGTATGAGATGATTTTAGAACGATAATCTGTCCCTCACAGCACCAACCGAAACCTGTCCCTACTGCAGTAGGAGATGATTTTAGAACAATAATCTGTCCCTCACAGCCCCAACAGGAACCTGTTTCTACTGCAGTACGAGATGAATTTAGAAAAATAATCTGTCCCTCACAGCACCAACAGGAACCTGTTCCTACTGCAGTATGAGATGATTTTAGAACGATAATCTGTCCCTCACAGCACCGACAGGAACCGGTCCCTACTGCAGCATGAGATGATTTTAGAAAAATAATCTGTCCCTCACAGCACCGACAGGAACCTGTCCTTAATGCAGTATGAGATGATATTAGAACGCTAATCTGTCCCTCACAGTACCAGGAACCTGTCCCTAATGCAGTATTAGATGATATTAGAATGCTAATCTTTCCCTCACAGCACCAGGAACCTGTCCCTAATGCAGTATGAGATGATTTTAGAATGATAATCTGTCCCTAATGCAGTATGAGATGATTTTAGAACGATAATCTGTCCCTCACAGCACCGACAGGAAACTGTCCCTACTCCAGTATTAGATGATTTTATAACAATAATCTGTTCCTCACAGCATGGCCACGAACCTGTCCCTACTGCAGTATGAGATGATTTTAGAATGATAATCTGTCCCTCACAGCACCGACAGGAACCTCTCCCTACACCAGTATGAGATGATTTTAGAGCAATAATCTGTCGCTCACAGCACCAACAGGAACCTGTCCCTACTGCAGTATGAGATGATTTTATAACTCTTATCTGTCCCTCACAGCACCGACCGGAACCTATCCCTACTGCAGTATGAGAAGATTTTAGAACGATAATCTGTCCTTCACAGCACCGACAGGAACCTGTCCCTACTGCAGTATGAGATGATTTTAGAAGGATAATCTGTCCCTCACAGCACTGACAGGAACCTGTCCCTACTGCAGTATGAAATGATTTTAGAACGATAAACTGTCCCTCACAGCACCGACAGGAACCTCTCCATACACCAGTATGAGATGATTTTAGAACAATAATTTGTCCATCACAGTACCGACAGAAACCTGTCCCTACTGCAGTATGAGATGATCTTAGAACGATAATCTGTCCCTCACAGCACGGACAGGAACCTTACCCTACTGTACTATGAGATGATTTTAGAATGATAATCTGTCTCTCACAGCACCGCCAGGAACCTGTCCCTACTGCAACATGAGATGATTTTAGAACGCTAATCTTTCCCTCACAGCACCAGAAACCTGTACCTAATGCAGTATGAGATGATATTAGAATGCTAATCTTTCCCTCACAGTGCCAGGAACCTGTACCTAATGCAGTATGAGATGATATTCAAACGCTAATCTTTCCCTCACAGCACCAGGAACCTGTCCCTACTCCAGTATGAGATGATTTTAGAACGCTAATCTTTCCCTCACAGCACCACCAGGAACCTGTCTCTAATGCAGGATGAGATGATATTAGAACGCTAATCTTTCCCTCACAGCACCAGGAACCTGTCCCTACTCCATTATCAGATGATTTTACAACGCTAATCTTTCCCTCACAGCACCGTCAGGAACCTGTCTCTAATGCAGGATGAGATGATATTAGAACGCTAATCTTTCCCTCACAGCACCAGGAACCTGTCCCTACTCTAGTATCAGATGATTTTAGAACTCTAATCTTTCCCTCACAGCACCACAAGGAACCTGTCCCTAATGCAGGATGGGATATTAGAATGCTAATCTCTCCCTCACAGCAGCGCCATGAACCTCTCCCTACTCCAGTATGAGATGATGTGGCACGTGGCACTACGTGACTCCAGCTCATATAGAGGCTGGGTCACATGATGCACTGGCCAATCACAGCCATGCCATTAGTAGGCATGGCTGTGATGGCTTCTTAGGGCAAACGAGTGAAATGCTTGTTGATTGGCTGCCCTGCAGCTATTCAACAGGCGCCAAAAATAGTCTGGGTCACATGATGCACTGGCCAATCACAGCCATGCCATTAGTAGGCATGGCTGTGATGGCTCCTAAGTGCAAACGAGTGAAATGCTTGTTGACTGGCTGCCCTGCAGCTATTCAACAGGCACCAAAAAATACCCGAATACCGAACCCGATCCCGGATTTTTTTTGAAATGTCCGGGATCGGGTTCGGGGCACGGACACCCTAAAGTCCGGTATGGACCCGAACTTTACAGTCCGGGTTCGCTGAACTCTAGTGATAATCATTTATGTGTCTATTGAAGTGTGCTAGATATCTACCTTTGCTGCAGTTATGGCCTCTGTTGTTTAAGTTACGGCTGGGACACTTGTTGTCAGTCAGAATTGCTGGTCCTGTTCTGAGTATTCACTGCAATGTTGCTATTCCAGAAATAAGGAAAAGTTATTCACAGCCTGTTCAACTACTTGATTCTCGTTACTATTGGTAATGCTATTCAACTATTGAAAGCTTGTGTCAAGTCAGCGTGGAACACAGCGATGTGCTCAGTTTGGCTGTGTCCGTTCCACAAGACGTTGCTCTGCATTTGAAATATGTTGTTGTGGGGACTGTTTGCTGCTGGACGGTGTTCCTGATAACAGCAGTTGCAGGAGGTGCCCTAAAAGGGACATGCTGGCTTGTTGCCCTGGAATTGCCAGTATGCCTTGCCCTGAACAGTGATATGCTGACCTGCTGTTCCAGATTGTCAGCATTATTATTATTATTATTATTATTATACAGGATTTATATAGCGCCGACAGTTTGCACCGCGCTTTACAATATTAGGGCAGACAGTACAATTACAATACAATTCAATACAGGAGGAATCAGAGGACCCTGCTTGTTAGAGCTTACAATCTAGGAAGGAGGGTTAAGTGATACAAAAGGGCAGTAAACTGCGGTGGATGAGCTGATTGAGAAAAAAGGAGTGTAGTTATTAGGTGGTGGCAGGATAGGCTTCCCTGAAGAGAAAAGTTTTCAGGGATCGCTTGAAGGTGGATAGATTTGGGGACATTCTGACCGATTGGGGTAGGGAGTTCCAGAGGATGGGAGAGGCTCAGGAGAAGTCTTGGAGGCGAGTATGAGAGGAGGTGATGAGGGAGCTGGAGAGCAGGAGGTCTTGGGAGGAGCAAAGAGGACGGTTAGGTTGGTATTTTGAGACAAGGTTGGTGATGTAGCTGGGAGCAGAGTTGTGGATGGCTTTGCAGCTGATTGTTAGTATTTTAAATTTAATTCGTTAGGCGAGTGGCAGCCAATGGAGGGATTGGCAGAGGAGGGTGGCAGACGTTGAGTGGTTTGTAAGGTGGATGAGTCTGGCAGCGGCATTCATGAGGGACTGGAGAGGGGCTAGTCTATTTAAAGGTAGACCAGTGAGGAGGGATTTGCAGTAGTCGAGACGAGAGATGACCAGGGAGTGAATCAGGAGCTTTGTGGTTTCATTGGTTAGGAAGGGACGTATTTTAGAGATGTTGCGGAGATTGAGACGGCAAGCCTTAGAAAGTGATTGTATGTGGGGCCAAAAGGAAAGTTCAGAGTCCAGGATAATACCAAGCACCCTGACATGTGGGGATGGGTGGATGGTTGTGCCATTGCTCTTGACAGAGAAGTCGGGGGAACTGGAACGTGGGGGAGGAAATATTATGATGTCTTGTTCTTTACCTGTGAGGAAAAGCAATCTCAGTCCCCGGCCGTGACAAAGAAAGGCTGTATGTTCTATGTGCAAAGGGACTTTGTTGCTCAGAAAGATGGAAAAGTTCATCATGTTACAGTCCCTTGCATACCTGTGTGGCTAAAGTGCTTGTTTGAAAATAGCCATACACACAGTTCCAGTGTTTGTTCCTGGGAAAAGGGGAACTTACTGGAAAATTGCTGACCATGCTTGTTGCAATTACAAGAAAAAGTGCCTGTTGGACTTTGGGGCTCCAGGGACAATGGGATGTTTAGTTAATTAGTAAGGTAGGCAGGCTGTGCCGTGGTAAAGGGGCTAGTCTTTACCTCTAATAATAGAAACCTATTGTGGGGAAAACTTGGAGGCTGTCTTTCTGACCTCTACTTCTGAAAATGCTGTCATGCTGATCTTCAGCTCTTTGGGTCACTAATCAGGAAGAGGGAAGTAGATAAGATATGACTTTTCTCTGACTTTCCTGATACACATGCTTGTTCCATGTAGTATTGAAATAAAAGTATCAGAAAGGATGACAGCCAGCCAAAAATGATCTAAGCAACACTAACCTTCATATTTATCTTATGGCAGACTTACATACAGCGATTTGGCATTTTTATTGTGGTAGTAGTATGAAAGCAACCATTTCAAAAGAAAACTTTTCTTTAGAAAACAACTACCAAATTACTACCAAATTACTAACTGCTCTGCCAGCTATGCTAATGCAATGCCACTCGCATGGGGGTCATCACATCACATACACATCTGTTCTGTATTCTCAAAAAAGCGTAGCGCCCAGATGACGAAGAAAAAAAAAAGCAAAAGCTTGGAAGAAAGGCACTTAATATTCGAGTCTATGTTTTATGACCTCATACATTTTGCAAAGCATTATGCTGTAAATCCTGCAAATTTTGATATCTATATTATTAAACTAATCTTTGATGACCAAACTTACACAACATGTGAATCCAGTAAGTAAGCTATTTCTATTCAGCAAACAGCATAGCTATGCAAAAGTCCACTCAATTTACCAATTTAAGGCCAACTTCAATCATTTTAGTCCACCAACCTGGGGTTTAATACAAAAAAGCAGCTTTGACTGCATTACTCCTCTCATCTCTGAAATGTCACCTACAATAAATTCTTTCTGCCACTAGATGCCCCCAATCTTCTGAACCTAAAGATGCCCAGCATCATAAAGGCAGAAGACTGAAGGCATCTTTTGAGTCACATGAGTCATGGACCTGTCTCTGGGCATGGCACTGTGCACCTACATACACTAATATTGAGAGTGGCAGTGATACCATCTCATAACATAGATGGCAGTACTCCAAAATGTAGCACTGGGCATTGTAAAAGGAAGAGTCCAGAATTGAGTTTTTTTTCAACATTTCTTTTATTAACCGGTTACATTTACTGCTGCAAAGTGACAGGATGCCACAAATTGCCATCTAAAACGGCGGCTCGCACGTGCCCGACAGTGAAACGTCGTCATTTACATTGGCCAATTATTTTCTTTACAACTTTTTTTTGAGTTAAGACCTGAGAAGGAAAATGTTACGGGTCACGATGTAAAACCTCATGACGGTAGATACAATACTCTACCATAGTGACGGTGAGAGTTATAATCACATACATCCACGTGTCACGGTACGGGTCTCTGTCCAGGTACTGAGTACACTGAGTTTTCTACGGAAGTCAGAAG
>BLSH010486791.1:30640-53262 GCA_018402905.1 Glandirana rugosa | reverse complement strand
TCACCACAAAAATCAGCGTTTGAACTTTGCAAATGAACATATAGACAAGCCTGATGCATTTTGGAAACAAGTTCTGTGGACCGATGAGGTTAAAATTTAACTTTTTGGCCAGAATGAGCAAAGGTACGTTTGGAGAAGAAGGGGCACAGAATTTAATGAAAAGAACCTCTGTCCAACTGTTAAGCATGGGGGTGGATCAATCATGCTTTGGGGTTGTATTGCAGCCAGTGGCACAGGGAACATCTCACGAGTAGAAGGAAAAATGGATTCAATAAAATTTCAGCAAATTTTGGATGGTAACTTGATGCCATCTGTGAAAAAGCTGAAGTTAAAGAGAGGATGGCTTCTACAAATGGATAATGATCCTAAACACACCTCGAAATCCACGGGGAATTACATCAAGAGGCGTAAACTGAAGGTTTTGCCATGGCCTTCACAATCTCTTGACCTCAACATAATTGAAAATCTATGGATAGACCTTAAAAGAGCAGTGCGTGACAGACAGCCTAGAAATCTCAAAGAACTGGAAGACTTTTGTAAGGAACAATGGGCAAAGATACCTCAAACAAGAATTGAAAGACTCTTGGCTGGCTACAAAAAGCGTTTACAGGCTGTGACACTTGCCAAAGGGGGCAGTACAAGATATTAACTCTGCAGGGTGCCCAAACTTTTGCAGGCACCATTTTTTTTTGTTTTCTGTTATTTTGAAAGTGTAAATGATGGAAATAAAATCTAACTTTTGTTGACATATAAGAATGTCTAATCTGTAATTTGATGCCTTTTGGAGATTTTTCCATCATTCCTTGGCTTCTTTATGCACACTAATACAAATTTTTACCTGGGGTGCCCAAACTTTCGATCCCCACTGTACTAGTGTAGGGAGAGGATCCTGCTGCTGGTGTGAGAGACAGATTAGCTTTAGAAAATCTGTTAAAAACAGCGATTTATTGGTGGGTGGGTGCTAGAGGAGATTTTTGTTTGCTATAGTACATTTTGTTTGCTAAGCAAAGTGCCTCATATAAAACCTAAGCGATTTTTCTGTTTGTTAGGTGGGCGTTTGCAGCCATTTTTGCAAGTGCAGTGCACTTGCAACTGCTTGTGTGTCAGTGACACTACTTTAATCGTGTTCTGTTAGTTCAATTGGCAACATTTTGGCATATTTAAATACTGCTTTTACATTGCAGTTAGACAAATTAAAACATTTTTTTTTTGTGCAAAATATTACATTTGCGGCCAGCGGGGCATTACTTGCACAAAATTAAAAAGTGCGTCTACATTGCGGGTTTAAAAAAAAAAATATTCTAAATACTACATTTGCGGCCAGCGGTGCATTTCTCGCACAAAAATAAAAAGTGTGTCTACATTGCTGGTTTAAAAAAAAATAAAAAATAGTGCTACATAGTAGATTTTTTATTTCTTTTTGTGCATTTATTGCACAAAATTAGAAAGTGAGTTAAAAAATTAAAAATTAAAAAAAAAAGAATAATAAATAGTGCCACATAGTACATTTGCACCTTGCTGTGCATTTCTTGCACAAAATTAAAAAGTGCGTCTACATTGCTGGTTTAAAAAAAAAAATTCTAAATAATACATTTGCGGCCAGTGGTGCATTTCTAGCACAAAAATAAAAAGTGCGTCTACAATGCTGGTTTAAAAAAAAATAAAAAATAGTGCTACATAGTACATTTATTATTAGTGCATTTCTTGCACAAAATTAGAAAGTGAGTCTACATTGCTGTTTAAAAAAAAAAAGGAATAATAAATAGTGCTACATAGTACATTTGCACCTTGCTATGCATTTCTTGCACACAAAAAAAGTGCGTCTACATTGCCGGCTTAAAAAATAATATAAATTTGTGCTAAATAGTACATTTGCGTCCAGAATGAGGAGAGCGTCAAATAAGGGACGTGGTCGTGGTGCTGCTGGTGTTGGTGGCGTTGGTGAAGCTGATGTTGCAAGGAGAGGACGTGGTCAATCTGTGCCAGCTAAACGCACAAGTGAAACACCTTCCTCAGGTGCAAGTAGCCGACAGAACCTTCAATGTTATATGGTAGGCCCGAATGCGCTCAACGAATGGTGAGGCCAGAAGAAGTACAGGCGATAGTAGATTGGGTGGCTGACAATGCCTCCAGTTTCTTCACATTGTCTCCCACCCGGTCCCTTGCTGAAAGCTCAGAGTTGGCACCTGAACCCCATGGCCATCTGTCTTTCACTTCAGCCCCTTGCAAATCAGCCAAGCAGTCTGAGCCCCAAGTCATGCAGCAGTCCCTTCTGCTTTTTGATGACTCTGCTGGTGTGCTTTCTGTGGGCCATCCACATAGCCCTGCCCCACAAGTGGAAGACATTGAGTGCACTGATGCCCAACCACTTCTGTTTCACTATGAGGACATGGAAACACCACCGCAGCACGTCTCTGATGATGACGAAACACAGGTGCCAACTGCTTCGGCTTTGTGGTGAAGAGTGGGTGGAAGATGATGATGAGGTCCTAGACCCACATGAAATGAAGGTCATGCGAATGACGTGTGCAGTTTGGAAGAAGAGGTGGTGCTCGCACAGAGGCACCAGCAAAGCAAAAGAGGAAGCAGGTTGCAAAAGCAGAGCGACCATCCCCTAGACAGTACGCCTGCTACTACCCACCGCACCCAGGGACCTAGCACACCAAAGGCAGCTCAAAGGAGTTCCCTGGCATGGCAGTTCTTCAGACAATGTGCTGACGACAAGACATGAGTGATTTGCAAGCTGTGCAATCAGAGCCTGAAGCGAGGCATAAATGTTTTAAACCTGAGCACAACCTGCATGACCAGGCATCTACATGCAAAGCATGAGCTGCAGTGGAATAAGTACCTCAAAATCCAAGAAAGGTCTCGGGCTCCTCCTGCTTCCTCTTCTGCTGCTGTTTCTGCCTCATCCTCCACCTCTACAGTGCCAGTGTCACCTGCCACCCAGCAAACAGATGATGTGAAAGCAATGCCACCATGTCCACCACTGTCCCCAAGCATTTCCACACGGTCCCATGGAAGCTTACAGCTGTCCATCTCCCAAACACTGGAGAGAAAGAGGAAGTACCCCCCTACCCACTCACGATCCCTGGCCCTGAATGGCAGCATTTCAAAATTCCTGGCCTTTGAAATGCTGTCATTCCGTCTGGTGGACACGGACAGTTTTAAAAACCTGAAGACGGTGGCTGTCCCACAGTACGTGGTTCCCAGCCACCACTACTTTTCCAGACGAGCCATCCCTTCCCTGCATAAACAAGTCGGGGACAAGATCAAGTGTGCACTGTGCAACACCATCTGTGGCAAGGTCCACATAACCACTGATATGTGGACCAGTAAGCATGGGCAGGGACACTATATCTTGCTAATTGCACACTGGGCAAATGTAGTGGTGTGTGGGCCCGAGGCGGATAGCAGTTTGGTGCATGTCCTTCCACCCCCGAGGATTGCAGGGCATTTCTCTTTGCCTCCTGTTGCCTCCTACTCCGCTTCCTCCTCCTCTACCACCTCCTCATCTGGTCAGTGTAACACCTTCACCACCAACTTCAGCACATCCAGGGGGAAATGACAGCAGGCTGTTTTAAAACTGATATGTTTGGGTAATAAACCCCATACTGAGCAGGAGCTGTGGATGGGCATTGAAAAACAGACCAAGGAGTGGTTGTTGCCACTGAGCCTCAAGCCCGGCCTGGTGGTGTGCGATAATGGGGGAAATCTTGTAGCAGCTCTGGGCCTAGTTGGTTTGACACACATCCCTTGCCTGGCGCATGTGCTGAATTTAGTGGTGCAGAAATTTCTAAAAACTACCGGGATATGTCAGAGCTGCTGCAGAAATTGCGGGCCATCTGTGCGTGCTTTCAACGTTCTCACCATGCTGCTGCTCGCCTGTCTGCGCTGCAGCGGAACTTCGGCCTTCCCGCTCACCGCCTCCTATGCAACGTGCCCACAAGGTGGAACTCCACCTTGCACATGCTGGAGAGACTGTGCAAGCAGCAGCAGGCAATAGTGGATTTTCAGCTGCAGCACGCATGGGTAAGTCGCTCTTTGGAACAGCACCACTTCACCACCAACGAGTGGGCCTCCATGCGAGACCTGTGAACCATATTGCGGTGTTTCAAGTACTCCACCAACATGGTCAGTGCCGATGACGCTGTTCTCAGTGTTACTATCCCACTTCTATGTCTCCTTGAAAAAACACTTCGGGCGATGATGGAAGAGGATGTGGCACAAAAGGAAGAGGATCAGGAAGAGGGGTCATTTCCATGGTTATCAGGCCAGTCTTTCACAAGTGGCTCGGAGGGTGGGTTCCTGCATCAGCATAGGCCAGGTAAAAAATTTTCAAGCCAGGGCACAGTTCTGGAGGATGAGGAGGACGAGGATGATGATGAGGAGAAGGAGGAACCGTGATCACAGCAGGGTGGCACCCAACGCAGCTTGTGTGCATCACTGGAGCATGGCTGGGGGGATACATAGGACACAAATGATACACCTCCCACAGAGGACAGCTTGTCTTTGCCTCTGGACAGCCTGGCACACATGAGCGACTACATGCTGCAGTGCCTGCGCAATGACAGCCGAGTTGCCCACATTGTAACTTGTACTGATTACTGGGTGGCCACCCTGCTGGATCCCTGTTACAAGGACAACATGCCTTCCTTAATTCCCTCACTGGAGCGTGATCGGAAGATGCGTGACTACAAGCGCATACTGGTAGACGCGCTGTTGAGGGCATTCCCAAATGACACCGGGGGCTCAGTGGAAGCAGAAGGCGGAGGAAGAGGTCACCAACGCAGCTGTGGAACCACCAGTACTTCAGAAGGCAGGGTTAGCATGGCCGAAATGTGGAAAAGCTTTGTCAGCAGCATGCCACAACAAACAGCACCACCAGCTGATAGGCAACGTCTTAGCAGGAGGCAGCATTTCAGCAACATGGTGGAACAGTATATGTGCACACACATGTACTGACTGATGGGTCTGCCCCATTCAACTTCTGGGTCTACAAATTGGGCACATGGCCTGAGCTTGCCCTTTATGCCTTGGAGGTGCTGGTCTGCCCTGCAGCCAGTGTATTGTCTGAACGCGTGTTTAGCACGGCACGGGGCGTTATCACAGACAAGCGCAGTCACCTGTCCACAGCCAACGTGGACAAGCTAACGTTTATTAAAATGAACCAGGCATGGATCCCACAAGACTTATCTGTACCTTGTGCACAAAAAACATTTATACCGGCCTCACATAGCCATTGGTATACTTCAGTGAACTTATTCCTTTTTTTTAATATGTCTCAATATTGTGGGGGCTACCCCAATTAGAAAAAAAAATCAAACAAACAAAAAACAGTGCTACCTCCTCCTCCACCGCCACTTCCACCTACACCGCCACGGTCACCGCCTCCTCAACCTTCTAATCCACATCCACCTCCTCCTCCATTTTTTTTTTGTGATTTTAAGTTATTTCCCTATCCACATTAGTTTGCAGGGCACTTGTCCTACTTACCTCCATTTTGCTACCTTTTGCAGCCCTCTAGCCCTTTCCAGGACTTTTTTAGAGCCATTTTTATGCCCAAAAGTTTGGGTCACCATTGACTTCAATGGGGTTCGGGGTCAAGTTTGGGGTCAAACTCAAACTTTTTTCAGCCGAACCCGAACATCCAGGTGTCCGCTCAACTCTAGTTACAAGTACAGAAAAATTATTTACTGCTCAGCTTTGTATAGCGTTGTTAGCACATTTTTAAGTGGATATTTAAAAAAAATTGAAAACTGGTAGCATATACTCTTCTAGGTTTGCCAGCATTTTTCTAGCCATTGACAGGAATTCACCCTGCAGTTGTATGTTAGGATATCAATCTGCTAAAAGGGCAAAATCCTCGTTTGTGGATCGTGCACAGCAGATGAGTGAGCAGAAGAAGGTTGGATCCTCCATGGATTGGCACAAAATGCGTTGGGAGGGGCTCATTTGCTGATGTCATGCCACCGTCTCCATGTGCTGGGCGCAGCGGCCATTTATGTAAGTGCACTTTTTAACATTTTATGATGTTTTTAATACTTGTATGGACCTTTGTGCAATAATAAATCCTACACTATGTAAATCTCTCTGGGCTCCTTGCTGGTGAGCTTGTTCATATCTAGTGTGGTGTTTTGGATATCGTTCCCCATTCAGCTGGTGACTTTGAGTGAAGATGACAGGATCCTGAGCTTGGATTTATGCCTACTATATTCATTCATCTGGTGAGTGCATGCTTTTGGTGGAGGCCCACGTGTGAAGACATGCTTTTGGCACTTGGTGATCATATTGTGCTCTATTATCTGTTGCCTCTGGTAAGCAGACAAGTCTGCTATCAATTGCACGCTTGTTTCTAAGACTCCTCACCAGGATCTCATTCAAAGAGTTTTTACGATAGAACTTTTATTTGTTCCTGCACAGCACTCCACATATTTTTGAGTATACTGATAAACAACAAATTGGCAGTCATGTTCCCCCATCCACAGTGTATTGCCAAGTTGCCTCCATTGATGATTAGAATGGAGGGTCACTGACACAACAGGGGCCAGATAAAGAAGAGGTGGAATGTGAGGGTAAGGCACAACCCCAACAATACAGGATGGCCTTCAGAGGCAGCCACCATGAAACAGTAAAAAGCAGACACCATATTCCATCAGATTGTGGAGCTGTTATCGCCCAGCCCACTGCCCACAGCTCAACTGTCTGGCCCATTTTTTAGCACCTGTACAGTCGATTGCACTGTTGCAATTTGCAAACTTTGCCCCAAGCAAATCAAGCGTGATGAAAACACCAGCTATTTGGGTACCACATGCTTGACAACATTTGGGTACCACTCAGTCCATTAGCAAGAGCACCTGAAAGCCACACAAAAGGGACGCAATTCTTCTCCTCCTCACTCCTCACCTTTCAGGTCTACTCCCGCTGTATCTAATGACCTCTCAGCAGCCTCCATGTGCAGGGATGATGTTATAGCGAATGTTGTCACAGGTTCTTGCAGCATGTCTGCCAGCAGCACAACACTAACTGTCACCCACATGTCCAGCATCTAAATTCCAGCTTGTCCAAGCTGCTGGCTTTACAGCTCCTGCTGTTCTGTGTGGTGGATTCTGCCCCTTCTGTGAATTTGCAGAATGTGCTGTACCACAATGGCAGGTTCCCAGTCACTATTTCTTTGCACTTAAGGCTACTCCAGCTCTGTACCATCACATGGAAGGCAATGTTGTGGCATTGTTTGGCAAGGCAGTAGCAGCAAGCTCCACGTTACTGCTGACACTTGGTCCAGCAAGCATGGTCAGGGATGCTGTATTTCATTCACAGCACACTGGGTAACTCAGCTTGCAACTAGGAAGGATGCAGGACAGGGCTCAGTACTGGAGCTTATTTTGCCACCACATCTCCATACAGCTGGTGGTGATGATGCAATATTTGTCAGCTCCACCCCCTCTTCCATGCCCTCCTCTGCTGAATTGTCCTATGAACCACCAGTGCCCCCTAAGCATTCAAGGGGTTATTCAATGAGTCAGGCTTCAAGGATGTCATGCAGTGCTTCAGCTGGTCTGTCTAGGGGACAGGAGCCACACCACAGCAGAGATTCTTTCAGCTCTGCAGGGGCAGGCCCAGAGGTGGTTCACGCCATGCCAGCTTGAGCCAGTGATACAAGAATAGAGGTGTGCAATAATGGCACTAACTTTCTGTGTGCCCTTTGACAGGGAAAGTTGACACATGTGCCATGCCTGGCACATGTCCTCAAGTTGGTGGTGCAGCATTTGTTAAATGGGTACCCAAGGTTACAAGATCTTTTAAAGCAGTTCTAAAGAGTCTGTTGCCAATTCAGACAGTCATACACAGCCAGTGTTCGGTTGGCTGAAATTCAGCAGGAATTCCACCTGCCTGTACACAGCCTGATTTGTGACATGCCCACCAGAGGGAACCCACATTTGGCAATGCTGCAGTGGCTGCACATGCAGCTGAGGGCTGTCAATGAGTATCTGTGTGACAGGCTAGACAGGCTCAGGGTGGCTCTGCTTTGTTTCCCCATGCCAATGGCTGCTGATAAAGAATGCATGCACTGTACTGTCACTATTTGTGGAGATGACAAGGATGGTGAGCTGTGGCAATGCATACATCAGTGCCACAATCCCTGATGTGTTCCTGCTGGAGCAGACTCTGCGTGGCTTTATGGACAGAGCACTCAAGACAGACCAGCAGGAGGAAGAGGAGGACTTCCTTTTCTTTCAAAGCCCGCTTTATGCAGACATCATTTTGCTACACCATAGAACACACACGAGGGGAGGAAGGAGGAGGATTCTGGCAGTTTTGAAGGCATTAAAGCAGAGGAAGACATATGTTAAACCTTAAGAGATGGTTTTCAGTCCCCAGAACCCTTAGGAGTAGTACATGGCTGGAAGGAGGCAGTTCCAGATACTGTGATCATCAGTGACCACGAGGACTCTGCTTCTCATGCCTCCGCAAATTTGCAGTGCATATGCTCCCTTATTCTTCAAAGCCTGAAAAAGGACCTGTGGCATTAAGGAGAAGGATCACTATTGGTTGACAACCCTCCTTACCACCTACTTACCACCATCAAGCAATCAAAGCAATGAAGGAACATGCAGCTTCCTCTTGCACCTCCTCCATCCAGCCCGGGACACTGGAAACAACCAGTGTAGCCGGGGGTGATGACGCCGCGCCTCCCAGCTGCCGTTTGTGGATCTCTGCAATAGCCGGGCTGATGTCTACCAATGTGCCTATATTCTCCACTGTTTAGTGAGTACATTACTTCTTAATAAAACCTGATTGTTACATTGCTACATTTAGATTGGCACTGCTCCTCTCTCCTTGTTTATTTGGTATTTTGGAATGTGCAGGAGATGAGTGATCAGATAACAGCCTATGTAGATAGAGATGTAGTATTGAAAACAGGAGAAGTGTGTCCTAGATTCTATAAAGCTCACCATACACTATACAATCTGATTGTACAATCTCCTTTAGATCTACCATCAATTGTGTAGTGCAAGGGCCTGCCTGATTGATAACAGAATGATTAGATAGATAGGTGTTTCCTCCTATGATATAGTTTTGGTTAATGTAAAGGAGATTGTACAGAGATTTTACAGTCAGATTGTATAGTGTATGGCCATCTTAGTACACCTAAAATAAACTAGTTGCACTTTTGGTGCCAATAAATGTTAATGGCACACCAAACACAGAAGCAAACACATATTTTCCCAAGTGACAAACACAGCATAACATGCAGTAAAACACTTGCAATCCACATCATGCCAAAATGTCCCATGAGCTACTTTGCCATGTGAAGCGCAGCTCATTGAAATCAATTGGCTGCCCTTAGTGTATCACTGGAAAAACGAGGAAAAAACATGCACTCTCACTAGAGTTGAGCGAACCCGAACTGTAAAGTTGGGGTCTGTACCAAACTTTTGGGTGTCCGGGAACCGGACCCAAACCCAGACTTTTCAAAAAAAGTCCGTGTTCGGGTCCGGGGTTCTGGTATTTTATTACACGTGTTGAAAAGCTGCCAAGGGCAGCCAATCAACAAGTGTTTCACTGGTTTTCCCTAGAAGCCATCACAGCCATACCTACTAATGGCATGGCTGTGATTGGCCAGTGCACCATGTGACCCAGCCTCTATATGGGGCTGGAGTCACCGTGCTGCATGTCATATGCTCTCAGGATGGTTTAGGGAGAGGATTCTGCTGGCTCTGTGAGGGACAGATTGCAGAACATCTCATCCTGCTGCACAGAACAATCTGATTGTGGACGAGGGAGAGATACTAGTACTGGTGCTTTGAGGGACAGATTGCACACCTCATCATGCTGCACAGAACGATCTGACTGGACTAGGTAGAGTCTGTTGCTTTAAGGGAAAGATTAGTGTTCTAAAATCATCATCAAGTTGTACAGGGAAAGGTTCCAGCTGTTGCTTTAAGGGAAAGATTAGTGTTCTAAAATCATCATCAAGTTGTACAGGGAAAGGTTCCGGCTGTTGCTTTAAGAGAAAGATTAGTGTTCTAAAATCATCTCCAAGTTGTACAGGGAAAGGTTCCAGTTGTTGCTTTAAAGGAAAGGACAGTGTGTGGGAAAAGCCTGTTTCAGCCGCGTGGAGCCATATTAGTGTTCTAAAATCATCTTCTCTGAAGTAGGGAAGTCCGTTCAAGGGAATGGGCTGCCCTATGTTTGACGAGTAAAAATGCTTCAAAACATCTGAAACAAGCACAGGCGGGAATTTCAGTTTTCACTTGTCTTGTCACGTGGAGATGTGAATGAGGCCTGACAACTGAGAGTCTCTGTCCACTCTAGGGTTGCCACCTCATCCCTTTATTTTTAGTATTTTTATTGAAATTTGTCGTACATAACAGAGTAACTTATGTAGAAAAATTTTCATAACCATACCGACAATAGCCATATAAAGAGTACAAATTTATATCAGTAGTGCAAATAGAAAACGGGAGGTAGTACAATCATTTATGGCTATATAAGAGGCATGGTAAGGATCTAGATAAACAGTCTAGGGAAACTGACAGACTAACAGGAAGAGCATCAAGTCGTGAGAGTCACAGAAGTCAAATATAATAGCTTATGAGTACAGAGTGTAGGTAAAGTCGACCAATGGCAGAAATTTTGTAACTAAATTGGTGCCCTCCAGTTCAGGACCCCCGGCACCCCCGATGGGAACAAGCTGTGCCGAGAGATGAGGACCTCCCACCCCCTACAACACCGCTCCAGAGGGACACAATCTCCAATCAACTCCTAAAGTTGTCTCCGCTGGATAGACATAAGAGCCACTGTGGATGCTTTAACCATCTGTCTTATGCTTGTGTTCCCTACCACCCTCAGGAACATAGTGGTGGCGGTAAGCATAATGATGAAGATAAAGAAAGGAGAGGAATAAGGAAAGAAGTAGATAAGGGTAGGAAAGTCTTAGAGACAGTGAGTGTAGCGAGATAGCTGCTGACTCTATCGTTTGCTCAGAGATCTTGGTTCCCTGGAATACCTGGAGTTAGAGAAACTCCCACAAAGGTCGCCCATGGTTCCCAAATAAGCTCAAATTTGTGTAAATTATCTGTTAGGATGCTAGCTAACCTTTCTTGTGTCATTAGCCAGGAGGTTTTCCGGATAGCTGCTTTTAGAGAAACCCGCTCTTGTTTCCATGCCCTTGCTATTGTAACCTTAGCTCCCAACAATATAAAATGAATTAATTTCCTGTTGGTTTTCGTATAGTTGGGGATGTATTCATTTAAAAGGGCGATAGTAGGGGACCTTGGTAGTTTGCATCCTGGTACCTTTTGGATAATACAGAATATTTTGGACCAGAAAGACCGTATTCTTGGGCACTCCCACCAAACATGGGCCATGGTGCCCTTAAGAAGACACCCCCTGAAGCATAGTGGGTCAGCAGTTGGATAGAATATAGTCAGTCTAGCAGGTGTGAGTTACCATCTCATCATAACTTTTAAACTGGCTTCAGAAATAGTGGTGTTCAGGATACCCTTGTAAGATCTGGAGCAGGCGGCTTGCCATTTTTCCAGTTCCCATTCAAACTGGAGATCTGATATCCAGTTAATCATAAAAGCTGATTTTTTAATGGGAAGAGTGAGTGCTTCGTAGATGACCGAGATACCACCCTTCTGCAATGATGGCTGACCACACCAACGTTCATAGTCAGTAAAATTAGGGGGGAGTGGTTTATCCCTCCAAATTTTGTGAAGAAAATTGGAAATTTGATAAAATCTAAATTTCTCTGAGTTTGGAAGCTCCAATTTGTTTACACAGTATTTAAGAGGGATCGGGCCGGTAGCCATGAAGAAGTGTCCTATGCGGAACAGCCCTTTGTTTAGCCACCATTGAAAGGCTTTAATATTTAACCCCGGGGGAAAATCTGGGTTATTAAAGAGGTGCGCTAATGGTTTGACTGGGGATGCTAAGGAGGGGATATGTCTGATTTTATCCCAGAGGGCCAGCTCGTTGGAGAGTGTAGGGGCCAAAATTGGAGGTCTATCTTTAGAAGAACACCATAAAAGAAAATTGAATGTGTGCCGCGGGGTGGCCTGTCTCTCTATCCGCACCCAGTCCTGCTGCTCTTGTCTAAAGTAAATAGAAGACAGTTGGGCTAGCCTGGCGGCTTGAAAATATCTCACTAGATAGGGTAAAACTAGTCCTCCCCACTGTCTATGATGAAATAGGGTTTGTTGGGGGATTCTATACCCTGAGTTCCCCCAGATGAATTTGAGGATTTTACTTGGGACTGGTAAAGAGCGGAAAAGGTAGAGGAGTCTAGGCAGCAAGGTCATTTTCACTGAATTAACTCTCCCAAGCCATGAGATTACCTGCTCAGACCAAAGCTTGAGATCATCCTCGAGCTTGCGGAACATCGGAGGATAGTTACTACCATAAAGGGTTTTGTATTTAGAGGTGAGGTTGATCCCTAAGTATTTAATGGAGGTGACGCTCCACCTGAACTTGAAATCCGTCTTAAGCTTGGCAATTATCTCAGGAGGTAGAGAGACATTCAGGGCTTGAGATTTAGTATAATTAACCCGGAGCCCCGAAATCTCTGAGAAATTTCTAAGGAGCCGGCATAAGAAGGGGAGAGAGGACATCGGGGAAGTTATGAAAACTAGTAGATCATCAGCAAACAGTCCACATTTGTGTTCCTGCTGTCCGCATTGCACGCCTTTGATATATTGATTTTCTCTAATGGCTATGGCAAGGGTCTCTATCGCAATAGTGAAAAGTAACGGGGATAATGGGCAGCCCTGCCTAGTGTCTGTTTTAATCGGAAAGGATTTGGAGTAGAATCCCTGCAATTTAATCATAGCTTGTGGGGAAGAGTAGAGTGCTCTGATAAGGCCTAAGAACCTCTCCCCAAATCCCCAATGCTTCAAAAGGGAAAACAGATAAGTCCATGAGACCGACTCAAATGCCTTACATAGGTCCAGGGAGAGCAACATCCCTTTCTGAACCAGCCCTCCTGTCCAATTGGATTGAAGTATGGAAACTATATTAATTGCCCTTCTAACTTGGTCGGGACCCTGTCGAGCCAGAATGAAACCCACCTGATCTTTGTCAATATATTGACTAATGAAAGATGCTAACTGGTTCGCCATTATTTTAGTTAGAATTTTCAGATCATTATTTATGAGGGAAATAGGACGGTAATTGTCAATGTCTTCTGGGTTTTTCTCAGGTTTAGGGATCACAGTGATGTATGCAGTGTTTAGGTGCGGCTCGACAGGGTCCCCTTTCATTTTGGAATTTAAAAATTGCATCATATGAGGAGCCAGTGTTTTGGCGAATGTTTTGTAGTAGGGGCCCGGGAGTCCATCGGGTCCTGGGGCTGAGCCCTGTTTGAGATCTTTGCTGACCTCCATCACCTCCTCCGACGAGATTGCTTCGTCCATTAAATCTCTATGTTGGTCTGAGAGAAGGGGTAGAGGGATGTCACCAAGTAACCGGTTTATTGTTTATGCATTCTCGTCGGTTCCCGGGGCTGTACAGATTCTCATAGTATTTTTGAAAGGCCCCAATAACTATGTTGGGGTTGGAGGAAGGGGGGTTACCGTCCACCCTAATTTTGGGCATATATAGATGCCTTACACGGGGAGTAAGCTTCCTAGCCAGATAGGAAGACCTCATCCCTTTAAACCTGAACACATATGAATTACACAGGTTCTGAGGCTAATTAAATGCAGATAAGTCACCAAGTGAGTTTAATTACCACCTTAATCAGCCACAGAGCCTGTGTAATTCATATGTGTTCGGGTTTAAAGGGATGAGGTGGCAACCCTAATCCACTCCCTCCTATATACTTGTATAAAGATGGCCATACAATATACAATTTGATTGCACTATCTCTGTACAATTCCTTTAGATTTACCAGAGCTATGGAATAGGACAGGGATATGCAATTAGCGGACCTCCAGATGTTGCAGAACTACACGTCCCATGAGGCATAGCAAGACTCTGACAGCCACAAGCATGACACCCAGAGGCAGAGGCATGATGGGACTTGTAGTTTTGGAACAGCTGGAGGTCCGCTTATTGCTTATCCCTGGAATAGGAGAACCCACATGAACAACCCATTGAATTTGTATCAAATCAGACAGGCCCTAATACTACATACTGTAGCTGATGGGAGAGATAAAGGAGATTGTAAAATCAGATTGTTTAGGAAGTGGGTGGAAGGTAGTATTTAATTAGGGAGGTGTGGTCCAGATTTGTAAATACACCCTATCATGGCCTCTTCTGTGATGCAACAAGTGAAGGCTTCTGGGAGATGACCTAAAGGAGGTGAATGCTGAGGCCATCTACAGGAATCTCAAAATCAGTTCAAACATTCAAATAAACTGACAAGATTTTATACCTCCTGTACCTCCTGTGGTTGAGGTAAGGGAGAGAAAAGCACATTGGGATAGATGGGAAAGAAATGGCATTAGAAAATGAAATTCTGCCCAAAAAGTTGAACTTATCCTTAAGGCCCCATACACACGGACATTTTTTACCTCCGCGTTTTTGAGTGTTTTTGCAGCTCTCCATGTTATTCAATGGCCCCATAAAAACGTTGAAGTTTTTGAGCTGTAGATGGCGTTGGCGTTTATGAGCTGAAAGCAGAACCCACGCCCAGCACGTTCTGAGGCGGTAGCGTTATGGCATTTTTGACGCTGAGACGCAAAACACTCACTAAGGTGCATTAACACCGTAGCGACGTTAACCGGCGTTTTTAGTGGCAGCGTTTTCAGGTTAAAAAATAGCAGAGGAATGTTTTTTTAAACAAAATGCGACATAGCGCTGATGCTCACTACCACGCATTAATGCCAATGCAAAATGCAGATGAAATCGCGTTTTTGACACCGATTTTTTCTTGACGTTGGTCCCGACATTACAGCTTATTTCTTTAATACGCCAGTGTGTATGAGGCCTTAAAGAGTTTTCCTCTCATTTCCTTTTTATGTCTTCATGGAAACAGGCAGCAAAAATAATGTATAAAGACAGAGGTTTTAACTAACCCCTACTCTATCAAAAACTATGGGAAAGTTTTGGCTTTAGATGTACCTGTGGCTATACTTAATTATGGCAAAAAAAAAAAGAAAACCAATGCCATTAGTTTTTTTTACATTTGCAGGGGTCAGTCACTGGTTCCAAATTGTGACATGCTGACACACCTTTTCTGCTTTCTGCAATTCATGACATTTCTTGTCAAGAAGAAAATTATAGAAAATAAATATTTTTTTCAAAGAATGCTTTTAAGAGAAAATGAAAGGACAATGTTACTTTAGTGAAGTGTTATTTTTATGTGCTACACTCTCTTTAGAATACCAGTACACATTCAGCAAAACTACATAACACTCCTTGTATTTTTTTATTTGATAAAACAATATGTTTAATTAATCTATTGGCATAAATAATGAATGAATATAAGATATTGTTGTCGATAGTTAAAGGGTAACACCACTTTTGTGGGGAAAAAATAGCAAATAAAGAAGAAATAATGTAGCGTGAACAATTGTGATACAAGTCATATTGTAATTGAATGTTATTAAAAATTACCTTTCCTTTTCAATCTGCAGCCGGTGTAATTTTCTGAGAATGCATTGCAATATGGCTACCTGGAGTTGTTCTGTACACAGAGTGTATACTGACCACTCCCCAGAAACGTAATTTCCTGCTTGTGTGATTGGCTCGCCAATTTTCCCAGAAGTCTACCTAAGATACAAGTTAGGTTTCAAGCATCCCCTGCAACAAAAATATCATTTTTGGAGAGATATGTTTAATAGGATCATGTCTAAAGGGATGCAGATTTCCTCATTAGTGCTCTCCAGCTGCACACCTGACAGTTAATTATGAAAACACTCCTATTAGACTCACTGAGTACAGAAGCACAGAGAAACACACAGGTATTTCTTCAGAATAACAAAAGGTAGGAATCTGCAACAAAGGTTGTTATAATCTTTGCAATGTGCATAGATCACCCAGAGGGGAATGTTTGTCTCTCAACAAAAGTGGAGTTACTCTTTAAAGTTGCATTTACTTTTGCCACTACGTCCACTTACATGCAGTAACTTTAGGCATTGCAAACTGTTAAATGCAGCTGTAAGAGTTTTCCGCTATTCTGGTTAAGAATGGAATACACTTTAAATAAGCTATCATTTTTTCAATTATTTTATGCTTTGATTTTTTGTCTCTGTCTGTATGCAAATTGAGGCAGTAAACAGTCACACATTTTTCTTGTTTAACATATACAAACAAAATGAGAAAAGACACATTAAAATATTTTTTATCAGTTCATACACTAATTACTGTTTCTCTGAACTCAATGAATAGACAATAAACTAATTATCACTCAAAGTGCATTTGAACTGCAATGAATGTAAAAGGCAGAAACATGTTTTGTTTCTCCAATGTATGTACAGTGCTGGAAATGACATCGTTTTGCATTGTGTTTTCCTTATATCATCTGGAATGCTTTACATTGGGTGTTTAAAGGATTTAAAGTTTATTTTTGGGCAAACAAAATGCCTAATGTAACAATGAAAAATTAATATGTTTCTTTACCTATATGGTATGGTGCACATGTGCTTTGATTTTTAGTTTTATACCTGTTGATCCTACTAGTAAAAGTGCTTTGGACCAATTCCTGCTGAAGGGTGACTATGCTGTGTGAAGGCTGATGCATTCATTGCAATGTAGTCACCCTGCCCTTTGCATCATATATTAGAGCACAAGGCTTGCCACTCCCAGACAGTCACATCATGTTCATCACTGCCCCTCCTCAAGGACAATTAGCAGTTGCAATAGCTTGTGGCTGGAGCCTCACCTCTCGTTGAATGTTACAGCAAGTGATGATTGGCACCACTACTCTACACTAACATCTGAAGAGAAAGAAAGCGGTCACATAACTGCAAAGAAAGAACATTAGAAATTACTAAATTACACCATAAACTCTAGGCAAGCAGCTTCAAATACAGCCCTGATTGTACAGGGAGAAGAAGCAGGTGTTCACCCATGTGCTGACACTGCAATCTTTTAAAATATTCCCTGCAGCACATGTATGAAAAACACCTGATTGATTTTTAATGCTTAACTACATTGCTTTAGTGTGTTTTATAAAAAATACAGGGTACCACTAAAGGCAGACAGTCTGAACCATTAACTATTCTAAAAACAGATAAGTCATTGGGTTTGTTTCTGATTGTCTGCACTTTGAGATTATTTTATCTGAACATGCAAAAGATCACCTGCAAAAAAAAAAAAAAAATTCTGTACCAACAAATGGAGTTTTCAGCTTACTCTTCTATAAGGAATATTTCATTCTAATTGATTAAGATGTTGCTGAAAAATGCTTGCAGTGGAAATGTTTCCTGAAGATTAGGCTTGAGCACAAAATGTGGAATTCATTGTCATGAGTAGGCAGATGTTTGAAGATCCAGAAGGAGCTTGGTATCACCCGACTATGCTAAGTGTCACTGACACCGGTGTTAAAGTCCCAGTCCCAGTAGTCCTACCTAGAAATCTTCACATACATTTAAGTGAAATACTACATCATGCATACAACCAAAACCAATTCAGATGCCCACTTATCCCGTACATCATTCAAACCTCACAAAAGTTTGAGGGACTCACACTCTATAGGTATGGTGGCCCTTCTTTACTGTACTTCAAAATGTGAGGACAAGCTGGAGATAAACCTGGACATTGAAGACTGGTCTCAAGTCTGACAAATACTTGCTCCAACAAACTATGTTCCTATTGCTGTTCTAAATAGCTATGTTTGCACTAGAAATTTCCCTGAATTGTTTTGGGGGCTGCAACAAGATAGGCTCTTTCCACTATATATTTGTACATGCCTAGTACTATGCTAATTACAGCCAAGTATATAACAAATGTTACATACTGCCTCCTCAGAAAAGATCAAACAAGTGTCTTGAGCCATGCTTAATAAAAAGAAAACGGTTATATTGATAGAAAAAATGGCCATATTTGAGAGGATCTGGTCCTAGAGTACAGAACTATTTACCTTCAAATTCTGATCATCACCTCCTCAATTTTTAAAAGTAACCTTTAATATTATATATATATTCAAGGCTGCTCTAAAATACAAGATTTAATAAAATGCAAATGATAAGTCCACATATGTTGTAACGCTGTCAAATCTTGAATGTAGGTCAGATGTAAAAAAACACACATATGGATTAATCATCCAACACATCACCCGGTGCGGTTAAAACATAAGTGCATCCACCACCTAAAATTAGTAGGCTTACCAGACTCAGCTGGGAAACTGAGCATTTGGCTATTCCCCAGCCAGGGGTATATGTAGGATCCACCACACTTCACACAGCACTATCTGGGTTCCTCCAATTCAAGTACTCTCATATGCCCACAGAGGTGGAATAAATCAGGCAGCAATTCTTCATGAATTCACTCCAAGGAATCACTTAGGTGCCCGCACATCCATTTAGACTCAGGTACAGCAGTCCTGTCCCAGCTATCAGGCGCTGCTCTCGTCCTCGCTCACTCAGATCTACTGTATGTGACAGGCAGGCAGTCCTTTAATATTATGTTTAGCCATTTTGGTCTCTTGTGCAGTGTTAATTTCGTTGATGAAAATATTTTCATCATAGTTTTCGTCAGCTGCATGTTCTCAGTGAAAGACTATGACTAAAACGAAATGTTTCTTGATACTTATTTTCATTATTGACAGAGAACGGTTAAAGTTTTTATATTCAGGTAATATGTGCAATGGCATTACAGCCAATTACAGAGGTTTTTTACTTTAAAGTTGCACTTCTGTTTGTCGAAAAGCAATATTTTTGTTTGTGATACTGGAGATTTTAGTCCAATAAAATGTACTAAACAATTTTAGTTGCCTAAAATATGACCAAAACTAAAATGGAAAAAGCTATGACTAAAATTAAAGTGAAATGTAACATCAAAATGAACACTGCTCTTCTGTCACCCCCCCATCCCACCATTACCCTTTTTTTTTTACCATCAATTAAACCCCACTTTGTCTCTTATAGTAGCATTTCTAGCGGAAATATTGTATCATGGTAACATTTGGATGTGCTTGTTCTTCATTATTGTATACAATCCGCAATGTTCATATCAACGTATTTACTTTGTTGAGTCACTAACCCTTGATGTTTTTAGTTTTCTTTCTCCTAAGGCCCTATGCACACTGCAGCTAATGAACTCACATTTTTGTGAGTTTTTTTAATAGGTCATAAACTCTGTTATATTATGTGTCCATGCACACATTGATGTTTTTTGGAGTTTATCAGCAGGGGAGTTTTTTGGGCTGTTGTCGTTGTTGTCAGAAAGCCCTAAAATCAAGAGAAGCATTTCTGATCATAAAAGCTGAAAGACGCGCAAAAATATGCAAAAACTTGCGTTTATCAGCCTTCATAATTTTTGGCATTACAGAGCTGAAAAAAATAACAGGAAGTCCTGTGCATATAGGAAGAAAACTTTGACATCCTCCCTCCCCTCTTAGACAGACCACCTATTTTGCTGCATACACAAGTCTGCTGAGTCCTGTGCTGTCTCCTGTTTTTTTGCAAAATGGCAAAAGATGTTTCGCAGTCTCAGCTCATTGCTGCAGTGCAATTGCACCATGAAATTTGGGATCTGTATCACCCTCGACACGGGGACCGTGTATCAAAAAAAACAGCTGGAATGAGATCACCCACAGCCTTACGGAAGACTGGGATGAAATGAACCATAGGCAAATGAAAGATCATAGTAAGTTCATATGTGTGCTTGCTGCTTTTTTTCTTCATATGAAACTCCAGTTCACAACACATGCTCTACTTCCAGTGGTGGTCATGGGCATGGTAATCATCGGCAGTGTGAGCAAGAAATTAGCAACCAAATGGAAGAATGTATTGTACAGCTGCTTGGGGATTTGAGTAAGCAGAGAACAGAAAGTGATATGTTCCTGGACCACAGTCATCCTCTTGTGGCTTTCTGTTGCAGCCTATTTATGCCACTTTCAGATCTTGTTGCTGAATGGGAGAAGCAGTGTATGGAGAACATGTACACCTATGTGGTGGCCTGTAGAGTGACATAAAGGAGTGGAATGCCAACACCACCTATTTTAGGTTCTCCACGTGTCAACCACTCAAGCACTGCTCCACCTGTTCAAAAGACGTTACACTCCACCAATGTGACAGGTACTTATTCTACCAATTTTCAAATGCCTGATCCCACTTCCACTGCTCCACCTGGGCTATCCATGTACCATTCCACCAACATGCCAAGTCCGTCTTCCACTGCTGCTCCTGGGCCACCAAAGTACCACTCCACCAATGTGCCAGGTCCCTCTTCCACTGCTCATTCTGGTTCACCCATGTACCACTCCACCAACATGCCAAGCCTGTCTTCTACCAGCCCTCACACTGTTAAATGTTCCTCTTCTGCCTACTCATACAATGTGCCAGCTCTCTCCTCCTACTTACAAGATGCACCTACTGCACGGATGCCACTTCCACCTCAACACCAGGGACACCAATTTGTCAGCACTGATCCCTTCAATTCACCATGCCAGGAATCACAGAGTGAATATCCTGTTTATGAACAATTATGATTTGTTTTTTTAAACGCATTTGTTCTACATAGGATAACAATTTATTGGCCAGTTGAAGGTCATTTGTTCTATTGGCTAATGGGTTTGGCCTCTATTTATTTTTTTCTTAAGAAAAATTTCTTTGATTACATTTATTAAATAAGTAATTTGTTAACCACTTAGCCCCGGAAGGATTTACCCCCTTAATGACCAGACTGTTTTTTGCAATACGGCACTGCGTTATTTTAACTCATAACTGCACGGGCATGCGATGTTGTACCCAAACAAAATTGATGTCCTTTTTTCCACTTAAATAGAGCTTTCTTTTGGTGGCATTTGATCATCTCCGTGGTTTTTATTTTTTGCGCTATAAACAAAAGAAGACCGACAATTTTGAAAAAACACAATATTTTTTACTTTTTGCTATAATACATATCCAAAAAAAGAAAAAAAAATATTTATCAGTTTAGGCCAATATGTATACTTCTACATATTTTTGGTAAAATAAATTGCAATAAGCGCATATTGATTGGTTTGCGCAAAAGTTAAAGCGTCTATAAAATAGGGGATAGATTTATGGACTTTACATTTTTTTATTGTTTTTATGGTAATGGCAGCGATCTGCAAATTTTAGCAAGACTGCGACATTGCGGAAGACAAATCTGACCCTAAGTAACACGTTTTGGGGACCAGTGACACCAATACAGTGATCAGTGCTAAAAAAATGCACTGATCACTGTATAAATGATGCTGGCAGGGAAGGGGTTAACAGCAGGACTGATCAAAGGGTTAAATGTGTTCCCTGTTGGTGCTTTCTTACTATGTAGTCGAAGTACTGACAGGTAGTATGCAGATATCGTTGTTCCTGATTACTAGGAACAGATGATATATATGTTCTCCCCTGTCAGAATGGGGATCTGCCTTGTTTAAATAGGCAGATCCCCATTCTGCCTCTCTGTGAAGCGATCGCAGATAGCTGACAGACATCGGGTCCTCCAGACATGTTCATCGGCTCCTCATCCATGCAGTGCGCTCCCACACTATCTATTACATGAAACAATGCACAGATATGTTGTTTCGTGCAATAGAGCCACCCTGCCACAGTATATATGCTGCGGGCGGTCTTTAAAGGGTAACTCCAGTCAAAAATGAATTTTTTCCTATCAATAGTATGTTAAATATCTTTCTTTGGTATTATTAATTTTCTGGCTAGCTGATTGTTTAGCTTAGAAAGTCTTATCTAAGCCAGACAATCAGCTTCTTCCTGTTCTTTATATGAATTTGCTAAGCTGTCTTTTACTTCCTGAAAAGGTTGTCAGTGGTTCTTAGAGAGGTATGCCTAGACCTGCCCAGCCCCACCCCATCCCTCCTATCCTTCACAGAAAATGATCACCTCCTGTCTTCATAGCCTCATTTTGGCCGGCAGTTTCTCCTGGGAGAAAGAGAGAGAGAGGACGGGCTTTGGAAGTACAGTCAGGTCCATAAATATTGGGACATTGACACAATTCTAATCTTTTTGGCTCTATACACCACCACAATGGATTTGAAATGAAACAAACAAGATGTGCTTTAACTGCAGACTTTAAGCTTTAATTTGAGGGTATTTACATCCAAATCAGGTGAACGGTGTAGGAATTACAACAGTTTGTATGTGCCTCCCACTTTTTAAGGGACCAAAAGTAATGGGACAATTGGCTGCTCAGCTGTTCCATGGCCAGGTGTGTGTTATTCCCTCAGTATTCCATTTACAAGAAGCAGATAAAAGGTCCAGAGTTCATTTCAAGTGTGCTATTTGCATTTGGAATCTGTTGCTGTCAACTTTCAATATGAGATCCAAAGAGCTGTCACTATCAGTGAAGCAAGCAGGTAACACCACCACATATCTCGGTTTTTCTAATCTTAACACAGTTACAGGGTTATAAATACCTGGACTGACATGAAGGTTTCGGGCAGGAGAGAGAGAGAAAGAGGGTCCTCTTTGACGGCCGGTTTTACTCCGATACTTCTGTCCTCCACTAGTAAAAGACACTTCCTATCC
>BLSH010486791.1:19427-30630 GCA_018402905.1 Glandirana rugosa | reverse complement strand
CAGGTGAGCTCAGCAACACCAAAAGACCCGGAAGACCACGGAAAATAACTCTGGTGGGTGACCGAAGAATTATTTCCCTGGTGAAGAAAACACCCTTCACAACAGTTGGCCAGATCAAGAACACTCTCCAAGAGGTAGGTGTGTGTGTGTGTCAAAGTCAACAATCAAGAGAGTCTTCACCAGAGTGAATACAGAAGGTTCACCACAAGATGTAAACAATTGATGAGCCTCAAAAACAGGAAGGCCAGATTAGAGTTTGCCAAACAACATCTAAAAAAGCCTTCACAGTCCTGGAAAAACATCCTATGGACAGATGAGATCAAGATCAACTTGTACCAGAGTGATGGGAAGAGAAGAGTATGGAGAAGGAAAGGAACTGCTCATGATCCAAAGCATACCACCTCATCAGTGAAGCATGGTGGTGGTAGTGTCATGGCGTGGGCATGTATGGCTGCCAATGGAACTGGTTCTCTTGTATTTATTGATGATGTGACTGCTGACAAAAGCAGCAGGATGAATTCTGAATAGAGTTGAGCGAACCCGAACTGTAAAGTTCAGGTCCGTACCAAACTTTTGGGTGTCAGGGACCCGGACCCGAACCCGGACTTTTCAAAAAAAAGTCCGGGTTCGGGGTTCTGGTAATTTTACTAAAAGTTCTGAAAATTGCTGTAAAAAAGTCCTGGAAAGTCCTAGAGGTCTGCAAAAGGAAGGAAATGGGGGTAAGGGTCGGACAAGTGCCCTACAAAGAAATGGGGACAGGGAAATAACTTAAAACCATTTTTAAACAAAAATCACATAAAAAAAATCAAAAATGGAGGTGGATGTGGACCATCTTCAAACGGTGTGTGAAAAGTATTAATTACCGGGAGAAGCCATATCACTGTTCTAAAATCATCTTCAAACTGTGTGAAAAAAGTATAAATTAGCCGGGAGAACCCATATCACTGTTCTACAATCATCTGAAAACTGTGTGTGAAACTTAAACAATAGCCGGGAGAAGCCATATCCCTGTTCTAAAATCATCTGCAAACTGTGTGCGAAACTTAAACAATAACCGGGAGAAGCCATATCCCTGTTCTAAAATCATCTGAAAACTGTGTGTGAAACTTAAACAATAGCCGGGAGAAGCCATATCCCTGCTCTAAAATCATCAGCAAACTGTGTGTGAAACTTAAACAATAGCCGGGAGAAGCCATATCCCTGTTCTAAACTCATCTGCAAACTGTGGTGAAACTTAAACAATAGCCGGGATGAGCCATATCCCTGTTCTAAAATCATCTGAAAACTGTGTGTGAAACTTAAACAATAGCAGGTAGAAGCCATATCGGCTGTTCTAAAATCATCTGAAAACTGTGTGTGAAACTTAAACAATAGCAGGTAGAAGCCATATCCCTGTTTTTAGAACAGGGATATGGCTTCTACCTGCTATTGTTGTGTAAGTTTCACACACAGTTTTCAGATGATTTTAGAACAGGGATATGGCTTCTACCTGCTATTGTTTAAGTTTCACACAGTTTTCAGATGATTTTAGAACAGGGATATGGCTTCTCCCGGCTATTGTTTAAGTTTCACACACAATTTGCAGATGATTTTAGAACAGGGATATGGCTTCTCCCGGCTATTGTTTAAGTTTCACACACAGTTTGCAGATGATTTTAGAACAGGGATATGGCTTCTCCCGGCTATTGTTTAAGTTTCACGCACAGTTTGCAGATGATTTTAGAACAGGGATATGGCTTCTCCCGACTATTGTTTAAGTTTCACACACAGTTTGCAGATAATTTTAGAACAGGGATATGGCTTCTCCCTGCTATTGTTTAAGTTTCACACACAGTTTTCAGATGATTTTAGAACAGGGATATGGCTTCTCCCGGCTATTGTTTAAGTTTCACACACAGTTTTCAGATGATTGTAGAACAGTGATATGGGTTCTCCCGGCTAATTTATACTTTTTTCACACAGTTTGAAGATGATTTTAGAACAGTGATATGGCTTCTCCCGCTAATTAATACTTTTCAAACACCGTTTGAAGATGGTCCACATCCACCTCCATTTTTGATTTTTTTATGTGATTTTTGTTTAAAAATGCTTTTAAGTTATTTCCCTGTCCCCATTTCTTTGTAGGGCACTTATCTGACCCTTACCCCCATTTCCCTCCTTTTGCAGACCTCTAGGACTTTCCAGGACTTTTTTTACAGCCATTTTAGTGCCTAAAAGTTTGGGTCACCATTGATTTCAACGGGGTTCGGGGTCCGGGTCAAAGTTCGGTTCTGTCCGGACCCGAACCCGGACTTTGTCCCGAAGTTCGGCTGAACCAGCAGAACCCGAACTTCTAGAGGTTCGATCAACTCTAATTCTGAAGTGTTTCAGGCAATTATATCTGCTCATATTCAGCCAAATGCTTCAGAACTCATTGGAAGGCGCTTCACAGTGCAGATGGACAGTGACCCGAAGCATACTGCGAAAGCAACCAAAGAGTTTTTTTAGGGAAAGAAGTGGAATGTTATGCAATGGCCAAGTCTATCACCTGACCTGAATCTGGCTGAGCATGTATTTCACTTGCTGAAGACAAAACTGAAGGGAAAATACCCCAAGAACAAGCAGGAACTGAAGACAGTTGCAGTAGAGGCCTGGCAGAGCATCACCAGGGATGAAACCCAGCGTTTGGTGATGTCTATGCATTCCAGACTTCAGGCTGTAATTGACTGCAAAGGATTTGCAACCAAGTATTAAAAAGTGAAAGTTTGATTTATGATTATTAATCTGTCCCATTACTTTTGGTCCCTTAAAAAGTGGGAGGAACATATACAAACTGTTGTAATTCCTACACCGTTTACCTGATTTGGATGTAAATACCCTCAAATTTAAGCTGAAAGTCTGCAGTTAAAGCACATCTTATTTGTTTCATTTCAAATCCATTGTGGTGGTGTATAGAGCCAAAAAGATTAGAATTGTGTTGATGTCCCAATATTTATGGACTTGACTGTTTGTTATGTTTGTTAGAAACTGTAAGATAGATTACAATGCAACATGCTGCAGTGGTAGTACCACAGTAGAACCATGTGGTTGTTTCTGCATGGCACTGTGTTCATGGTGTGGCATTGTGATGATCACTGATGGCACTGTGATGGGCACTGTGATGGCACTTTGTGCATGGTGTGGCACTGTGATGATCACTGATGGCACTGTTACCCCACGCAGTTAGAACACACCTAGGGAAAACAGTTAACCCCTTTATTGCCCCCTGTAGGTTAACCCCTTCCCTGCCAGTGACATTTACACAGTAGCTATTTTTAGATCTAATCGCTGTATAAATGTCAATGGTCCCAAAAAAGTGTCAAAAATGTCTGATATGTCCGCAATATTGCAGATCGCCGCCATTACTAGTAAAAAAAAAATAGTAAAAAAGCCATAAATTAATTCTCATGGTTTGTAAACGCGGCAACATTTGAGCAAACCAATCAATATACACCTATTGCAATTTTTTTACCACAAATATGTAGAAGAATACATTTTAGCCTAAACTGATGAATGATTATGTTTTTCCATATTTTTTTTTGGACGTGTATTATAGCAAAAAGTAAGAAATATTGTTTTTTTTCCAAAATTGCTGCTTTTTTTTGTTTATAGCGCAAAAAATAAAAACTGCAGAGGGGATCAAATACCACCATAAGAAAGCTCTACTTGTGGGGAAAAAGGGCGTCAATTTGTTTGGGTACCACTTGGCACGGCATTCTCCACATCAAGCTGAATGCCGGAAAGAAGTACGCACCACTTTGCTGTGCATTCTCTGAAGGCGCACTCCACAACAAGTCTGGCATGACTTAGTCTGTAGTTAAAAATTCTCTGCTGGTAAGTAAGTCCATGTCCACTATATGGGTGCATTTGATTTTCTGCCAAGCCAAAGGCTTCATTGCTAATCATCACCAGTGGAAGACTGTGCTCCGTAGTGCCTGGAGGTGGCCTACTAGAAGGAATCCTGAGCTGTCCTTCGTGTAGCCGATGCCCCAATGTAGACTCGCAAAATTCGGGCATCTCCCTGACTCCCGCAGGCCCCCACATATGCCAATCCCAATAGTACGACTGAAAGAACTTATAGTTGAAATAACGTGACTCAGAGTTAGGTGTTTTTTTCACTCACTCAGACATGTTTTCCATCCAGAGCTCCTATACAATTTGGAAACTGTGTCTTTTCCCAAAATTCCTTAGCCACCTGTTCCCACGTTTTTTTTTTTTATTGCCATCATTTCATTATTTAACTCCACCCACAGAGCAAGGCAGGTCTCACAGGTTACTTTTGCCACCATGCTTACACCCATCAGAAAATAATGGTGTAGCAATACAAAAGTTTGTCCAGTCGCCAGAAACCTACAAAAGAGGTAGAAAAAACATTGTCAAAAAATTTTACATGTAAAAAAAGGCAAACATTTTTTTTCTAAATAAATACTTTTATTTGAAAAAAAAAAACATATTGTTTAAAAAAATTCCACAAGCCTACAATTTTTTTTTATAAAAAAACATTGTCCAGAAAAAAAAGGTAAAAAAAGCAAAAAAATATATATTTTTTAAAATTGCCATCCCATTGCATGACTCTTTATTTGAAAAATCTGACCATTTCCAAAAAAAAAAGGACAACTAAAGTTCCTGAAAACTACAAAAAAATATATAAAAACCATTGCCCATTAAAAAAGAAATTTGCATGTAAAAAATATATTTATATTTTTGAAAGCTATTTTTTTCCATTGCAAGTATTTTTTTTTTTTGAAAACCTAACCATAAAAAAGGAAAAACAAATTCCAAAAATCTCCAAAAAAAATGATAAAAAACATTGTATATTAAAAAAATTTAGACATGTAAAAAAAAAGACAAAAGATATTTTTCAAAAATTTGTATTTTTCTTATGCAATTGCAAAACCTTTTATTTATTGGAAAAACATTATTGTTAGAAAAAAAAACTATACCTGACTTAAATAATTGCATACCAGAGTGTCTTCAGGAGATGTTCCTCAGGAGACACACTCATCCTGATCTGGGTGTCCATTAGAGTAAGACGGGGTTGCGGCCTCTCCAGAAGATTGTCAAATGTGCGACAGACACCCTTGTAAAGTTAAAAAACTTTTTCTGGATAGTTAATCAGCCGAACGTATAGGCTGGCAAAATATCTGGAAGATATGCGTTGGTTCATCAATGGATGGGTCCAGTACCAACAAACTCTGGTCCTCTCATGCAATTCTCTCTGTCTTCTGATCCAGTGCAACAGAATCAGGAGGAGTATTTCCTGAATTATCTTCAGGGCTGCATCCGTAGCAGACACAGCTAGCAAAATCAGACAGCTCCTTGCTGCTCTCTCTGCTCTCCCAATGGGATTATTAATTCACTATTTCCCATGCATTGTGGGAGTTTGGAAGTGTTCATGGTATAATATTACAAAAAACACCCAAAAATGCTGAAAAAATGTGCAAAAACGTGATTAAAAACCACTGTTAAAAGCGTGGTTTTAAAGCAGCATTTTTCTGCCAGCAATCTGACATCCAGAAAGACTTTCTTGAACGTTCTGTGTGCATGGAGTCTAAAGCTCAATAGAAAATATTAAACAGAAATTCCATAAGAGCAAGGAAGACTGAAGCAACTTTTAGCAATATCTTGGCACATGGAAGCAATCTGCTGTAATGTGCCTGTAAGTCATGGTTAGGGGTCAGGCTGGATATATGGTAACTAAAAAAAGCGCCTTTCCCTTTGCTGTTTCCATTTCTCTGTGCTTAATATAGGTAAGTCTTAAACTTGAAATGCTGTTAACTTCTATTATGCCGATGTCCACTTTTTAATTTCAGAAAGTTAGTAGCTATGGATGCTGTAGCAGTTAAAAAAACAAAACAATCAATGATATTTTGCTAAATAATTAAGTAGATGTACTTTATATGGTAATTTTCTCTTAAAGTGGATCTTTAGTGCATCTCTGCATGCTCATGTGAAAGCATCTAACAATGGTTAAAAAATACAAACTTTTTTGAATTAAAGGATAAGTTCATCTTTTGAACAAAAAAAAATAAATGCAGGTAAAAAAAATGCATTTATTATTTATTTCTAAGAAGCCTGAAGGGGATTTAACCGCAATCAGCAGATCGTGGGTGCAATGCCAGGCTCCTGCAGACTCTCAGGATAGCTGTCTATCCATACCTCCGATACAAGCAGGCAGTTACTTGAAAGCAGGAAGATCAAGGAACTACAAGAGCGCTCACCAGCACCTTCACAGTTCATTGGGAACTATAAGCTGACAGCCGCAATGGATGATGGTACGTGAAGTTAATTCATTCTCAGGAACTTGACAATGAATGGTGGGTGCAGGGAGAAGATATCCCGCCCACTGTCCCAGGGAGGGGGTGCATGCTAAACATGTTACATGTTGCAGCATAAATATGAGCGTAAGATGTAACATGTTCAGAAAGGTGAATTTAGCCTTTAACTTGTCTTTCTCATGACCATTTGTTCCCATGAAGGTAATGGTGATGTAGCCCTGGCTGCACAGATGCCCTCTGGGCAATGTCACTAGTGCCTTCAGATGGATCTTGTACTTAATCTGAGATCTCAAAAATCTGAAAATCTTGTAAGATCTCATAGTATCCTCATAATATGCATGAACAAAATAAAGCACATGACATCATGTACTTTATCTCACACATTCGTAGTATGGCAGTAATCTCATTTGTTGTTAAGAAAAACTTTCTCCCTGGGATGGCTTTTTGCAAACCATATGAGTGTTATCTTGTATGGCACAGTGCACAAAATGAGGTGCATGACGTAATGCATCCATCTCATGCATGCGCAATATAACATACATTTTGAAAATGGTGCCATGGGAGCAAGGACACAGGCTACACAGAGGCAGTCTGAAGAAGGGCAAAGTTGAAATGAAGGGGGAGTGGTTTGTCATGAGCCAAGATAGCTGCTTAAGGATAGACGTCCAGCTCCATGGGGAACATAATGGCTCACAGCAGCCTTCCAGGGAATGTATTTTAGTTTCAATAATTTTTATTGAAAAAACCTTTTGCAGTTTACATATTGTTAAGCGTGATACCCAAACTCTATGTGAGGCATCATGATTGGTACAGCACATATATGGAACCATAATTGGAACATTGCACAGATACATAAATAAACTATACAGCTGCTGCTTAACTGCAGCTTGCCCCCAGAGGGACACCCCCTCCGAAAACGTCCAGCCGCCCGCCTCCCCCCGCCCCTCTCGGGGGAACATACTGCGGGAAGGAAGGCGGGCACACCGGACCGGCGGGCTGCGCCCCCAGGGGCAACCCCTTCATCTGAAAAGCAGACAGGTTCCTGATCAATACCTCGTAATAATAGAACGATGCATTAAGATGCATTAGGTTTTTCATATTTGAGCATGTATAAAAAGAAAATGAACATTAACTTAATTGAACAAGAACAAAAAAGAAGGTATTGGGATATAGACAGATGGAGATATCATCTGATGAGGACGAAGAAATGGATGTGCATATTTATATATGGAAGAGAGAGTCGTGAGTAGTAGAGCATTTGTGGCAATCTGGTGAGTTGTCTCATTTGACATTCAGTGCGTACCAATCAATCCAAGGTTCCCATAATGGAAGTTTATTGTGATATTGACCTGCTGAGGATGCAAACATCAGCTCTTATGTTATGTGCAGATTTATTGTCCTAACTATTTCTCTTATGGGAGGTAAATCTGCTTTTTTCCAATGCCTAACCAATTCCAACCTAGCCCCCATTAGTATATGGGATATCACGTGTCTCCACCTTGGTGGTGATTGGTCTAGGTTTAGAGATAGTATGGCCAAACCTGAGTTGTGCGTTATTTTTAAGTTAGTTATTTTGTTTATTAGTTGGAATATGTCCTTCCAGAGCTGTTGAGTCTTGGGGCAGGCCCATAGAATGTGCCAAAGGGAACCGTTCGCTTCGCAGTTCCTCCAGCATAGTGGAGAATGCTGAGGATCGTATTTGTGGAGTCGTGATGGGGTTAAATACCAGCGTAACAGTATTTTTTATGTTAATTCCCATAACCCAGCACTTCTAGTAGATGTATAGGATATTTTAAGGGCATTTTGCCATTGTTCTGGAGTATATTGAGTTTTAAGGTCGTCTTCCCATAGCAACATAGAGGGGGATTTGGCGAAGATTGATTTCTGGTTGAGGTAATTGTAAAAGAGAGATATACCTTTGATTTTGGATATTGGGTTGGTGTAGTAGAGAGCTATTCTCCATGGTAAGGGGGTAGCGGTGGCTGGGTTAGATCTTAGAAAGTGGGAGATTTGGTTGAATCTGTATAGCTCTACTTCTTCTAGCCCCAATTCAATTTGAAGGCCCCTAAATGTCTTAATAGACGGTCCTACTTTTAAATCGTCCACTGTGTGGATCCCTTTTGCGATCCAATGTTGGATTCTTAGGTCTGGGATTATTAGTGCTAAAGCAGATAGGGGCATTGGGTTATCGGTTTTTAACTGGTCGTCTGTGTCAACTTTAAACAGGGACGACCACGCTTGTAGAGTTGCCACCAATGTGGGTGCCACTGTGGATGTGTTGGGGGTTGTGAAGTTACTAGTTATGAGGAGATCATATAGGTTTTTACTTGGGCATTGGGATTGTTCTAAGTCCTGCCATCTAGAACCATTCGTATTAGGAAACCAGGATTTCAGTTGAGCTAATATAGACGCTGTATAGTAATCTTTCAATACCACGTGGCCTATTCCACCCGCTCTCCTGTTTTTGAGCAATTTTTTAAATGTGCATCTAGCTTTTTTGCCTTTCCATAGATAATTGTTAATCATAGATTGGGCTTTCTTGAAAAAGGAATCCGGGACAGGTATTGGGAGGGCTCTAAATATGTATAGGAATTGGGGGAGTATAAGCATCTTAAAGGCTGCCAATCGGCCCGTCCAGGACAGTTCTATTCTGGAGAGCTCTACCAATTTCTTGGTTGGAGTTTGTAGGAAGGAAGAATAATTGTCTTCCACTAAGTGACATGTTCTAGCAGTAAGTTCTATGCCTAGATATTTAATCCCCCTCTCCTTCCACACATATGGAAACCTTGTATTGAGATCTTCCTTTAGTTTGGGTGGAAGTCCCAGAATGTAGGATTTGCTTTCATTGACCTTATAGTATGATATCATATTGAATAGATTTAAAGTATCATGTACCGCCGCCAGGGAGGAACCAGTCTCCGTAATAGATACAATTATGTCATCTGCGAAGAGACTAATGGAGTGGACTGTGGAACCTATGTTAAAACCCTTAATTTGCGGGTGTGTTCTGATGGATATAGCTAGTGGTTCTATGAGTAGATTGAAAATCAATGGTGACAGAGGGCAGCCCTGTCTGGTGCCGTTAGTTATCTTAAAAGGCTGAGACAGGACTCCCCCGGTGTATACTCTGGCTGTGGGTGAAAAATACAAGGCCAGCATTGCCTTGAGAATGTAGCCCGAGAAGCCGAATGACTTCAGGGTACTAGAGAGGTACAACCAGTTGACTCGATCAAAGGCCTTCTCCGCGTCCAGTGCTAGAAGCAGAGAAGGCCTTTTCTGCACCTCAGCAAGATGTACAATGTTCACTAGCCTGCGGGTTGCATCTGAGGTTTGTCGGTTTTTAATGAACCCCGTTTGGTCTGGGTGGATTAGATTGGGCATGATGTTCACCAGCCTTTGTGCGATTAGTTTAGCATATAGTTTCACATCAATGTTTAATAATGAAATCGGTCTAAAATTTGCAGGAGAGACTGGCTCCTTCCCTGGCTTGGGCAGCGTTATAATAAGGGCTTCAAGCATCTCAGATGTGAAGGAGGATGAGGCAGGAGGATGAGGCAGCGGCAGAGTTGAAAACCTTTCCCATACATGGGATTAAAGTTTGTTTAAATTCTTTGTAATATTCCCCATTGAATCCGTCTGGCCCAGGGGATTTGTTTTGAGGGAGAGATTCTATAGCGTCTTGTATTTCTAGTGCCGTGAATGGTTTGTTGAGTGTTGTTATTTGTTCCTCTGTTAGTTTGGGGATGGGTAGAGTGGATAAAAAGTGTTCTATTTCTTTTACTGTAGGTTGGTGTGTAGTGATGTCATCTTTAAGATTGTAAAGGGAGCTATAGACTAAACACATCTGCAATTTTTTAGGGATGATATTCTTTTGACTTGGTGTTGGGGTGAATGATGTATGGTATTTTAGACTTATATCTTATTCCTTTAATTTTTTGTGCTAGGGCTTTGCCTGCTTTGTTACCAGTGGTATAATGTGTCATTCTTAGTCTCCTGGCTGATTTTTCAAATTTGTCTAGAAGGACAAGTCTGAGGTCATATCTGAGTTGAATTAGTTTGCTTGATAGCTTTGGTGTGGTTTTATGTTTATTTTGGGATTCAATGTCAGAAATTTCTGTCGTTAGGTTCCGAATGAGACTCTGCCGCTGCCTCTTAACCCTCGCCCCCAGCTGTATAAACATGCCTCTAATATACCCCTTATGGGCGTTCCAGAGAGTAAAGTGGTTTTGTATTGAGTTTTCATTCTCTGCAAAGTATTGGTTCAAATGTCGTTGAATAATGTCTCTGTGTTCTGCTCGTTGTAACAAGTGAGAATTGACTCTCCAAATGGGATTAGTAGGAGAGGTCGCCGTGTCCTCTATGAGGAGGGTGACAGATGCATGGTCTGACCATGTGATGGTGTTGATTGTAGAGGCTTTGGTTTTGCTAAGCACATGTTGATCCACTATGAAAAGGTCAATTCTCGTATAGGTTCGGTGTGAGCAGGAGAAGAATGTGAAGTCTCTCTCATTAGCGTGAGTACATCTCCATGCATCAAACAGGTTATGCTTATGCAAAGTTGATTGGAAGTGGGGATTTCTGTTTTTGGCCAGGCTGGGTTGTGACCTAAGGTGGAGGGACCGGTTTTTGTCTTTAGGGGTGAAGGTTAGTTGAAACGTATTCGTATTGGACAAACTACGTACCTCTACATGAGTGCGATTACTCTCTCTGAAGTGTAAGAAGAGGACGAGTGTGGCTTGGATATGCTCTTAACTGGAAAAGTATCACCTAGTTGTACACGAATCGTTTTGGTTTCGGAGATGTTAGTTGTGGTAGTGTACCAGTCTGGTACGTAGACAGTGGGAGGAGTATCTCCTGTGCCGCTGGAGAGGATGATTAGGGTAAACCTCTCAGTTAAGAGTGAACAA
>BLSH010486791.1:0-19290 GCA_018402905.1 Glandirana rugosa | reverse complement strand
TTTCCAAAGAGCATACCAAGGGAGAATTGGCCGACGGGTTCCATCTTTGTTGGTAGATGAGCAGCAAGTCACCCAATCGCTGTCACAAATCCCATCCTCGTTTACAAAGTGAGATAGAAAAGTAAAACAAAATAAATGTAGGTAAAAAGAAACTTTAACTTGTGAACAATATCCATAACTGTGGTCTACAACGTGTGGAAACCACCGTGGGTATTTTCTACCCAGGGACAGCATTACGCTGCTGAATTGCAGAGGGGGTTAAGTCTATGCCAATGGCTAAGGAGCTTTCTGGCTGGCCGCCGGGAGATGGTTGGAATTGTAGCCCATGATTTAGTTGTGTGTTTTAGAGTTTTTTGTGGTGACTATCTTCCACTCCTGGTCAACGCGGTGTGGGGATGTGTGAGGAGGAGAGTCATTAGCAGGCTCAGGGAGGATGTTCCATTCCTTTAGTAGATCTATACCTTGATCCAAGTTAGTCACTGAGAATGAACGGTTGTTCCTGGTGATTGTGAGTTTTGTGGGATAGCCCCACTTGTAAATAATCTTGTGGTTTCGGAGGATCTTGGTCACTGTGTAAGATTTCTCCTGTTTTGGAGGGTGTATTGTGAAAGATCAGCATAGAATTGTAACTTCTGATCCATTGGCGGGAGGTCAGGATGGTTACGCCTGGCTACCATAAGGGCCTCTTTAATGTGGAAAAAGTGCAGCCTGAGAATAACGTCTCTGGGTGTTTGTTCCGGTAGGTGTGCCGGTTTCGGTAACCTGTGTATTCTGTCTATTGTGACATCCATATCTGTGAGATCAGGAATGAGGCTTTTGAACAAGTTTGTTGCAAAATCACGCAGATCAGATTGCTGGACCGATTCGGGGATTCCCCGTATTTTGAAGTTGTTCCTTCTTGTTCTGTCTTCTAAATCTGCTAATTTTGCTCTAAACCATTCTGATTCTTTTTCTTTATCTTCATGAGCATCTACAAGATCATTAATGGTAGCAACGTAATCCCCCATTTTTGTTTCAATATGTGTGACTCTCTCCTCCACTACTTGGATATCCTCATGATATCTGTGCATGTGTGCCGCTAAATCTGATTGTATAGTGCTTCTTAGGGAGAGGAGCATGTCCTTAAGGACCGTGTCCAAGATGGGCTGATTCTGTGTGGGGAAGGATTCAATTGAATCCGGCATCTCCCTTGTGTCATCCCCAGATTCAGATGTGGCCTCCACACTGGATCCAGTGGCATCCAGCCTGGGCTTGGCTTTAACAGGGCTTGTAGATGTTGGTGTGGAGGGGCAAGATGAATTCCCGTTAGGGGAGTCCCTGATTTTGGGTTGTGTCCCCTTAGTCTGTGGAGGATGGTGCTGTATGGCGGACGGGGGAGTGTAGGCCCGACCGCCATCTTGCTTACCTCCGCCCTGGCCAGGAGAGAAGAAGTCCGTTAGACGCTGTGGCTTCTTTTCACTTTTACATTTCCTGGACATTTCCGGGTGATAGCCCGGTTCGGCACGCCACCACCGCAAGTCCTGGATCACCTTAGAAGGGCTGATTCGGGTTGCTCTATCCCGCCGTTCACCGGAGCTCCGAGCCTGCACGTCCGCTCAGCTCCGCATCAGGCCACGCCCCCCCAGGGAATGTATTTTGTTGCCCACCTCGGCGATTTACTGCCCCAAGACCTAAAGACCATGCCTAAGAAAAGAAAGGAGGGCAGGAAACCCCAGAAGCTGACGGTCTTCTCCACCCAGCTGCAGCATAGGGACAGGCAAAATGGCGCTGGCTTCTCTTCTTCTCACATGTTCTCCTTCACAGCCTTCAAAGCAACAATTCTTTAAGGGATGCAGCAGCTGCCCTAGGCGCCCACAATCATACACCTCCACCCCATCAACTGGTAGCCCAGCAAAGGCCAGAGGTGAGTCCTATTACTGACATCGAGGAGGACACCAGAAAACTGCCAGATTCAATGAAGGAACCACAAATAATCAGCCTATTATGAACACAATTCTAAAAGACATGCTGATGTACCTTAGAAGCTCTGTGCAGGCTGACATGGCTTCCTGCATGCATAAGTTCAGCACTGCCTTGCAAGCAGCAGTATCAAGTGGACCATATAGAAATAAAGATGGGGGAATTTTCCACCATTATTAATGATCTGATTGATGTACATGAGAGGAAGGGGAAGGATATGGAGTGGGTAGAGACTAAACTAACCTACATAGAATATAGATCCCAATGAAACAACCTAAAGATTAGAGGTGTCCCAGAAAATGACATGTCAATTCATTGCAGATATCGTACACTCCCATGTCCGTGATGGAATGGTAAGTGCCCAATTCCATTAGAAGAACTGAGATAATAATCCTTAATAGGAAGTTGCAGCTCCACACTGCACAATTAAGATTTATTTTGATTCCGTCTCCTCTCACTTTGTTATTATACATATACTGTATACTCACAAATCTACTCATGGTGTTAGGATTTCATAAAATGTGTTTTCTTTGGTATGACTGAATGGACCTATACTTATGTGATATGGATTTACCTCTGTGTAAAATGATTGATATATAATTTTAGCTCATGCATATCCATGTAATCTTAGCAGAAATGAGTAATAGTGATCCATTTACTTTATTTTTATCTGATCGCTTTATAGTCTGGTGTTCATGTCTTTTAGCCTGTACACTCCAAGACGGGACACGGGGTTAACTGTGGGCTTGCCTCTGCTCGGTGAGGATTAGATCCCACCCCCCAGGCAGCCTATAACAGTCCCCCTTGCTCCTGAGTGGAGTAGGATCTGAGGAGAATGCAGAGTGCATTGAAACGCGTCATCCCTTTGGCCTGATACAGCACCGACATCACTTCCTGTCCACAGGACTCCCTGGTTCTGGTACTTCCTGCTCCCAGTGCGTTCAACCAGAGCACAGCATCCATCTGCTCATCGGCATATGCACCCCCAGCAAGACCACAGCCCTGGAACAAGTGACAAGGCCCTGGGCCCGGACTTCTTATGATGTGCTTGTTTTTATTCACACCTGTGAGTATGCATTTAGCTTGCTTTTAATACATTCTCTGATGGCATACTGCACTTAGGTCTGGCACTCCTGTCTCCCCCCTTCTACCATCACAAGCACTCTATTCACTGTATGGCCAGGGGAGGGACTTTTCTTACTATCAATGTCAAAGGGCTTCAGTATTCAGTATGGCAAGAATCTATTCGCTATAAATGAGATCTACTTTGTGTGCAAGAAACACATTTTTGCCAAAAATCGCCACCTAAATTTTCACATAGGAACGTTCCATACCTTTTCACAGAAAATGCTGACCTCAAAAAGAAAGGAGTCCTAATGGCTATTAAAGACTCTGTCTCCTCAACTTATAAATTAGTGAATGTTTATGCCCCAAACGCTCCAGATATGCTCCTTAAACACACTGCTTCATAAAGTAGACTCAACTATCACTTTCAAACAACACTTTCAAACTCTTCAACCCTCAATATACTCCCATGACGCATGGTGATCTTTACATGCTTGTGAGAGAGAGAGAAACTTCACATTTTTTTTCCAATTCCTACAGCTCCTTTACAAGAATTGACCTGTTCTTATTAGATCAATTGCTCCTATTGAAAGTAGCATTTTTGTCTATCAATTGTATTACATGGTCAGACCATGCCTCAGTCCTGTTAACCCTCAATGACAAGATCCGCATTAGAGAAGAATCTAACAAAATTTATCAAAGATAAGATTTCTTCTGTCGAGGACCCCTTTATCCAATGGAACGCTCATAAGGCATTCATTAGAGGCATACTAATCAAACTAGGGGCTAGAGCGAAGAGGCAGTGGCTTAAGCGTTTAAAGGATATTAATAATGAAATTCATATACTTTACATCCAAAACAAACCTAACTCTTTGGTCGTGCTCTCGCAGAACCTATCTAACCTACACCAGTCAAAAGTCCAAAATTCCCTTCATTTTACACCCTAAAACTTAAGATAAGCTCTATCACCCTCAAGCTGTAGCAGATGCCTTCAGTGACTACTACAATACACTGTACAACCTTAAAATTGATACTGATATGCCTCAGCCATCACCTGATCTGATTTGCAAATTTCTTCCATGATTGAAGCTTCCCAAAGTGTCTTCAGATTATCTACACCTTTTAAATGCACTATTTACTCCCATGGAACTACTTTGTGTTATACTCTCTACCCAATAACAAATCACCAGGATTGGATGGCTTCACTAGGGAATATTTCAAAACATTTAAAAACATTTTAAATTCCCATTTGGAAAAGACGTATAACGCCACAGCTGCCTCTTCCTACTACCCCCCTGAAATGCTTAAAGCATTAATTATTGCATTACCCAAGCCAGGGAAAGATCACACTACACCCCAAAACTTCAGACTTATTTAGCTTCTGCACAACAACCTAAGAATTTATGCTAAACTTATAGCACTGAGATTGGTGGATTTTTTACCCCTACTCATCCATTCAGACCAATCAGGGTTCACGAAAGGCCATCAAACGACTGCTGCCACCAGACACCTTATTAACAATCTGGCAAAAAGCATTGTCTGCCACATACGTGGCGACAAAGAGTGTAAACCTACTGGAACACACATAAAAATTAGTACTACGTTGGTATTTAATCTAGCAGCGGAAATCTAAATTATCATCACACACGTACTCTGCTTGCTGGAGGAACTGTGGAAAGGTGGTATCCTTATTACATATATTGTGGACCTGTTCCTCTCTATTCTCTTTTTGGTCCGAGATATTTACACACATATCACAAGTATCTGGCCTGTGTATCCAGGCATCCTCGAGATTGGCTCTGTGTTCATAGAATTAATCCCATTGCAACTTGAAACTGTAGTGATCCTAATCTTGTTAGCAGCTCCTTTATTTAACATTGGGTTTAGAATTACAAGCCAGTGCTTCTTGCCGTTTTTATACATTAGTGCTATAGGCTTAATACTGGCAGCTGTTTGCTATAATCCTTTTCCTACATTTTCCAATAGCATCTTTGGTGCTGTGTTTTTTGCTTTACATGTCTTTGACAACAACCTAGTTCAGCCAAACAGCCCTTGTTTTCGTACTTGAGTTCTTGTGATTTGTTTCTGACTTTCAAATGCATTTTAAAGGCTTCTAAAGGCCCGTACACACGGTGCTATGGTCATACAAAAACAGTCGCATAACAGCTTGTTGTACGATCATCCGACCGTTAGTACGTGCGATTACAACAGCTGACGTGCGACAGTCGTACAACAGACGTTGGATGAGCAGACTAGAAAACTTTGGTTGTACAACAAGTGGTCGTATGACTGTTGAATCGTGTGTACAGAGAAGTTGGCCAAATTAGTTGTACGTGCAAAAGACGCATGCTCAGAAGTCAGGAACGCCCGGAAGTGTCAGTTGGTGTAAACCTACATTTCTAATTCACAATTCACATTCACCTGAACTTCCCCTTTATACGCTTGCAGCATGTCACCACGTTAGGCTTGGTTGTACGATCGCTTAGTGCACGTCAGTATGCGAGACACAACAGCCAACATACGATTTTGGACGTCCAGTCGTACAACCGTTGCATCGTGTGTACGAGGCTTTAGTGTAGTGCTTGAATTTTGAATTTGATCTCATGGGGCAGTGCTCATTACAATCTATTTTTATTTTTCTCATGTGCAATGTTATTTTTCTTTTATTTCTTTATACAAGCTAGTATAAAGACATCTCAAATTCATCTTAAACTTATGACAAAATTCACCTGCAGTGCATCACAAATGCAAGGCATTTTCCCTGAGGGCACTTGAAATTATTTGACATTTTCATTTTATTTTTAATCTCTTTTCATTCATTTTTGCAGAGTTAAATTGATACTAAACCCACAACAGTAAAACCAGTCTGTTTATGCAGTAAAGCGTGCTTGTTATACTCACTGTGGAATTTAAGTGGTTAATCCTCTGCATTGTGTAAAAAGGCTGTTTGATCCTGTGTTATCTGACCCGCCCCTTCTTCCACATTCCCCAATCCATCTACTGACAGTGCAGAGCCTTGGGATACTCTGCACATGCTCAGTTTGGTGGGTATTGCTAGAGAGTTTTTTTTCTTGGGAGGGTACATGTGATTGGCACAGAATCAATCAGCACTGTCCAGCCAGAGGCCAGGAGTCCTGCAGCCTCATAGAACAGTCAGAGTAAAATCACAACTCTACAAGCTTTAACCAGACACTCATATAAGTCATAATACTGCTATGTATTGCTGATGAGAAAAGGTATTTAGCAGATTGCATTTACTGAAATAATAGCATTTCCATATTCTGTGTACTGTGGGAGACCAGATATAGTGAATGCAAGGTCCTGGGTTTAGTAACACTTTAAATGATAGGTTACAGATAGATAAAAGACATGTACAAACAAATTGCATTCAGTAGAGCACAAAAGCAACTATATTATATCTGCATCCAAGAATTTGTTACATAGTTAGAGAGTTAGAGAATCTGTTCCAAAAAAGTTTTAATAAGAGGGTATGTCCCCCACATATGGGACATCCTACCTACTGCTGAGGAGCAACCCTAGCAGTTATTATTAAAGGAGGAATCCATTCTATGAAGAACAGATTGAGCAACATTACCACCTGAGTAAGATTGTATAGTTTTGTTCCTAAGCCTACAACATTGACATTTTGTAAGGCAAAAACAAATGCCTTCGCCCATCCAAGTCCCCTTTGGTATTCCCAAACACTTTTTTCCCACTTAACAAAAACACTTAGAGCTTGAGGATAATTTCCAGTAATCAGGAGAAATTACAGGCCACTGCTATCCACAGAGCTCTGCAGCATTGGCCTTTTTTTTATGGAGCAGAGGAAAAAATGTCCCAAATCATCCTCATACTCACTATCTGAATGACATCTTTGCAAAACTGCAGGCTTTGCAATTCCAGATCATGGACTTGCCCCTTTGTATGAGTTTATGGCCTGTTCTAAACCACAGTGACAGGTACTGTACCTAGCCACCATTATCTTGTTCATAAAGCAATTCCTGACCTGTCATTAATTTGCCCATAAAGTCCATACCCACCCTCCAACAGCTATTGGGATCTATACTGTGAAAAGAAGCACATGTAGCCTGTTATCAGTGTAGTGCAAATGTTCAGAGACACACTGTAGAGGCTGCAGGACATCAGCAGCATTAATATGTAACAAAGGATGGAAAAAGGTAAACCCCCCACCCTCATATTCTGCATACACAGCATTTTGCTACCTACAGTACATGGCATTCAACAAAGGTTTTTTACTCTATATTTGTGTATAAAAAGTAACATCTTTGTGCTCAGTGTGCAAACTATTCCACAGCTGTGCAAAAAATGTACAAAAAAAATTGACAAAAACATTTTCAGAAACTAACTTAAATGAGAGATATTGCACTCCACAAATGTCAGGATAGGTGACGCTAAATAATTGTATAAATGTATACATGCTCTGTCCCTTTACATTGTATTAGAAGCTCAGAATTTAAAATAAGCATAAATTATACAATACATACAGTGCAACAACACCGTGAATAATGTGCCAACTCAAAAGATGAAAAAAGTCCACTTTGGCAACAAATGTGAAGATATATGAATCTTGTGATGCATAGACTACAAGTGCCAGCAATCCTTACGGTGCCCATGCTCCTTCACCAACATAAACTCTATCCACTTACCAGAACATGAAATAGCTCTAAAGTGCTTACTAGGTAAATGCAGCCCAATGGTCACAAGGTCGCACCACTGCAAAAGCAGCCAACTCTTTATTCCTCTGTCTCTAGGAGTGTGATAGTTAACTGCTGCAAGTTTGAAATAATGCATGCCTAGCCATATCCTCAAAACAAGCCCTACAACTTGTTGCTAAGTAGCAGTGATGTCAACAAACCCATCTTCTTTCTTCAGCTACGACTTCATGTGTTGTTTTAGCAAGGGAAGAAAAACAAAGAATATTAGTGGGTCACAATAAGGGCTGCCTTTCCCATGCAATAACAGATCTTGAGCGTGATTTGTGACAACCTAATAACTAAAAAACTGAATCAGTATTGTTATAGGAAAAATTAGCTTTTAAAGAAGATACTTTTGCTTGATAAAACTAAGTTCCAAAGTGTAGACATGGAATTAAACAAAAAACTGCCCACATAACTAATATCAAGTCACTGATTAAATTTCTCTACGTGTGATGGAAGATTACCATTTGTTAAGAGCCACTGATTGGTAGCTTCTGCCTGATCATTAGCCTTCCAAGCCTTTTAAGCATAGACCACTATATTACACCATAAACCACAAAAACAAGTGTCTTTGATAATGCCCTGTGGGAGGGGCTAAACATGTTGATGTAGATTCCAGTTCCTCAGTGAGGTCACGTCTGGCGAGCGGTGGAACACACGATCGGTTGTGAGAGAACCTAGTTATCTCCTGGAGCGAGCTGACTGCCCTAAAGAGATTTATAGGATTCGTGATAATGCAGTTTTAACTCTGAAACAGTATAAGTGTGTTTTCACCTTTTTATTAAAATAAACAAGACATAGTATACCATGTGGATTCTCTCTCCTCTATGCCAGAGTCGCAAGCATATGTCAAGACTTAGAGGAAGTATCATCTCCCTGCACACCAGCTTAAGCCTGATTGACCCACATGCAGTATTGCTAAGGGGTCCATACCATCTGTTGAGTGAAAACACAAAGGGTGTGTGCAGAGCACAGATCACTGTGTTGTGTTGGAGCACCACTGCATTTTAATAATCTGTTTGCAGAGGCACACTTTTGGAATACATTTTGGGACTGGGATGTATATCACTTATGGATTTTCACTAGCTACATGATTATTGGTTGATATTGGACTTTGTAAAGGTTCGTGTCATTTAAAAATATTTGTGTTTATTTTCTTATTTAAAGTTTGCTATTTGCACTTTATTATGTCACTGTTTGTGTTGTGGTTTATGGTGTAATATTTGATTTTGTTAATGAAGAGCAGCAACAGGAGGAGTGTATAGGCACTAACATTTAGTGCGGGTGGATTGCATTTAGATAGACCACTTTATGATCAATTCTGCAGCTATAGTATGAGAGAAAGAGAGGCAATACTATCTGATGAGTGTCTATCAGTTAAAACACAGTGGTCTATGGATGAACTTGATGCGAAAGAAGGCTTTAAATACATTTGTTTTTGAACATTTTGAGAAACAGATATGCATGTTTTAGGTTTGCTTTTTATTTCATAAACAAAAGCTCATTGTCAATGTCTTCTGGGAACCCAATTTTATTTGACTTTGCCATGTTAACAGATCAGTGAACATTTGTTTCTGTTAGGTATAGATTTGTTTCTATGTTCTTAAACTATGCAATGCACATGTTAAATTTGGTTAAGGTAATTACTTTTTTTTCATATTATAAAGGGTTTTCTATATTTGCAACTAGAAAAAAAGAAATATTGGCTACATTGTCCTTTCTGGATTCTGCTTCCATATGGATGCCGGTTACATTATACCCTTTTGGGTTGTTTATGTGTCTTCTAAGAATTGTGAATCTTCTTCACATTAAAGAGCATCTGTAGGGTGACACGGTAAATGTTAATCAAATATTTATACTGGTCTCTTGTTTCACCTAACCTGAAACACAACAGAAGTTAAACCTTATTTCAGCAGAAATACAGAAGCTTTATTTGAAGAGTAACTCAGGGTCCCATTATAAATTTGATGAGCATCAGTGTCCTTTAAACTTTACTACTGTCACAAGAACTGTAGCCAGTACATTATTTTAGATTTTATGCTGAGTCAGCTTATTAGCAATGAGAAAGATCAATAGTCACTATTTAATGGAAAAGAATGATATGAGCATATTTTCTTGCTCATATACCATACCATGCATTAATACATTTGTGTTCTTTCATACTTTTTTTAGAACAGGTTATTTAGCATCAATATTATTGGCCAAGTATGCGCAGGCATACCAGGAATTAGAATTTGATTTAAAGTTTAAGGGTTTAAAATTTTTCTCTGTATATTTTACACATACATAGACAAATATGCATATGTGCGCACACACACACACACACTATGCAAGTTACACAATATGCAAGTCAACCAAGCATAAGATGGAAAAATTAAGGACTGAGTCTTGAAAATGGCATCTCTATGGGACAGCTTGCTCACAAAAAATGGTGCGATTCCAAAAAGTGCTGAATAGGTAAATAGCAACTTCCGGAGGTAAATATTTATATTACACCTGTAACTTTTGCTGGTGATAGGTTGATTATCCAGTTCGGCACCATGGTCTATAGTGAAAAGTTGGATGCTGAAAATCATTCACAGCACTTAGGCACATTCTTCTCAGCCTATGGGCCTTATCAGGAAACACATTTCTTTGCATCACAAATCTGTAGTATTGGCTCCCAATTGCAGGTATGGGGGTATTAACAAATGCCCAGGCAAAACATTCTACAGGGTTGTGGGCTATATGGTGCAAGGTCCATACAGGGGGCCATTTACCACTGCTAGACCAACCAACCCACCTTCACCAGGTCACAACTGTTTCCAGCATGAGCCAATGTCTGTACTGATTTCCCCAGGTATAGGCTAATAACTTCATAGAATGCATTTACAAGTGCTTTACAAGCACTTTAACATTTTTTTTCTTTAGAAGTACAGAATGACATAGAGACAAACTGTCACACAAAATAAGAAAAATAAAAACAGGAAAAAAATAAAATAAACGAATAACAAAAATACAACACAAGCCCACAAGTTGCCATTAAGTAGATATATCACCTGTACACCTCTCTCATACTTGGCAAACCAGTAGGTATCCAACAAGTACAACATTCTCAACAAAGGGTAATAGAAAGGACCAACACATCTATCCAACTGTAGAATCAGTGGATGTACCGCGCTAGTGCTCAAAATGTAAAAAGCAGCAACTCCAAACCCACAATTAGGCCAAAGAGAATGCTAAATTAGAGACTCTTGATTTTATTCAGTATTACTCTTAGCTGAGATGTAACAATTACCATTCACAGATTTAAGCCTACTTAAATGATTTTGTGGTTCATTTTATATATTCATATTCATTCATTTGTATGTGGTATTTCTGTTTTTCTTTTAGTGCAGCCCCCTTTCTAATTTAGCATCTATCCAACTAGATGTGATGGTCTTTGTAGCAAATGTGTGTAGAACATTGCAAGAGGGGTACGCATGTTTTTCAAAAAATATATTTATTGACGGATTTCCACTTATCTATCAATGGCAGAGTATAGGATATCCATCGTGAAGCAATCACTTTTCGTGCAATAAAAAGAGATCTAAAAACTGCAACAGTTAACTTTGAATCCTATGTATTGAAATCATCATATCCTAGGATACATAACATGGGGTGGTGAAATGCCATATAAATTATTTAAAGGTGAAATAACGCCCTACTTTGGGCATCTCCACAATACATGCATACGATTACCACGTGGATGGCCACTTCTAACACAATGTGAGTTCTCCATGCAGCCTATTTTATGAAAAAATTCTGGTGTATGATACACTCTATGCAAAATAAAAAGCTGTGTTACTCTGTGGGATGGAGAAAGTGAAATAATTTGACTATTCTGCAACACCTCATCCCAAAGCTCATGGGAGAGGGGACCCAAATCCTCATCCCATCTGCGTTTACATGGAAGAGGAAACTTAAGGAGATATTTTGACAACAAATGTGTGTCTGTCATTGAGATAAGCCACTTAGTAGTCTCACCCTGGGCAAATATATCAAACAAAGGCATTGGAGCAAAGGAGGTGGATGGAATCAATACTTGTGCACAAAGTGCATGACGTAATTGTAAATATTGATAGAACCATGCTGTTCCTAGTTGTATGCAATTGTTGAAAAGATTTTAAGGTTCCATCAAAATAAAGCTGAGACAGAACTGTCATTCCCGATCTCTCCCACCTCAAAAAAGCCTTTCAGCCGAGAAAGCTCCACAAATGTATAATTGGACCAAAGTGGGTACATCTGGTATATCCAACATTTGCCAAAAGAGTTTTAACTGTTTAAACTGTTTACCACACCTTATGCATCAAATTTTATTGTAGTATGTGCAGATTGCACTTTAAGGAGTATCTAACATTTGTAATGGGTTTTTACCTTGGAGTAAGAAAGAAAGCATGTTATTGGAAGACCCCCAAGGTTAATGTGCCCCCATCCCGCAATATGCTGAAGCTGAGCGTTGAAGAATTATACCCATGGGTTAGGAGCTCTTTGGAATATTGCAAAAACTCTGATTCACTCCTGGGAGTTTTCTTTTGCCAATTCAAATCTCTAAACACTGAATTAATCTTCCCAAAATGCTTAAATGGAATCCAACGGGGCAAATTACTGTAAGTAAAAGGTACAACAGTTGGGGCATTTAGATCATCTTGAGGAGATTAGTGGGGGCTGGCTACAGATAATGGTAATTTACACCATACAGAACATTAGGACTAAAATCTAGTAAGTAACGAATTTAAGTTTAGAGGGATGTAATTCTGTATCCGGCTATTAATCTGCACTCCTAGGTATTTATACTGAGAAACAATTTTAAACTGGGTCAATACAGAAAAATATCAATCAGGGAGTAGATCAAGTGGAAGTAGTCCCCTCCCTTTTCTTTGGATCAACCTCGGACTAGCTAACGGTCGGAAATGGCACTTCCCAAAGCAATCGCCAACAGGAAAAGTATAAGCATACCATAACATAGACAATTAATTATTCAACGGCATACATTACATATATAACCATTATCAATTTGTTTCTTTTTTCCTTTTTTTAAATGCATAACTCGAAATTTTAAAAAATGTTCACAACATATAGGACGGTAGCACAAAATATATATGTCAAAACACTTTCTGTAGAAAGGCATAATGACAAGAACTCAAATGTATACTCAATTTGGAAGTTTAAAAGTGCTATATGCTCAGAGAGCACTACAAACAGGAAAGTGTGACACACATGGCAGCATCCCATAATGAGATGACTGGTTAGGTTTTCCACAGCCCTGGCAAACCAGTAGCAGAAAATTCATCAGTCTATTTCAGCACAGGACAAAGACATATAAGGTTGGAAATGGAGCCAACTCTCCAACATATGCAACATTTATATATTGTACAGGACTCCGAGAATGGGTACTGGATGGGTGCTATGTGTCGCCCAGATTTGGGTTACAGTCCCTTTAAGGAATATGGTTGGTATACTCAGGGATCTTACCCATGCAAGGTGAGAGGCTCCAGGGCATTCAAGTATAAAGGAGAGGACTGACTTGCAATTCTCTTTGCAGTAACCACTTGCCAACCAGGCTCTTTCTTGCACTTTGTGTTTACAAGTTTAAATCTGTATATTTTGCTACAAAATTACTTAGAACTAGAGTTGAGCGGACATCTGGATGTTCGAGTTCGTCAGGTTCGGCAGAACCTCGTGAAACCGTTTGGGTTCGGTACCGAACTTTTGGGCACAAAATTGGCTGTAAAAAAGTAATGGAAAGGGCTAGAAGGCTGCAAAAGGAAACACAATGGGGGTAAGAGAAGGGTACAAGTGCCCTGCTAACAAATGTGAATAGGGAAATAACTTAAAATCAACTAAAAAAAATAAAAATGGTAGGAGGAGGTGGATGTGGAGTAGGAGCCTAGAGGTTGACTAGGCCGTAACCGTGGCAGTGTAGGCGGAAGTGGCGGTGGTGGAGGAGGAGGAGGAGGAGGTAGCCAACACTGTTTTTTGTTTGTTTGTTTTTTTTTAGAATTGGGGTAGCCCCCAAAATATTGAGACATATTCAAAAAAAAGGATACCAATGGCTGTGTGAGGCCGGTCTAAATGTCTATTCTGCACAAGGTACAGACAAGTCTTGTGGAATCCATGCCTGGTTCATTTTAATAAAGGGTAGCTTGTCCACATTGGCTGTGGACAGATGGCTGCGTTTGCCTGTGATAACGCCCCCTGCCGTACTAAACACACATTCAGACAATACACTGGCTGCAGGGCAGGCCAGCACCTCCAAAGCATAAAGGGTAAGCTCAGGCAATGTGGCCAATTTGGAGACCCAGAAGTTGAATGGGGCAGACCCATCAGTCAGTACCTGTAGGCGTGTGCACACATACTGTTCCAGCTGGTGGTGCTGTTTGTGGTGGCGTGCTGCTGACAAAGCTTTTCCACATTTCAGCCATGCTAACCCTGCCTTCTGCGGTACAGGCGGTGCCACAGCTGCACTGGTGACCTCTTCCTCCTCCTCTGCCTTCGCCTTGTGCTTCCACTGAGCCCCCGGTGTCATTTGGGAATGCCCTCAGCAGCGTGTCTACCAGAGTGCGCTTGTAGTCGCGCATCTTACGATCACGCTCCAGTGAGGGAATTAAGGATGGCACATTGTCCTTGTACCGGGGATCCAGCAGGGTAGCAACCCAGTAATCAGCACAAGTTAAAATGTGGGCAACTCGGCTGTCATTGAGCAGGCACTGCAGCATGTAGTCGCTCATCTGTGCCAGGCTGCCCAGAGGCAAAGACAAGCTGTCCTCTGTGGGAAGTGTATCATCTGTGTCCTCCGTATCCCCCCAGCCACGCTCCAGTGATGCCCATGAGCTGCGTTGGGTGCCACCGTGCTGTGAACACGGTTCCTCCTCCTCATCATCCTCGTCCTCCTCATCCTCCAGAACTGTCCCCTGGCTTGAAAATTTTTGACCTGGCCTATGCTGGTGCAGGAACCCACCCTCTGAGCCACTTGTGAATGACTGGCCTGATAACCGTGTAAATGACCCCTCTTCCTCCTCCTCCTGTGCCACATCCTCTTCCATCATCGCCCGAAGTGTTTTTTCAAGGAGACATAGAAGTGGGATAGTAACGCTGAGAACAGTGTCATCGGCACTGGCTATGTTGGTGGAGTACTGGAAACACCGCAATATGGTACACAGGTCTCGCATGGAGGCCCACTCGGTGGTGAAGTGGTGCTGTTCCCCAGAGTGACTGACCCGTGCGTGCTGCAGCTGAAACTCCACTATTGCCTGCTGCTGCTTGCACAGTCTATCCAGCATGTGCAAGGTGGAGTTCCATCTTGTGGGCAGGTCACATAGGAGGCAGTGCAGACTGGCGAGCAGCAGCAGGGTGAGAACGCCGAAAGTGCGCACAGACGGCCCACACTTTCTGCAGCAGCTCTGACATATCCGGGTAGTTTTTTAGAAATTTCTGCACCACCAAATTCAGCACATGCGCCAGGCAAGGGATGTGCGTCAAACTGGCTAGGCCAAGAGCTGCTACAAGATTTCACCCATTATCACACACCACCAGGCCGGGCTTGAGGCTCAGTGGCAACAACCACTCATTGGTCTGTTGTTCAATACCCATCCACAGCTCCTGCGCAGTGTGGGGTTTATCCCGCAAACATATCAGTTTTAAAACAGCCTGCTGTCGTTTACCCCTGGATGTGCTAAAGTTGGTGGTGAAGGTGTTACGCTGAGCGGATGAGGAGGTGGTAGAGGAGGAGGAGGAAGCGCAGTAGGAGGAGGAGGCAACAGGAGGCAAAGAGAAATGCCCTGCAATCCTGGCTGGCAGAAGGACATGTGCCAAATGGCTAGCCGCCTCAGGCCCACCCCCCACTACATTTGCCCAGTGCTCAGTTAGCAAGATATAGCGTCCCTGCCCGTGCTTACTGGTCCACATATCAGTGGTTATGTGGACCTTGCCACAGATGGCTTTGCACAGTGCACACTTGATCTCGTCCCCAACTTGTTTGTGCTGGGAAGGGATGGCTTGCCTGGAAAAGTAGTGGCAGCTGGGAACCACATAATGTGGGAAAGCCACCGCCATCAAGTTCTTAAAACTGTCCATGTTCACCAGACGGAATGCCAGCATTTCAAAGGCCAGGAATTTTGAAATGCTGGCATTCAGGGCCAGGGATCGCGGGTGGGTAGGTGGGTACTTCCTCTTTATCTCCAGTGTTTGGGAAATGGAGAGCTGTAAGCTTCCATGGGACAGTGTGGAAATGCTTGGGGACGGTGGCGGACATGGTGGCATTGCTGTCACATCATCTGTTTGCTGGGTGGCAGGTGACACTGGCACTGTAGAGGTGGAGGAAGAGGCCGAGGCAGCAGCAGAAGAGGAAGCAGAAGGAGGCCGAGACCTTTCTTGGATTTTGAGGTACTTATTCCACTGCAGCAAGTGCTTTGCATTTAGATGCCTGGTCATGGAGGTTGTGCTCAGGTTTAGAACATTTGTGCCTCGCTTCAGCCTCTCATTGCACAGTGTGCAAACCACTTGTGCCTTGTAGTCAGCACATTGTCTGAAGAACTGCCACGCTGGGGAATGCCTTTGAGCTGCCTTTGGTGTGCTAGGTCCTTGGGTGCGGTGGGTAGTAGCAGGCCTACTGTCTAGGGGACGGTTGCTCCGCTTTTGCAACCTGCTTCCTCTTTTGCTGTGCTGGTGCCTCTGTGCGACCACCACCTCTTCCTCCAAACTGCACACGTCACTCGCATGACCTTCATTCCATGTGGGGTCTAGGACCTCATCATCCTCCACATAATCTTCCACCCACCCTACACCACTGCCCTCCTTGTCAGTCTGCACACTGAGGAAAGCCGCAGCAGTTGGCACCTGTGTTTCGTCATCATCATCACAGACGTGCTGCCATGGTGTTACCATGTCCTCATCCTGAGTGGATTGGGCATCAGTGCACTCAATGTCTTCCACTTCTGGGCCAGGGCTATGTGGATGGCCCATGGAAAGCACAGCAGCAGAGTCATCAAAAAGCACAAGAGACTGCTGCATGACTTGGGGCCCAGGCTGCTTGGCTGATTTACAAGGGGCTGAGGTGAAAGACAGATGGCCATGGGGTTCAGGTGCCAACTCTGAGCTTTCATCAAGGGACCGGGTGGGAGACAATGTGAAGGAACTGGAGGAATTGTCAGCCACCTAATCTACTATCGCCTGTACTTGTTCTGGCCTCAACATTCGTTGAGCGCCATTCGGGCCTACCATATAATGTTGAAGGTTCTGTCGGCTACCTGAGGAAGGTGTTTAACTTGTGCATGCAGCTGGCACAGATCGACCATGTCCTCTCCTTGCAACAGGGGCTTCAGCAACACCACCAACACCAGCAGCACCAGCAGCACCACGACCACCACCATGTCCCTTATTTGACGCTCTCCTCATTCTGGACACAAATGTACTATGCAGCACTATTTATTAATACAAAAAAAAGAATAATAAATTGTTATCCTTATTTTTTTAACAAAAGAAAATTGTAGATGCACTTTTTAATTTTGTGCAAGAAATGCACCGCTCACACCAGCAGCAGGAACCTCTCCCTACACCAGTATGAAATGATTTTAGAACCATAATCTGTCTTTCACAGCACCGACAGGAACCTGTCCCTACTGCAGTATGAGATGATTTTAGAATGATAAACTCTTCCTCAGAGCACTAACCAGAACCGGGCACTATTGCAGTAGTAGTTGTTTTTAGAATGATAAACTCTCCCTCAAAGCACCAACAGGAACCTGGCACTAATGCAGTAGTAGTTGTTTTTAGAATGATAATCTCTCCCTCAAAGCACCAGCAGGAACCTGGCCCTAATGCAGTTGTAGTTGTTTTTAGAACGATAAACTCTCCCTCAAAGTACCAACAGGAACCTATCCCTAATGCAGTTGTAGTTGATTTTAGAACGATAAACTGTCCCTCAGAGCACAAACAGGAACCTGGCCCTAATGCACTAGTAGTTGTTTTTAGAAAGATAATCTCCAGCTCAGAGCACAACCAGGAACCTGGCTTCATTGCAGTAGTAGTTTTTTTTAGAACGATAAACTCTCCCTCAAAGCACCAACATGAACAAGGCCCTATTGCAGTAGTAGTTGTTTTTAGAATGTTAAACTCTCCTTCAAAGCAACAACAGGAACAAGGCCCTAATGCAGTAGTAGTTGTTTTTAGACCGATAAACTCTCCCTCAAAGCACCAACAGGAACAAGGCTCTATTGCAGTAGTAGTTGTTTTTAGAACGATAAACTCTTCCTCAGAGCACCAAGAAGAACCTGGCCCTATTGCAGTAGTAGTTGCTTTTAGAACAATAAACTCTCCCTCAAAGCACCAACAGGAACAAGGCCCTAATGCAGTAGTAGTTGTTTTTAGAATGATAAACTTTCCCTCAAAGCACCATCAGGAACAAGGCCCTAATGCAGTAGTAGTTGTTTTTAGAAAGATAAACTCTCCCTCAGAGCACCAACCGTAACCTGGCCATATTGCAATAAGGGTTGTTTTTAGAACGATAAACTTTTCCTCAAAGCACCAACAGGAACAAGGCCCTAATGCAGTAGTAGTTGTTTTTATAACAATAAACTATCCCTCAGAGCACCAACCGAAACCTGGCCCTATTGCAGTAGTAGTTGTTTTTAGAACGATAAACTGTCCCTCAGAGCACCAATAGGAACCTGGCCCTAATGCAGTAGGAGTTGTTTTTAGAATGATAAACTCTCCCTCAAAGCAATAACAGGAACCTGGCCCTAATGCAGTTGTAGTTGTTTTTAGAATGATAAACTGTCCCTCAGAGCACCAACAGGAACCTGGCCCTAATGCAGTTGTAGTTGTTTTTAGAAAGATAATCTCTCCCTCAGAGCACAAACAGGAACCTGGCCCTAATGCAGTTGTAGTTGTTTTTAGAACGATAAACTCTCCCTCAAAGCACCAACAGGAACCTGGCCCTAATGCAGTTGTAGTTTTTTTTAGAATGATAAACTGTCCCTCAGAGCACCAACAGGAACCTGGCCCTAATGCAGTAGTAGTTGATTTTAGAACAATAATCTCTCCCTCAAAGCACCAACAGGAACCTGGCCCTATTACAGTAGTAGTTGTTTTTAGAACGATAAACTCTCCCTCAAAGTACCAACAGGAACAAGGCCCTATTGCAGTTGTAGTTGTTTTTAGAACGATAAACTCTCCTTCAAAGCAACAACAGGAACAAGGCCCTAATGCAGTAGTAGTTGTTTTTAGAACGATAAACTCTCCCTCAAAGCACCAACAGGAACAAGGCCCTATTGCAATAGTAGTTGTTTTTAGAATGATAAACTCTCCCTCAGAGCACCAAGAAGAACCTGGCCCTATTGCAGTAGTAGTTGTTTTTAGAACGATAAACTCTCCCTCCAAGCACCAACAAGAACAAGGCCCTAATGCAGTAGTAGTTGTTTTTAGAACGATAAACTGTTCCTCAGAGCACAAACAGGAACCTGGCCCTATTGCAGTAGTAGTTGTTTTTATCTTTCAATCGTTTTTATTCAGGTTTTGAACAATTGACAGT
>BLSH010486761.1:229112-249896 GCA_018402905.1 Glandirana rugosa | reverse complement strand
AAAGCTTCCTGACAGACCAAACTTTTGGAGTACCTTCTGCATGTATGTCCAGTGCACTCTGTCGAACGCCTTCTCTGCATCCAAAGAGAGGAACAGAGAAGGCGTTCGGGTCTGTTCCACCCACTGAATCAGGTCGATGAGGCGTCTCGTGCCGTCACTCGCCTGTCTGTGAGGTATAAATCCCACCTGGTCGGAGTGTATCAGGTGAGTAATGATTGTGGAGAGGCGTTGTGCCAGCAGCTTTGCATACAATTAAGTGTCCGTATTAAGGAGATAAATGGGGCGGTAATTGGCCGGATTGTCTGGGTCTTTGCCTGGTTTTGAGAGGGTGACTATTAGGGCTTCCAGGGCTTCTTTGGGGATTTTCCCAATAGAGGCATATTGGTTAAAGGTTTCACAGAGATATGGGGTGAGAATTTGTGAAAATTGTACATAGTATTCATTTGGGAATCCGTCGGGTCCCGGGGCTTTGTGTAGGGGCAGCTGTTTGATGGCATGTAGAATTTCTGCTGGGGAGAACGGTTTCGATAATTCAGCTAGCTGTGTGGGAGAAATAGAAGGAAGATAGACTGATGCCAGGAATGCATCAATTTCATCTTCTTTAGGTTGGTAAGTTTTCTCTGAGTTTTTGAGGTTGTTTAAATTTTAGCGTAATAGGATCCAAATTAATTGGCTATGTCTAAGGGATTAAACAGTTTCTGGCCATGGGGATTAATTAGGGATTGTATTTTTTGTTTGCCACTTGTCTTTTAAGTTGTTTTGCCATAAAGGCTCCTGATTTATTCCCCGAGGCGTAAAATTGGAGTTTGAGGCGTTTGACATAATAGTCAAATGTGCAGTGGAGATGTTCACTGAGTTGCAATCTAGCATTCTTTAATTCTTCAAAGAGGTCCGGGGACATGAGCTTTTTGTGCCGTGTCTCCAGGTGTCTTGTTTTGGTTAATAGCTTTTCAGTCTTAACCCTATGTGTTCTCTTTTGTTGTGCGCCTAATTTGATAAACAAACCTCTCAGAACTGACTTATGTGCATTCCAGACAATGGAAGGGTCAGTAACTGACTGGGAGTTCTGTTGGAAATATGACTCAATCTTGGATCGAATCCCGTCCATGCCCATTGGGGAAGTGAGGAGCGATGGATTTAGTCTCCAGGCCGTATGGCTAGGAGCTTATTTGTTATCGCATAAAGTAATCGATACTGGTGCGTGATCCGACCATGTGATCACCCCTATGTGTGCATTGGTTATGGATTGGAGAAGATATTTATCTGTGAGGAACAGGTCGATCCGAGAATATGAGTTATGCGGGTGGGAATAAAAGGTATAGTCTCGTTCTGTGTTGTGCAGACACCTCCAGGGGTCATATAAGTCTTCCTTTTGAAGGAGGGAGGCTAGGGCAGAAGGCAGTCGTTTAGATGGGTTTGATGTGTCGAGGGAGGAATCTATAATGTCAGAGGGTTGTTTTTGAAGGGGGTCACTTTCGAGATTATTGTTTGATAGAATCTTCCTTGAGCTGAGTTAGGTGCGTAGATGTTAACTAGAGTGAGGCGTTGGTTTTCAATGGTTGCTGATAGAATTAGATATCTGCCCTCAATGTCTGCTTCACAGTGATGTAGTATAAACGAAATGGAATCTCTGACCGCTATCATAACACCTCTGTTTTTCTTTGGGGCATTAGCAAAGAAGCAGTGGGGGATTTTTTTATGAGAGCATTTTGGGGGTTTATCTTTTAGGAAGTGTGACTCTTGCATACAGATCACATCAGCTCTCTGATGTACGGCCTCCCTCCACATCATGTTTCTTTTGAAGGGCGAATTAAGTCCCTTGGCATTAAGGGAGGTGATTTGTATGGGCATGATTGGCTAGAGTCTGCAGAAGTCAGGAACGAGACCAGACCCCCTGTAATGAAGAGTATACAAGCAAAGATAGTCTCAACTCAACAGTAAATCAAATATTCAGGATAAGGGGATATCTCAAGTCTCAGTTTAGTCAGATCGCTGTGTCTACCTATCTGATTAGATCTGGTGCCAAGTGTAACTGTGAGTTCAAATGATATCAAAGCAACAGGCAATGAATATTCTGAAAAAAAAAAAGAGGGTTAGAACAAAAAAAAACAATAACAATCAGTGTGCGTGGCACACGGTAACCTGGGGTGGTGGAATTTTGAAGGTTACCGGCCCCATACTGGAGTCGTCGTGTTTGTGAGACCCACTTTAGTGTGAGCATATTGGATCAGTCCTTCTCAGAGGAGTGATTCCTTAGTGTCGGCTGGATGATGTTGTTCCTTGCGTGCTCTGATGGTTCAGCCGAGAGTGGCAGAAATCCCCAGTTGGTTAGCTTTTTGTATCCATCCTTTGGGGCAGTATACGGATGGTGTGTTGTTGGTAGGTGACCAGTAGTTTGGTCGGAAATCCCCATTTATAGGTAATTTTTCGTTCCTGGAGGATAGATGTGACCGGAGCAAATGCTTTGCGTGTTTCCATGGTGGCTTTGGACAGGTCGTTGAAAAGCAGAATTTTGGCGTACGGAGCAGGGAGAGGTCTGGTATTTTTTGCGGCGTACATAATTTGGTTTTTCACTGAGTAATAGTGCATCTTTGCTAGTGTATCCCTTGGTATGTCTGAGGGTAGGTGAGATGGTTTTGCAATCCTGTGTGCTCTGTCAATCAGTAAATCGCAGGCATGTAAGTGAGGTAATAGGGTGGAGAAGAGCTTCTGGAGGTATGCAGTGATCTCATTAGGTTCGACGGTTTCCGGTATTCCTCTGATTTTGATATTTTGGCGTCTCGAGCGGTCTTCTAAATCCACCAGCTTCAGATTTATTCGGTGAATCTCTGAAGTAGTATGGTCGTGTGCGTCAAGTAATTCATTGTGGGCTTTAACATGGTTTTGCATGTGTTCCTCCAGCACCTTTGTTCTATCCTCCAGGCAATCAACCCTGTCATGGATCTGGGACACTGAGATATGCAGCTCTCTGTGAAGATCATTTTGCAAAGTTAGGAGCATAGCTTTCAGTGAAGCTGTCTGAAGCTGCGATCTCCGCTAGGGCTGTGGTATGCTCTGCGGTAGGGGTGACCATGTCAGGTTTGGCCCAAAGTTGTTTCTTAAGCTGTGGTCCTTTGCTAGGTGAGAGGGCCGGGGAGGACGCTGTTCTTTTGCCTCTGTCTGAGGGATGTAAAGCAGGTCAGTACTCTGGTGCAGGTATAGTGTCCATACCCTCGTCCTCGAGGCCGGTTGATACACCGCCGCTTCGTGAGGGAGTGGAGGAATTCGTTCTGATGTCCGAGTGGTCATGTGTCGATATCCGACCAGTCCCTGCGCCATCTCCATCTTGAACTGTATTCATGGTGGCTGGGCTATAGTAGTCGGTTAAACGGCGAGGTGCAGGTGGTGTGTACCACCTATTAGACATGCCCCCCTGTCCTTAGTGTATCAGCCACTGCTTGTATGACCGTGGGTACGTCAGAATGGGTCTGTGTCATTTGAGGTTGCGGTGCTCCAGATGAGGGGCCTGAATTCTGGGCCTAGGTAGCCATCCTGTTCTGTAGTCGATCGGGCCCTCTTTATTCAGATACCGTTGTGGTAATGTTCCGGGGCTGCTGTGGTATTATGGTTCTTTTGTATGGGGTGTAGGTTGCTGTAAATATCGTTTTCGGCCACTAGATGGCGGCCGCCGCGTACTTCCGAGTAGGCCGCAACTGAAGCCGGGGCCTCAATTTGCGTATGCGGCCTGGTTCGAGTGCGGCGATCGGACCTGAAACGGCTTGGCAGTCCTGTGGATGATTTGAAGGGATGGATTACATGTGTCCCCTCGATTGGGAGTGAGTATCCCTTGCAGATGGGCTGGTGTGAGTCAGAAGAGGACGGCGGTGGGCTGCTATGTAGGCCGCACTGGCGGCTCGAATTGCGGGGAGCCAGGGGCACTGATCGCCGATATTTTGTGGTGGTGATGTAGCTGAGGTGATGCTGTGTCCCCCCTGGGTGTTTTGGTGGCTCACCCGTCCTTGGTCGAGCAGGATGGCCCTGGATACAATACAGGCTATCTGGAGCTCTGTATAGAAACATCCACCATGTTCTCCTTCAGGCCACGCCCCTCTATACACCTGCTTGGTAGTATTTTTGAAAGTTTGGAAGGCCTAGGCCGCCCTGAGATTTGGTAAGATAAAGCACGGATCTAGGAATGCGGGGTTTGGTCTTCCCCCAGATATAAGTGGAAACCCTGCGCTGTAGTATACGTAAGTAATAGGAGGGAACTTGTATGGGAAGTACTTTGAAAAGATATAATATTTTGGGTAAGATAACCATTTTTACCGCTGTTATGCGCCCCAGCCAGGATAGCGTGAGAGAGGCCCAAGCGGTCATGAGCTTTGTTAGATGTTTTAATATAGAGGGATAGTTGGCCAAGAAAAGATTTGAAGGGTCTGGGGTCAGCTTGATTCCCAAGTATGTCAGGGTGTCGGGCGTCCAAGAGATCGGGAGCACTGATTTTAAGTGAGAGTGGGTAGAGGGGGGCATAGAGATGTTGAGAGCTTTTGATTTCTGAGTATTGACCACCAGCCCAGAGATGTTGGCAAAGGACGTTAGAGTGGAAAGGAGATTAGGGATGGATGTTAGTGGAGATGTAAGGAAAAGCAAAACGGCAGAGTTTATGTGTGTGTCCACCTGTTTCCAATCCCTTTATGTTTGGGTCCTCGCGTATTCTCTGGGCTAGCGGTTCAATGGCCAGGGCAAATAGAAGCGGGGAGAGTGGGCATCCCTGTCAAGTTCCCCTTCTGACTGGGAATGGGTCTGAGTGGTGACCGGCATACGTTACACACGCTGTTGGATCGGAGTAGAGGGAGAGGATCCATTTGAAAAAGTAAGGGCCGAATCCCCATTTCAATAGGATATTCTGTAGGTAAGTCCAGGAGAGACTATCGAAAGCTTTTTTAATGTCTAGGAAAGGAAACATGTGGGGATATGCCTAGTGCGGGTGAGGTGTGTCAAAAGGACTACTCTTCGCACGTTATCTCCTGCTTGCCTTGAGGGCATAAAGCCTACTTGATCCTTGTGTTTTTTAATGTACCTATTATTGTGAAAAGTTTATCATGACATATTAAATTAAAGGCGTCGGTCAGAAGATTAGCCAGAGTGTCTATAAAGTGTTTGAAGTATGTCGCAGTGAAGCCGTCAGGGCCGGGTCGTTTGTTGTTTTGGAGAGATTTAATAGATGTCTTAGTTTTTAGCTCGGAAATAGGTTGATCTAGTTGTGCTCTCTGTTCTGGCGATAGTGCAGGCATCGAGAGTGGGCTTAATAAGTCTGAGATACGTTGTGGGTCAATTGTGTGTGTTGGGGCAGAGTATAGTTCTTGGAGATTTCTGCGAAAAACGTGGAGGATTTTAACCGGGTCGCTGGTATAATGATTCTGAGTTGTTTTTAATCGTATGGGCTTGTGGGGTTTGTCCAGATTTCGTAGGGACAGGGCCATATAGGTGTCAGGTTTGTTGGCTTTCATGTAGACCCCATGGCTGGATCGCCGAAGGGATTTTTCGGCTGAGTCAGTTAGGAAAAGGTATAAGTCTAATTTAGCTCGGTCTAGCTTATCCTTGTTGTCAGGGGTGGTATTGGCTTGAAAGTTGACATGTGTATGGTCAAAGGCCTGTTCTAACTGTTGAAATTTCGCTTGACGCTCCTTCTTCTTATGGGAGGCCAAGTTAATTAAAGTTCCCCGTATTACCGGTTTGTGCACTTCCCAAAGCACTAGGGGTGAGATATCACTCGTAGATTTTAAGGATATATATTCCTTGAGAGCAGTCTCAACTTCTTGAACTAGCGATGGGTGAGCTAAGAGGGAATCATTAAGGGACCAGGTTTTGGTGCCTTGTGGGGGTACGAGGGACGAAAAGGAGGACAATATGGCGTTATGGTCAGACCATGGGATTGGGATAATAAAGGAGGACTGAAGCAGCGGTAGGGATCCAATAGAGGTAAGGATGTGGTCGATTCGGGTGAATGTATTGTGCGGGTGGGAATAGTAAGAGTATTGTTTTTTGGTGAGGTTATGTTCTCTCCATGTGTTGGCAAGCGAATGTTGTTGTAGGAGTTGTTGGAAGGTAAGTTTACTGGGGCTTGAGGGTACTGAATATGGTGATTTGTCCAGAAAAGGAAAGAGGACCTGATTAGAGTCACCTCCTATAAGCAAGGTGCCTTGCTTGTGGGTGCCAACCACTTGAAAAAGGTGGGAAAGAAAGGCAGAGAGTTTTTTATTAGGGGCATAGTATGACACTATGGTTACGTGTGTATCAATCAATTGGCCAACTAGAATTAGATATCTGCCTTCCGGGTCACGTATTTCGGATTTCATTGTAAAGGGAGCAGATCTATGAAAAGCTATTAGGACCCCTCTTTGTTTCGTGTCTGCTGAATCAGTGTAGTATTGTGGGTAGGTGTTAATTAAGTATTTGGGGGTAAGTTGTTTTGTGAAATGTGTCTCCTGGAGACAGATGACATGGGCTTTAAGTGAGGCGAATGTGCAGAGGGCCTTGCGCCGTTTGCATGGGGAATTAAATCCTTGCACATTGAGGGAAAGGATATTGAGCTTAGCCATTTGGTAGGGTGATTGTAAATGCAAATGTTAGGTTTATGGAGGGGTAGGGCCTCCCCCTTCCGGCACGGAAAGAGAAAGTAGATAAAGAAGGGAGAAGAAGAAGTGAAACTGAGAGAGAGAAGAGAGTGTCAAAAGAACACAAAAAAAATAGTGAAGAGGTTTCTTGCAGTCCAGGCAGGAATAAATTTCCTGCGTGGAGGGGGACATGTTGTCCAAGGAGTCCCTGGAAAATGGGGTCCTTGGGCAAGATGTGGGGGATGACAGTGGCAGACAGCCAGAGACTTACGTGAATGCCTTGCTTTTGTATACCCTGGAGAAAACAACCTAAAGTTCGTATTAGAAGAAAACAGCGGTATTGTATGAAACATGAATAACTAAGGTATGTGAGTCTCGAGAATACTGAAATAGAATTACTAAAAAAGTAAAAGCGTGTGAGGGAGGGCATTTTAGAATTGTCCTCTAGGAGAGGTATTTAAAATGGGATGGGTCTACAAGATCCCTTTTCCCGTGGGATCTAGAGAGTCACATACCAGTGTTCCAGTAAATAGGAGATAATTGCAATCGGTTAACTGTAACAGGTAACACAACTTAAAGAGAACTAGGGTAACTGTGTAAGGGCCTGTCCCCCAAGGCCTCCAGCATGGGGAGGCCAGGGGCGAGTGGGTCCCTGGTTTTATCAAGATTGAAGTTCTTTTAGAAAGGGTCATAGGCTCAGTTATCAAAACAAAAGAGTTTATGAGAATGAACTAAGTGGGGTAGGCCCAAAAAAAACATTAAAATACAGTATTTTATATTTTCAAAGGTTAAAAGTTCCTTTTGAATTGTCTGTGAGTATCAGAATATGTGTAAATGGCCTAGAGCCTATAAAGTAGACAAAAAAGGTTGCCATATGTTGGCGAGTAGGGGTTAAGCAATCGGGTCCTTTTACCTTCAGTCCACTGAGTCTGAGGGATCTTGGAGATTGGGTGTAATTCTGCTTCTTTTGGTAGACGATGAGGGGGTATGAGGTGCCTTTTGTGGCGAGGAGGAGGTTGAACGCTGGCGAGATCTCTGCGAGGGAGTTGGGTCTGTTGGATTCAGATGGAGGTCTTGCAGGTAGCTTTGTAAATCTTCGGTGGTTTTGCAGGTGTATTTGCGGCCTTGGTAGGTGAATTCGTAGGGAGAAGGGAAAGCCCCAGGAATATGTTATCCGGCGCTGCTGTAGGGTCTGAAGATAGGGTTTGAAGGCTCTCCGTTTTGTGATGGTGGTCTTGGAGAGATCCGCAAAGAGCTGGTATTCATTCCCTTGGAAGGTGAGGGAGGTCTTCTGTCTAGCGGACTGTAAGAGCTGCTCCTTTGTGCGAAAATAGTGTAGCTTAGCAATAATGTCTCGCGGGGGGGCGTTCTGCTTGCGGGGTGCCAGAGCCCTATGCACTCGGTCTACAGTATTTCAAGACATTCTATGGGGATATAAGGGGTCAGTGAAATAAGGCTGTGACTGTGGAATGGAGATCTTCAATGGCTTCAGGGATGCCTCTAATTCTGATGTTGGAGCGTCTGGCCCTGTTTTCGAATTCTTCTAATTGGGACTGGAGTGCTGTATTATCATCTTTAAGAGACTCTATCTCCTCAGCTTGAGTGCAGAGGTGGTGTTCCAGCTCATCCACTCTCTGCTCCAGCTCGGCTGTGCGCTGCCCCAGCTCTCTGTTTTAGGGCTCGATGCAGCATTTTCTCAAATTGCTGCAGTATATCTGGGTGAGGTTCCCCGTGCTGTGTGAACAGTGGGGAGGCCAGAGAGTCAGTGTCTGACTCGTCTTCATCTGGGTGGCGTAGAGGCCATAGCTTAGGTGATTTAGGTGTACCTACTCTGGCGGCACCATCTTGGAGGAGCCCCGAGCCAGGGCCTCTCGCATTGTTTTGGTCCGCACCTTCGGTTTTGTTCCAGTTGCGACCATCTTGAGTGTGCCGCGGTGTACTGCGGAGGTTGTGAGAGCTGTGCCGTGTGAGATCTGAAGTCTGGCTGCGAGCTAGGTGGCCGTCAGTCTCGAGCGGAGCTCTAGAGCGGCATGTCCGTCTCGTCGAGCTGCGCGCATGCGCCCCCTATTTGTTGTTATTTGTTGTTATTTTAAGTTGTTTCCCTATCCACATTTGTTTGTAGGGCACTTGTCCTACTCCTTACCCCCATTTTGCTTCCTTTTGCAGCCCTCTAGCCCTTTACAGGACTTTTTTACAGCCATTTTAGTGCCCAAAAGTTCGGGTCACCCTTGACTTCAATGGGGTTCGGTGTAAAGTTCGGGTCAAGTTCCGTACCGAACCCGAACCTTTCCGCAAAGTTCGGCCGAACCAGACGAATCCGAACATCCAGGTGTCCGCTCAACTCTACCATTGAACACATAGCCCGACCAACGAGAGGTGGTGACCGTGACTGTTTCCTCCTCCGCCTTGAAGCATACTGTACGTTCACCCTGGGCACGGTCCAACCAGGGGGTCTTAATACTAACTTATCCTATCTGTGTTTCCTTGACGAAAGATGATGTAAAATATGTTCATGAATAAGCTATGTGTGTTTTCTTAACCTTTTTTTCTCCAGGTTTTTTCTATTTCCCTGGCTCTTACGAGTGCGGTTGCTCGTTGTTTTCCCATGTGTTTTTTCTTTTTTCTCTCTTATTATTCTTTTTATTATTTGATTTTTCATTTTTTTTTTATTTCTTAATTTTTTTATTTTTATATTTTTATTTTTTATTTTTATATTTTTTATTTTTTATTTTATTTTATTCAATTTTTTGTCTTGTATTTTATTTCATTTTATTTTCATTTTTCTTTTTCTTGTTTATTTTTATTTATATATATATATATATATATTTTTTTTTTTTTTTTGCAATTTTCTTACATTTTTTCATCATACAAAAATACTTTCCCACATCATTATTTCACAACATTTTTTGACACCTGTGTTTCCCCAAAGTTTTTTCAAATTTTTGTTTTTTGTTATTTGCTCACCCTTCATTTCTTTTATTTTTTTTTCACTTTTTCAATTTTTTCCACTCTTTACTTTCCTCTATAGACGCTTCTCCGGTCTACTTTTTCTTTTTTTCCTCTTTTTTAATAATTTTATTTCTCTTTCCTTCATTTTTTCCCACTTAATTTTTTTCTATCCTTATATTAATTTGCTGCTTGGCAATGGTGTCTTACTTTATCTTCCCTCTTCCTTTTTTTCTGTCTTATTTCGGTGTTCTTTGCTTTCTTTATCCTGGTCTTTACTGCTCGGCAACAAAGCAGTCTCAGTGCAGCCTCCTAGTATCACTTTACACCAGTTGTCTTTCACGTCTACATACCCTGTCCCACCCATTCCCCCTACTGCATACGGCATCAGGTTGCCATGACGCCCAGTATCGGCGTGGGTGCCTGTCTATTGGAGGCAGGTGACAAGACTCCTACGTTGCCTGGCAACACCAGGGCAAGCTGGAAGCGGCCCTCCGTCTAGTAGGGACAGACGGACCGCCTCAGCCCCACTCTGTCCCTTTTTATTTTTAATACTGTTTGAATAATCATTCCAGAATAGAGGTTCTTAACCCTTGGGACCTACAAAGAAGATTTAGGCCAGTTAATTGCGGATTTGACCCCACTACAAAGTTTGCTTTTTTGCAGTGCAACTATTGTGTTTGTGTACATATTTAAGGCGGGAATATGACATCATTTGATGTCAAGGGGCGTCTGGGGTCATTCTCTCTAGTCACTGATTGGTGGATGGTTCTTTAAATAGTGTCTTGGTTGTATCACAATTTGTCACATGCCTGATTAAGGGGTACTGCACGGCTCTGAAACGTCGCTCTTTGCTGTAACAATGTGACCATCTATTAAAGATTGGACTCATTTGGAGATCCTGGTGTGCTGGTGACACTACCTGCTCTTATGACATGCGGTTCCAGCCGTTGGTCACTTCAGCACCCACACTACAAGTAAGCCATCTGAAAAACCAGGAACTGGTGCGTTGGGAATCTCATAACTGCACTTTTTAACTGGCTTCTCGTACTGCACCCCTGCTGGCTGCCTCATATAGTGGTATTGTACCTGGCTGTTCGTTATAGCGCTGGGACATAATCATTCACCTGTTGTGCCTCTTTTTTCATGAACATTGTCTACGAACAAATGGAGACTGACGGAATATCGATCACACAAGGGGATAAAAATTTCGGATGTGTCTATAGTCAAGAGGAGATCGAAGCAATTCTTTTCCCCCGGATACAAATAAAGCATTCGGATCAGACACTCCCACAGATCAATCAAAAGAGATAAAGCGACTGAAGAAAAGACAGGTTGATCTTGAACTACACGGACAAACCTTGTCTGAATACTATAGAGCAAGGAAAATTCCGAGAGGTTTTCGGATACGGAACCAGCCGACTATAAGGTGACACAAACATGACTTTTGTGAAACGTGGTGTGAAGTGTCTACACAAAACTCATTAAACTACATGTTACTTGTTATAGAGGAGGTTAAAACTCAACTTTGCCAGGTCAACCGAGAACTCACTACTTTGGAACTATCTGTCCAAGACAAAGACAAACAGATCACCGTATTCCAGGAGATTGACAGGGAGGTTGTGGCATATGCTGTGAGACAACATCAATCAAAATGGGAGAAGTTCAAACAAGTAGCTCAGGACTACCAGGAAGGACGTGTCTACCCGTGGCTTACTGGCATCTCTAGACCTAGGAGGAGGCCGCGTGCACTCCCCTTCTCTAACAGACCATGGAGAGAAGACCCCCCACGTCATCAGACAGTGGAAGACGCACCGAAAACCCCTCAACGGAGTGTGAAGGTGGGTCAACCATTACCTCCACAGCCCCCAAGACCGGGAGTAGCACTTACCTTTTTCCAAAGGCAGGGGAAGAGGAAGAACCAGGAGGGGCATCAAGAGGGCAAAGTGCCTACAAGACTCGCAGTGGTCGTCAACCGACAGGCAGACGAGCCCGGTGATTAACCTGTCGTCTAGAATCATCACAGAGGGTGAGTCGCATCTTCTGTCCAGAGGTCTCTCGTTTTGCCCCACAACAAAGTTCAATCAATTTACATTTGAAATTGACATGTTTAAATTCGAAAGGGCATTGAAAACCAGACAATTCTTCCATACACAACCAGGGACTACAGCAATGACCAAGAGCAAAGAACTGAAACTCAAGAGCAGATTTATGCCTCCCGACCAATATAAGTCCATAGACAGTCACATTAGGACTTTGAAACATGATGTACGTTCGGGGATCGCCCCCAAAAAATACACAAATCTTAGTCCTGCTGAGTTCGTGGCACTAAGAACACTAAGAGATGACAACAACATCATCATTAAGCCCACCGATAAGGGTGGGGCGATTGTAATTATGAACTGCAAGGACTACAGGGAGGGCATGCTTCTGATGTTGGCAGACACCACTACTTACATGCAACTAGACAAAGATCCGACAAAAAATATTATGAATGCACTATCATCCTTGATTAATATTGGTTTATCAAATGACTGGGTCTAAAAAAGAGACGCCTGACTTTCTGATGGATGAGCACCCCTGATTACCTGTAATTTATGGACTACCGAAAGGTCCATAAGTAGAATTGAGCGAACACCTGGATGTTCGGGTTCGGTGGGTCCGGCCGAACTTCTCAAAAGAGTTCGGGTTCGGTACCGAACTTGACCCGAACTTGACCACGGACCCCGAACCCCATTGAAGTCAATGGGGACCCGAACATTTCGGCACAAAAATGGCTGTAAAAAAGTCCTGGCAAGTGCTAGAGGGCTGCAAAAGGAAGTAAAATGGGGTAAGAGTAGGACAAGTGCCCTACAAAAATATGGGGATAGCGAAAATAACTTAAAATCAAATTAAAAAAATAAAAATGGGAAGGGGGGTGGATGTGGAGTAGAAGCCTAGAGGTTGACTAGGCTGTGACCATGGCAGTGTGGGTGGAAGTGGCGGTGGTGGGGGAGGAGGAAGAGGAGGAGGAGGAGGAGGAGGTAGCCAACACTTTTTGTTGTGGGTTTGGTTTTTTTCTAATTGGGGTAGCCCTCAAAATATTGAGGCATATTCAAAAAAACAAGTATACTAATGGCTGTGTGCTGTGTGTGATTTTAGAACAATAATCTGTCCCTTACAGGAGCAGCAGGAACCTCTCCCTATAGAACTAGGAGATGATTTTAGAACAACAATCTGTCCCTTACAGCATCAGCAGGAACCTCTCCCTTTAGAACTAGGAGATGATTATAGAACAATAATCTGTCCCTTACAGCACCAGCAGGAACCTGACCCTATAGTAGTAGGCGATGATTTTAGAACAATAATCTGTCCCTTACAGCAACAGCAAGAACCTGACCCTATAGGAGTAGGCGATGATTTTAGAACAATAATCTGTCCCTTACAGCAACAGCAGGAACCTGACCCTATAGAACTAGGAGATGATTTTAGAACAATAATCTGCCCCTCTAAGCAGTAGACTCTATCTAGTCCAGTCAGATTGTTCTGTAATGCAGGATGAGATGTTATTAGATCTGCAATCTGTCCCTAAAAGCAGTAGTAGTAGTAATCTCTACCTAGTCCACAATCAGATCGTTCTGTAATGCAGGATGAGATCTACAATCTGTCCCTCAAATCAGTAGTAGTAGTAATCTCTACCTAGTCCACAATCAGATCGTTATGTAATGCAGGATGAGATCTGCAATCTGTCCCTCAAAGCAGTAGTAGTAGTAGTCTCTACCTAGTCCACAATCAGATCGTTCTGTAATGCAGGATGAGATCTGCAATCTGTCCCTCAAAGCAGTAGTGGTAGTAATCTCCACCTAGTCCACAATCAGATCGATGAGATGTTATTTATATCTGTAATCTGTCCCTCACAGCACTGGCAGCATCCTCTCCCTACACTAGCCAGAGAGCATGTGACATGCAGCACTAAGTGACTCCAGCTTATAAAGAGGCTGGGTCACAAGATGCACTGGCCAATCACAGCCATGCCATTAGTAGGCATGGCTGTGATGGCTTCTAAGGGCAAACCAGTGAAATGCTTGTTGATTGGCTGCCCTGCAGCTATTCAACATGCATGATCAAATAACCGAACCCGAACCCAAACTTTTTTCAAATGTCCAGGTTCGGGTCACGGACACCCCAAAGTTCGGTACGGACCCGAACTTAACAGTTCGGGTTCGCTCAACTCTATCCATAAGGGAACCTCACCTTTGAAATTTAGGCCTATAGTATCGGGCATAGGCTCGATTATGCAGCCTCTGGCCCAGCTTGTTGACTTTTTTCTCCAGCCGATGGTCACAGATCTACCTGCATATGTCAGAGATACGAGCGATTTTCTGGATAAATTTGGCGGATTTCTTGCATTTAAGACAGATTGGAACTTGGCCACAATGGATATCTCCTCCCTGTATACAAGTATACCAAACGAGGCTGGCCTAACAGCAGTTAGGTATTACTTACAAAAACAGGGGGCCCACAATCCCCCATTTCTAATTGAATGTCTGGGATTCATTCTAGAAAGTAATCTCTTCTCGTTTGAAGGAATCAAATATGCCCAGATACGTGGCATGGCCATGGGCAGCTCTGCAGCCCCTTCATTTGCAAATCTGTTCTTTGGATACATGGAAGAGCATCACATCTATCCAATGACTCTTTTTTCTGAGCACGTCAAGTGCTGGCTAAGGTTTATTGACAGAAAAAAACACAAGAGAGGGGCGCACCGACCTAGTGCAATACAACGTTTATTAAAAACAAAGAAATAAAATATACTCACAAACGGAGCAATAAAAAAGGCCTCTTCCCCAGAGGTTCTGAGGAAGAAGGTTCGCCCTGGAAACACGTCAGCCTGGTCATACGGACGGCGTCCGGCCCCCCTGCTGAGGTGGAGATTGATTAGTTCCTTGGAGGAATCTTTTCCACTTTGTGTTATGATGCCTTTTATATTGCTCTGTTTGTAAGTATATTTTCTTTGTTTTTAATAAACGTTGTAACGGTATTGCACTAGGTCGGTGCGCCCCTCTCTTGTATTTTTTCTGTAGAACCTCTTGGATGCCCATGGTCCTGAGGAGGGCAGCAAGGCCTCTCAAGTGCAGAGTGAATGCTACGTTTTCAAAGGATTTTTCCTGTACTCTCCTTTCTTCGCTTGTCTCTTGGTTGACAAATCCGAGCGCAGGAGTTGTTTGGGTTTTTTTTAAGGTTTATTGACGACATCTTCCTCATATGGGAAGGAGAGGTTACCGTTTTTTACAAGTTTGTAGCACATTTGAACAACATTTTCCCCGGTATTATTTTCAACCCAGAAATCTCCCATGAGAGTATCACTTTTTTTGATGTTAGGATTACAAATAAACAGGGCACCCTACAGACTTCAATATTCACCAAGCCTAATGACAGGAATACTTTATTACACAGTGTAATCCAAACACCTCCAAAACACCTCCGGGACAGTCTTCCAATTTCACAGTTCTAAAGGGTGAGATGCATTTGCTCAGACGAAGGCGAGAAAAAACTACAATTAAAAATTATGTACAACAAATTCCTAGAACGTGGATACCCGGGCACGGTACTGGACAATGCTCTTGCTAGAGCCTCTCTTGATTCTGACAAGATGAACAAAAATACTGACAGGCCTCTGCTCATACATGGTTTTAACCAGGAGTCTGACCACATTAAACGGGCAGCCTCACGTAACATCAATATTCTCAGGGCAAATAATTCATTAACATCCCAAATCAGGAATCCACCACTGCTAGTTCACAAACGCAGCAAGTCCCTACGCAATATATTGGTACAGGCTAATCCAAGATCCAAGTATAAAAAAGCGCAGGTCAGAATTTCTCAAAAACGTGGCTGCTACATATGCCATAATTGCAATATCTGCAATTCCTTGATGTGTGGGGAATACTTTTGTCATCCAAACAACAGCAAGCGCTACTCCATATGGGATTATTTGAACTGTAATACGGAGTTCTGTGTCTATATCTTGAAATGTCCCTGCTCATTAGTATATGTAGGCAAGACTATTGGCCCCTTTAAACGACGTTTCCAGAAGCACAGAAGTGATATAAGGATAGCCCTGGAAAAAGCAGAGAAAGGTGAAAGCCCGGCTTTGAACAAACCAGTTGCCACACACTTTGTTTCACAAAGACATCATGTACATGAACTAATGGACATGGCCATTGAACACATAGCCTGACTAACGAGAGGTGGTGACCATGACCGTCTCCTCCTCCGCCGTGAAGCATACTGGATGTACACCCTGGGCAAGGTCCAACCAGGGGGCCTTAATAATAAGTTATCCTATCTGTGTTTCCTTGACGAAAGATGACGTAAAATATGTTCATGAATAAGCTATGTGTGTTTTCTTAACCTTTTTTTCTCCAGGTTTCTTCTATTTCCCTGGCTCTTATGAGGACGGCTGCTCGTTGTTTTCCCATATGTTTTTTCTTTTTTTCTCTCTTATTATTATTTTTATTATTTGATTTTCATTTTTATTTATTTCTTCATTTTTTATTTTTTATTTTTATATTTTTTTTTTATTTTCATTTCTATTATTTATTATTAATTATTTTTTATTTTATTTTATTTTATTCCGTTTTTTATCTTGTATTTTATTTCATTTTATTTTCATTTTTCATTTTTCTTCATGTTTATTTATATATTTATTTTTTTTTTGCAATTTTCAAACATTTTTTCATCATACAAAAAATACTTTCCCACATCCTTATTTCACAACATTTTTTTGACACCTGTGTTTCCCCAAAGTTTTTTCACGTTTTTGTTTTTTGTTATTTGCTCACCCTTCATTTCTTTTATTTTATTTTTTCCCTTTTTCAATTTTTTTCACTCTTTACTTTCCTCTATAGACGCTTCTCCAGTCTACTTTTTCTTTTTTTCCTCTTTTTTACTAATTTTATTTCTCTTTCCTTCATTTTTTCCCACTTAATTTTCTTTTATCCTTATATTAATTTGCTGCTTGGCAATGGTTTCTTACTTTATCTTCCCTCTTTCTTGTTTCTCCCCCTTTTTTTTCTGTCTTGTTTCGGTGTTCTTTGCTTTCTTTATCCTGGTCTTTACTGCTCGGCAATGAAGCAGTCTCAGTGCAGCCTCCTAGTATCACTTTACACCAGTTGTCTTTCACGTCTACATACCCTGTCCCGCTCATTCCCCCTACTGCATACGGTGTCAGGTTGCCATGACGCTCAGTATCGGCGTGGGTGCTGTCGGATGCCTGTGCACAACGGAACTGGCTATTGGAGACAGACGACAAGCCTCCTACATTGCCTGGCAATGCCAGGGCAAGCTGGAAGCGGCCTTCCGTCTAGTAGGTACAGAGGGACCGCCTCGGCCCCACGCTGTCCCTCTTATTTTTAATACCGTTTGAATAATCATTCCAGAATAGAGGTTCTTAACCCTTGGGACCTACAAAGAAGATTTAGGCTAGTTGATTGCGGATTTGACCCCACTACAAAGTTTGCTTTTTTGCAGTGCCACTATTGTGTCTGTGTACATATTTAAGGCGGGAATATGATGTCATTTGATGTCAAGGGGCGGGTCTGGGGTCATTCTTTCTAGTCACTGATTGGTGGATGGTTCTTTAAATAGTGTCTTGGTTGTATCACAATTTGTCACATGCCTGATGAAGGGGTCCTGGGCAGCTCTGAAACGTCGCTCTTTGCTGTAACGATGTGATCATCTATTAAAGATTGAACTCATTTGAAGATCCTGGTGTGCTGGTGACACTACCTACTCTGTGGGAGGCTCACAAGGCCTTTTTTAAATTCAATGATTTTTATTCACAACACAATAGTTTCAATGACATACATGAAAACACAACTATTTGATATACATCATATACGGCCATAAGTATCATCAAGATTCTCCAGGTTAACAGTACTGCAAAAGTATTGACTTTTTACCTTTGGATTTTTCTTGTAACAGAAAGGTCTGGTATATTCTGTGGGAAGCAGTGTCTAGCACCCCTAACGGGATCAAGCTGTGCCTTGACACTTCTATCCCTGTTTCAGCTTTAGTGAATCATTAATTCAACACAAATGTATGTGATATAACCTGAAGGTTAACATAGTTTATAACGAACCTTTATGTATGCATTGATATATTTGCAAGAGGATGTTTCTTCCTTTTATTTCTTTTATGGGGGAAAGTGGGGAAGGGGTTAGGGTATGGGGTTGGGAGGGGAGGTAGGGTATGTAGGAGGGGTCTGAAGGTAAAGGGGTGAGCATGAGTTAGCTTGACTTATTGTTAACGGAGTCTTCATGTCTTAATAAACAATTTGTACCAATTGGTCCATGGGTCCCATAGGTCCAGGGTATGTTTTATATTGTCGGAAATAATTTTTTCAAATGTGTAGTGTGTCTGCACTTGGTTTATAACTTGTAAGCTTCCCGGAGGGGTTATGTTTTTCCAGTGTTGGGTTAATACGTTTCTGGCTGATAGCAGTACGTGTATTATAACCATTTTTGTTGGATGATGTGCGTGGGTGAGCCGTAAGTTGAGAAGGGCCATATCAGGTTGGGGACTTATTCTAATTCCTGCAATTTGTGATATAATATCAAAAATTTTGGATATGGGGCAGTCCCATAGAATGTGTAGAAGTGTGCCTGGTTTGCCACATTTCCTCCAGCACTCTGGGGAGATCTTGTGGTCAAATTTGGCAATTTTAGTTGGTGTTAGATATCTTCTTTGTAGGATGTTTTGTGTGGTTTCCCATAGAGAAACACACTTTGTGTTTTTGTAAGATAATTTTAGGGCCTCCTGCCATTCTCTCCTGGAATATGTTTGGTTTAAATCTTTTTCCCATTCGTTAAATGACTCTGCGGGGACGAAGTGTTGTTTTTCTTTTAAAAGATTATAGAATGTCGTTATTCCTTTGACTCCTAGGGAGTCTGGTGAGAAGTATTGTGCTGGTTGGGTGGGTATGTGGCTGAACAGGTGCGGGCTGTTATTTAGGCAATGGGACATTTGCAGATATCTGTAGATTAAGTTAGGATGGAATATGTGTTCCTTGGTTAGAGTATGAAAGGACTTGATTTTACCTTTATGCATAAGTGAGTCTAATGTGACCTGGTTGTTTTTAGGCCAGTTGTTAGAATAAAAATTAGGTATTAGGGTTTTAAGGGCTTCCATTGGTAGCTGGAGGCCAGTGGTAGGGGTGTCTGTCCATTTGGTTGATAAGAGCTTCTGCCATGCTGTGGCTGAAGCTCTGATCGTAGGGGACAATGAGTTAGATAGTTTAGAGTTAGGGTGCCTAGTGCATAACCAGTATTTGAGATGCTTTCCTGGGATGGAGTGTCGTTCAATGCCACCCCACTTCGTAGTTGTGTTGGGTAGAAACCATTCCCGCAGTTGCGCCAGAATCGTCGCTGTATGGTAGTCAGCTATGTCCACTAGTCCCGAACCCCCAGCCAGCCTGTGTTTGATCAGTTTATGTTGTGCTACTCTCGGCTTTTTCCCGGCCCAGATATAGTGCTGGAGGGCTGATTGGATTTGTCGTGTGTGGTTTTTAGGGAGTGGTATTGGAAGGGTTCTGAAAAAATATAAGATCTGAGGGAGTCCCATCATTTTGAAGGCCGCTAACCTTCCAGCCCAAGAGTGTTCCCATTTCGCTAGGTTGTATAGGGAGGAGGTTACTGTGTGCTTGAGATTTTCCCAATTTATTGTCAACAGTGTTTTGGTGTGTTTTGTTAGAGTGATGCCTAAGTAGTTTAATCCCTTTTCTGCCCACTGGAATGGAAGTTCTGAGGTTATAAGGTTTCTTGTTGTTCCGTCTACTCCTAGGTCTAGGATAAAGGATTTAGTGACGTTGGCTTTGTAGTAGGATATTTTCCCAAATATTTGTAGGATGGAATTTACTTCTTTTAAGGATGTATATGGATCAGATAGTATGAGGATAATATCATCCGCAAACAGGCTTATCTTGTGGCTATAGTCTCCTATTTGGATTCCAGAGATAGTTTTAGATTTTCTTATTTTTTCTGCTAATGGTTCAATAGATAAGTTGAATATCAGTGGTGATAACGGGCACCCTTGTCGGGTGCCGTTTGTTATAAGAAAGGGGTCTGATATCATTTCTCCTGCGTAAACTCTTGCCGAGGGGGATGTGTATAGAGTCAAAATGGCTGATAGGATCGGACCCTTAAACCCAAATTTAAGGAGGGTTTCTCTCATGTATCCCCAGTGGACTCTGTCGGACGCCTTCTCTGCATCCAATGATAGGAGCAGAGAAGGCGTTCCGCTGGTCCCTGCCGCATGAATGAGATTAATTATTCTTCTCGTGGCGTCCGATGCTTGTCTGCCTAGGACGAACCCCGTTTGGTCGTTGTTGATTAAGTATGGGAGGTATTTGGATATTCTATTGGCTATCATTTTAGCATAGAGCTTTAGGTCTACGTTAAGTAGTGATATGGGCCTAAAGTTCTGGGGTGTATCTGGGGATTTACCTGGCTTAGGCAAAGTGATGATAGTGGCTGATAACATTTCCTTAGGTAGCGAGGAGGAAGAGGCAGCGTCATTAAATAGGTCTAATAGATGTGGGGAAAGAATGTGACCGAAGAGCTTATAATATTCTCCGGGAAGGCCATCAGGTCCCAGAGATTTCCCTAAGGGGAGTTGTTTGATGGTGTGTTCAATTTCTGCTTTGTTAAAGGGGGTGTTCAGTTCATCTAATTGTTCTTCTGTGAGGGTCGGCAGATTTAGTTGTGTTAGGAAAGATTGGATATTTGTTAATGAGGGTTGTGGTGAGACCGAATCCTCTTTTAGGTTATATAGGGATTCATAGTATGCCCTAAAGGCATTGGCAATGTCCAAGGGGTTCGTTAATTTAACCTTTGTCTTAGGGATATATTGGATTTTCTCCTAAGCCAGAGTGGTGTTGGGAGTAATTGTTTATAGGTTAGAAAGGATTGTGTTGATTTAGACGGCTGGGAGTGTCTTCTTGTTAATCTACTTGACTTGTGGGGGAAATTGTTTCGTCTTTAACTTGTGTGGTAGTTTGTTGAGGGGAATCCCTTTAGAGACCCTGGACTACCGGAAGGGCCTCTTATAATATTCGAGAAGCCAGTGTAAGAAAGGGGTGTAGATAATCTGGATAAATTACTGCGACGGAGAAGGAGGAGCGATGGATTCCTTTACAATAGTCGGTGATAGTAGTGAAACGGATTCGGTCCATTTAGGGGTCTATGTGGGGTCTTGAAATCCG
>BLSH010486761.1:205733-223679 GCA_018402905.1 Glandirana rugosa | reverse complement strand
TCATTTAAAGTGATACACACATTTTGCAGAACAGTGATATGGGTACTCCCGGCTTATTTATACTTTTTGGACACAGTTTGAAGATGATTTTAGAACAGTTCTATGGCCTCTAATGTTAATTAATACTTTTCAGACCCATTTTGAAGATGATCTCCATTTTTGCATTTTTTATGTTTTTATTTTTTTAAAAATATTTAAAGTTATTTCCCTGTCCCCATTTCTTTGTAGGTCACTTGTCCCACCCTTACCCACATTTCCTTCCTTTTGCAGACCTCTAGGACCTTCCAGGACTATTTTACAACATTTTTTGTACCTAAAAGTCCGGGTCTCCATTGATTTCAATGGGGTTCGGGGTCCGGGACAAAGTTTGGGTTCTGTCCGGACCCGAACCCGGACTTTGTCCCGAAGTTCGGCTGAACCAGCAGAACCCGGACTTCTAGAAGTTCGCTCAACTCTAGTCACTTGTGTTAAACCTCTCCTGCTATAGGAATACCTTGGTAGCAAGCATTTTGTGGACAATACATATATCAAGGTTTTATTGCAGCACTACTGGAGACATGACGGAGATACATGACAAAAAAAAAAAGATGCATCACTGCTGCAGGAGGCCTTAGTGGAATCGACTCAAAAACTGGCAAAGGACCACCCGAGTCCCGCCACCTCCACTTCACTGATCCAAACTCCTCTGTCCTCACCACTTCCCTGCTCTATCTACCTTTATACTCACTTTCTCTACTCTTCTGCTTCATCCTCAGGATTTATCAGATACCTTTTGCAATTGTCACTGAGTGGAATGTGTTCACTTATAGTTCCTCTGTTAATACTTAGTATGGCTAATCGCATACGATGTTGGCGACATCCATACTGGATCCCCCTGCACTTCCTATGGCACACTCGCTCTGCCCTAGGATCACCTAGTTCACATCACCCCAATTTGGTATGGATCTTGCTCACTGGTCTGCCCTCCACCACAAGCTGAGCTAAAGTACAAATGTGAGGTCGGGCCCCCTGGGCACAGCGAGTCCCCATAGGGATGTCCTAGGGCAAAGACCTCTTTGAACCCATACATATTTCTCTCCTCTCTGGATGGACCTACATCTCATCTCAATGACCGGATATACCTACTTTGTACCACATGTAACCTATAACTTAATATGATCTGCTCAAAATGTATGTCTTATATCCATCCTGTGACATATTTATTGTTTCTATGTTCCTTCTCTCTAAAACAGCAATAAAAATATTGAACAAGAAAAACTGGCAACGGACAAAAGTAAATAGATTGCCAATAAGTTGGAAAAATGTGTTCATAGTTCCACACAGAGTAGTAGGAAAATACAACAAGCTAAAATCTCCATGTCGCCATCAGTGGCCTCCAAAACAACTAGTTCTCAAAATAAACGGAAAGACTCTAAAACAATGATGAACTCTTCAGCCACGTCTGTTGCAGTGACGCAGGACTCCCTAGCTTTGGACATGTCGATAGCAGACGAGTAGAGTTGAGTGAACCCGAACTGTAAAGTTCGGGTCAGTACTGAACTTTTGGGTGTCTGGGACCTGGACCCGAACCCAGAGTTTTCAAAAAAAAGTCCGGGTTCGGGTTCGGGGTTCTGGTAATTTTACTAAAAGTTCTGAAAATTGTTGTAAAAAAGTCCTGGAAAGTCCTAGAGGTCTGCAAAGGAAGGAAAATGGGGGTAAGGGTCAGACAAGTGCCCTACAAAGAAATGGGGACAGGGAAATAACTTAAAAGCATTTTTAACCACTTCAGCCCCAGAAGGATTTCACACTTTAGGACCAGAGCACTTTTTGCGATTCGGCACTGCTTCACTTTATCTGACAATTGCGCGGTCGTGCAACGTTGTACCCACACAAAATTTGCATCCTTTTTTCCCCACAACTAGAGCTTTCTTTTGGTGGTATTTGATCATTGCTGCGTCATTTCTGATCGCCACTATAAACAAAAGAAAAGCGACAATTTTGCAAAAAAAACTAATTTCTTACTTTTTGCTAAAATACAAATCCAAAAAAAATACAAAAAAACATTTTTTTTCATCGGTTTTGGCCGATTTATATTCTTCCTCATATTTGTGATAAAAAAATCGCAATTGGCGTTTATTGATTGGTTTGCACAAAAGTGGCCGCATTTACGGATGATGAGAATTCATTTCTGGGGTTTTTATTTATTTTTTATTTTTTACTAGTTATGGCGGCGATCTGCGATTTTTAGCGGTACTGCGATATTGGGGCAGACATGTCGGATCATTTTGACACTTTTTTGGGACCATTGGCATTTATACAGTGATCAGTGCTATAAAAATGCACTGATTACTGTGTAAATGCCATTGGCAGTGAAGGGGTTAACCTGCAGGGGGCGCTCTAAGGGTTAACTGTGTTCCATGAGCGTGTTCTAACTGTGTGTGGGCTGCTCTAGCAGGAGAAGGGAAGTGATCACAACTTCCATGTAGAGGAAGGCTGTGATCACAGCCCTTCCCCCTCTCACAGAACGGAGGTCCGTGTTTACTTAAACGGACCTCCGTTCTTTCAGTGCGGGGGGCATCGTGGGTAGCCAGCGGCGATCGAGTCCGCCACACCCGCTCCCTGGCCCCCCCAACACAGTGAGCGTGCGGGCGCGCCTCCGGCGGCGCGCGCGTGCTCACAGTGCACGATCTCGCAGTCGCCGTCGTATGACGGCGGTTTGCGATATCGAGCCACTTTGTTGCCGTCAACCTGTGATTGACGGTCGGCAAGTGGTTAAACAAAAATCACATTAAAAAAATCAAAAATGGAGGTGGATGTGGACCATCTTCAAACTGTGTGAGAAAAGTCTAAATTAGCCGGAAGAAGCCATATCAGTGTTCTAAAATCATCTTTAAACTGTGTGAGAAAAGTCTAAATTAGCCGGGAGAACCCATATCACTGTTCTACAATCATCTGCAAACTCTGTGAGAAAACTATAAATTAGCGGGAGAAGCCATATCACTGTTCTAAAATCATCTGCAAACTGTGTGTGAAAACTATAAATTAGCCAGGAGAAGCCATATGAGTGTTCTACAATTATCTTCAAACTGTGTGAGAAGAGTCTAAATTAGCCGGGAGAACCCATATCACTGTTCTACAATCATCTTCAAACTGTGTGAGAAAAGTCTAAATTAGCGGGAGAAGCCAGATCGCTGTTCTAAAATCATCTTCAAACTGTATGAGAAAACTATAAATTAGCAGGAGAAGCCATATCACTGTTCTAAAATCATCTGCAAACTGTGTGTGAAAACTATGAATTAGCCGGGAGAAGCCATATGAGTGTTCTACAATTATCTTCAAACTGTGTGAGAAAAGTCTAAATTAGCCGGGAGAACCCATATCACTGTTCTACAATCATCTTCAAACTGTGTGAGAAAACTATAAATTAGCGGGAGAAGCCATATCACTGTTCTAAAATCATCTTCAAACTGTATGAGAAAACTATAAATTAGCAGGAGAAGCCATATCACTGTTCTAAAATCATCTGCAAACTGTGTGTGAAAACTATAAATTAGCCAGGAGAAGCCATATGAGTGTTCTACAATTATCTTCAAACTGTGTGTGAAAACAATAAATTAGCGGGAGAAGCCATATGAGTGTTCTACAGTTATCTTCAAACTGTGTGAGAAAAGTCTAAATTAGCAGGAGAACCCATATCACTGTTCTACAATCATCTTCAAACTGTGTGAAAAAACTATAAATTAGTGGAAGAAGCCATATCACTGTTCTAAAATCATCTTCAAACTGTGTGAGAAAACTATAAATTAGCGGGAGAAGCCATATCACTGTTTTAAAATCATCTGCAAACTGTGTGTGAAAACTATAAATTAGCCGGGAGAAGCCATATGAGTGTTCTACAATTATCTTCAAACTGTGTGTGAAAACAATAAATTAGCGGGAGAAGCCATATGAGTGTTCTACAATTATCTTCAAACTGTGTGTGAAAACAATAAATTAGCCGTGAGAAGCCATATGAGTGTTCTAAAATCATCTGCAAACTGTGAGTGAAAAGCCTATTGCAGGCCCATGGAGCCATATTAGTGTTCTAGAATTTAGATTAGAACAATAATATGGCTCTCTATGCGGCTGGAAGAACAGTAATATGGCTCTATCCCCCTGCAATAGGCTTTTCCCATACACTTTGAAGTTGATTTTAGAACAGTAATATGGCTTCTCACGGCTAATTTTTAAGTTTCACACACAGTTGCAGATGATTTTAGAACACTCATATGGCTTCTCCCGCTAATTTATACTTTTCACACACAGTTTGAAGATAATTGTAGAACACTCATATGGCTTCTCCCGGCTAATTTATAGTTTTCACACACAGTTTGCAGATGATTTTAGAACAGTGATATGGCTTCTCCCGGCTAATTTATAGTTTTCTCACACAGTTTGCAGATGATTTTAGAACAGCGATATGGCTTCTCCCACTAATTTATAGTTTTCTCACACAGTTTGAAGATGATTGTAGAACAGTGATATGGCTTCTCCCGCTAATTTATACTTTTCACACACAGATTGAAGATAATTGTAGAACACTCATATGGCTTCTCCCGGCTAATTTATAGTTTTCACATACAGTTTGCAGATGATTTTAGAACAGTGATATGGCTTCTCCCGCTAATTTATAGTTTTCTCACACAGTTTGAAGATGATTTTAGAACAGTGATATGGCTTCTCCCGCTAATTTATAGTTTTCTCACACAGTTTGAAGATGATTGTAGAACAGTGATATGGGTTCTCCCGGCTAATTTAGACTTTTTTCACACAGTTTGAAGATGATTTTAGAACACTGATATGGCTTCTCCCGGCTAATTTAGACTTTTCTCACACAGTTTGAAGATGGTCCACATCCACCTCCATTTTGATTTTTTTATGCGATTTTTGTTTAAAAATGCTTTTAAGTTATTTCCCTGTCCTGTTCTTTATAGGGCACTTGTCCGACCCTTACCCCCATTTTCCTTCCTTTTGCAGACCTCTAGGACTTTCCAGGACTTTTTACAGCCATTTTAGTGCCTAAAAGTTAGGGTCCCCATTGATTTCAATGGGGTTCGGGGTCCGGGTCAAAGTTCGGGTTCTGTCCGGACCCAAACCCGGACTTTGTCCCAAAGTTCGGCAAAACCCGAACTTCCAGAGGCTCGATCAACTCTATAGAGGAGCCCTCTGTGAGAGAAGTATTATCCGCAGTAAACGCCTGCAAGTCCACTTTAATAGAACTAATGGACCAGGTGAAAGGCATTAAAGAGGAGATGCTGTTACTGAGACACGATCTTCAAAAAGTTTGTGAGCGGACTATAGAATTGGAGGAGAGGGTTAGCAGTATAGAGGACACAATATCTGCTCTGAGGAAGGAAGTGGATCTCCTAAAAAGTACAGTTATTAGACAAAGTGAGAGATTGGAGGAGATTGAGAACAGAACAAGAAGAAACAACGTTCGCATACTGGGGCTACCGGAAAAATGTGAAGGAAAGGATATGAGGGAGTTTTTAGAAAAATGGCTTGTGGAAACTTTTGGACATGACAGCTTTTTGCGATTGAGAGGGCCCATAGGGTACCAAAAAGAAAGCCCCTACCAGGGGGAATCCCAAGATCGTTTATTATGAAAATGCTTTGTTTTAGAGACAGAGAAATAATTCTCAGAAAAGCAAGAGATTTAAAGACTATAATGTACAATCGGAATAAGATAATGTTCTTTCTGGACTTCTCAGCTGAAGTGCAGAAAAGAAGGTTTGGCTTCTCGAATGTCAATGCGTGGCTGCGACAATTAAATATACAATATGCCATGTTATACCCAGCACGTCTTCGGGTGGCATACAATGGGGTAGTCCATTTTTTTGACAACCCGAGCGTGGCCGTGACCTGGCTGGAGAAGGGTGATCGGACCGTACAGCATTCCATATAGTGTGAGGGGTCCGGTGATGTCTAAATTTTTAAACTGTTGTTTTTTTTTCTTACACAGGGTAGTCTGTAAATATATATGGTAACAAACAAAATATAAAGGAGCACTAGAAGTGAACTGCAAATGAATAAATGTGTGAACTGGATAGGTCAATGGTGCAGAAGCACAGGCACAAAAGTATTTTGGGGGTTAAAAAATGTGATATTCACACTGAATTTACACCAGGTCACAATCAAAGCCCCATTAGAGTAGGGGGACATGGGAGGAGAGGAGGGTGGTGAGGCAGAGGGTAAAGGGGAGGGGCATGGGAGAGGGTAAGCTCAGGATTCATTTTGATTAGGATTAAATGGATAGCACTTAAACACGTTTATTCCATTTCTTATGAGTACTATAGATTAGCACATCGAGGGGTGGGGGAGAGGGTGGTGGAGACATGTTTTCTCCCCTCCGCTCTCTCTCTCTCCTTCTCTTTTTTTTCCTTCTTTCTAGTTTCTTTTTTGTTAGAGAGTACACAGACCGGACAACTTACTTTATACTTCTTTCTGGGTAGGTTGGTGACGTTTGGGTCTTGGAATGTGAGGGGAGTAGGCGATTTAGTAAAGAAAACGGCCCTGTTTAGAACACACTTGACAAGGGTCAAGTATACTAATCCATGCCTTGGTAGCGTTTGAATGCAATCAAGTAATATTAGACAGAGAGGGTAGATATGTGTTCTCGTATTGTAAAATGTCAGAAGTTCCACTTATACTGATCGGTGTGTACATCCCCCCACCCTTTAAGTTAGACATTATTAATTGTCTCCTGGAGTTTATAGCAGACAAGCTTAGCATTCCTGTTTTGCTCCTATGGGATTTTAAATAAAAAAAAAAAAAATTATTGGGCATAATACAATGTCACAAACAGTACAATTCTTATAAAGAGTTACAGCAATACATCAAGAACGACATCAACAAAGTGCACCACCAGTGGGGGTACCCCATCTGCTAGAAATCAAGTTTAACTAAGCAGCATATCAATGCAATTCTGAGTTAATCATTTTTTGATATCACAACGCATGCAACTCTTGGTTATGCTGTTATGCCAAGAGGGAAACAGTAGAAGGGGAGGGGGGAGGAAGGAGAAAGATGGGGAAAGAGTTAGAGTTTTACTCCAAGATCCATTCTTCATTTAACCAATTCAGTAATTCACATATATGGGTATGCATAGTACGTAGGTATATATATAGTCGTCTGGTATGCACATCTCCAATCCAAGAACTATTTTCCTATTTTTAAATCAGTGTAGTCCCTTGTAATATACGGTCCCTAACTAACTGCTGGGGGGGCTAGACCCGGGGTCTCCAGCCACGGCTGCCACATTTTGTAAAATTTATTTGGAACCTGGCGATGTAATTATGTCAGTTTCTCTCTGATCAGTAAGTTGTTTACTTGTTCTATCCACCTATGCTTGGTGGGTATTTTATTAGTAATCCAAAAACTAGCAATCTGTTTACGAGCAACATATAACAATCTCAATATTGCTAGACGTTCTTGGGGTGTAGCCCTTTCCTCATCCAGAGATCCCAGCAAGCACATCACGGGGTCCCTGGGGAGGGGATATTGATACACCTGCGTTATAATACCAATCACATCAGACCAATATCGGAACAGTTTTGGGCAGCGCCAAAGCATATGGATTAGGGTTCCCTCCTCTCTCTGGCACTTTGGGCAGAGCAGCGAGGTTCTCCCATCCCATCTGTGAAGCTGTACTGGGGTCCCGTAGCATCTATGGAGTAAATATATATGAGATAGTCTCTGGGATGCCGAAACGGATGCCAAGGGGGCATTCTCCAAACACGCATTCCATAAATCTCCATCAATCAGCCCCAGGTCTCTCTCCCAGCCCCTCCTGCATGGGATTGAGGAAGGGTCATGAGAGGACCCGAGTAGGACAGAGTATCCTCTAGAAATCATTCCTTTCCGAGACTTCTCCAAGAGAAATCCACTCATAAGTGGATGTTCCGATGGGACCACATTACATGTCCTTGCCTGCACCTGAAGGGCATGTCTGATTTGGAGATATTTATAAAAGTGAGTTTTAGGTAGCTGAAATTCATTCTGTAGTTCCCGAAAGGATTTGAGATTAGAACCATTATATAGTTGGGCCAGGTATAGAATACCCGCCGTTTCCCATTCACGGAAGTCCACTAATTTTGCCACTTCCCGCAGACTAGGATTGTGCCACACTGGTGTGAAGTGACAGCTCCCCTTTACGTGTAAAATATGCCTAACAGAATCCCAGACCGTATTCAGGAGTTTAACCATCAGGAGGTCTGCCTGTAGATGTGCAAAACCTGCTTCTAAGTGGGACAACAAGGGCAATGTTGATCCTCTTGGTTACAATAGACCACCAATATGATTGTGGGGGTCCTCCATTGCCCATGCCCCCATATGTTGGATCTGGGAAGCAATATAATTATATTTAGCATGGGAGACTGCCAGGCCTCCCTGGGCTTTCCCAAACTGTAGGGTGAATAGGCTAATACGGGGGGCTTTACCTCCCCAAATCAGGGCTCTGAATAGGGAGTCGATTTGCTGGAACCACCTCCTTGGGAACCATAGGGGGGTGTTATGAAAGACATAGAGTAATTGGGGTGCCCACACCATTTTTATAAAATTAATTTGACCTATTACTGATAACGTAAGTTTTGACCATACTGCACACTTCATTTTAAATTTTTGGAGCAAGGGGACCAAATTTAGTTCTATATATTGTGTGGGGTCCAGTGTGATCTGGATCCCCAGGTAACGAAAAGAGGTCACTATGGAGACCTTCCCAGCACACTCCGGGAGAGGAAGCTTAATCGGGTCTATTGGCATTAGGACAGATTTGTCCCAGTTAATCGAGAAGCCAGATAGCATCCCAAAGTGATTAATCAGGTTCATGGTATTGGCTAGTGATTCCCGGGTGTCCCCTAAATAAATCAGAGTGTCATCTGCGTAGAGCAAGATGACATCTTCCCTAGGGCCTCTAAGAAATCCCACAATATTAGTGGAGGCCCTGGTATGGATAGCCAAGGGCTCCAGTGCCAGGGCAAATTGTAAGGGCGATAGAGGGCAGCCCTGTCGGGTGCCCCTGTGTAGTTGGAAGGACTCTGATAATTGCCCATTGACTCTGACGGGTCAGCATACAATAATTGGACCCAAGATATAAATCTCAGTCCCTATCCAAACCTAGCCATAGCCTCCCAAAGGTAGGGCCACTCCACACTATCCAAGGCTTTAGCTGCATCTAATGAGAAGATGGCCATGTTACCCTGGTTGTCTACAGGTAGTTGCAGGTTTAAAAATAGCCTGCGTAAATTATGTGCAGTAGATCTGGTGGGAAAGAAGCCTGATTGATTGTGGTGTATTATTTTATGGATACATGCAGCCAGTCTGTTGGCCAACACTCTAGCCAAGAGTTTGACATCAAAAGTAAGCAGTGAGATAGGCTGGTATGAGTCCGGCAACGTCTCAGGCTTCCCTGGTTTGAGGATCACAACAATGATCGCTTTATTTAATGAGTGTGGCAGCTTTCCTGTCTCTAGGGCAGAGTTATAAACTTTAATAAGGATAGGGAGTAACTGATCAGCGTAGCATTTGTAGACTTTGGGCGAGATACCATCCGCACCAGGGGCCCGACCACCGTGTGTCTGGGCAAGAGCTGTCCTAAGTTCTTCCTCCGTTAGGGGTTTATCTAGGTCCCTAGTATCTGCTGCTGGCAAAGTAGGAATGTCATATTTATTTAGGAACTGTAAGATGTCTGCTTGGGACTGATGAACCTTGGAGTCATAAACATGCTGGTAGAACTGCTGAAAGGCCGTGACTACTTCAGGAGTCGTCTGGCATGAGTTACCCCTACGGTCTATCAGAGTGTGTATATGTCCATGTGAGTCTTGGGTCCTGATCAGCATCGCCAGCATATGGCCAGTGCTTTCCCCTTCCTCAATACGGGTGTGTTGTAAGAAAAATCGTTTGTTTTCGGCCTTTTGGCCTGTCTGGATAGCGCCTGAGATGCTAACCACGTGCGTTTAGTGCCCTCCGATGAAGCAGCCACATAGGCAGCCTCAGATTTTTGAACCTCCTCAAATGCAAACTGCTCCCATTCCCTAGTACCAGTCTTAATTTTGTTAATCATAGTTATGAATTGACCCCGTAGGAATGCTTTAAAAGAGTCCCAAACGATCTCTAAGGTCGCCGAGCCCAGATTGTTGCTAAAATATCCGGTGATTAGTTTTGGTATTGGATCCGGATCTGGGAACAGGGACAACCAGAATGGGTTGAGTTTCCACAAGGTTTTACCATCTTGCTTTGGGACTGTTATCTCCCCCCAAAGGGGAGAGTGGTCTGAGACATTCCTGGGCCCATACCCGGCATCCTTAAATAATGAGAGCATAGCATCATTGCCCAATCCCAGGTCAATTCTGGACAAAGCCCCAGTGGCCGCCGTATAACATGAATATACACATTTGTGGGGGTATTGCATTCTCCACTAGAGTTGAGCGAAAATGAACTGTAAAGTTGGGTCCGTACCGAACTTTGGGTTGTCCGTGACCCGGACCCGGATATTTGAAAAAAAGTTTGGGTTCGGGTATTTGATCCCACCTGTTGAATAGCTGCAGGGCAGCCAATCAACAAGCGTTTCACTGGTTTGCCCTTAGAAGCCATCACAGCCATGCCTACTAATGGCATGGCTGTTATTGGCCAGTGCATCATGTGACCCAGCCTCTGTATAAGCTGGAGTCGTGTAGTGCTGCATGTCACATGATCTCAGGCTAGTGTAGGGAGAGGATGCTGCCAGCGCTGTGAGGGACAGATTGCAGATATAATAACATCTCATCCTGCATTACAGAACGATCTGATTCTGGACTAGGTAGAGATTACTACTACTGCTTTGAGGGACAGATTGCAGATCTCATCCTGCATTACAGAACGATCTGATTCTGGACTAGGTAGAGTCTACTGCTTTGAGGGACAGATTATTGTTCTAAAATCATCTCCTAGTTCTATAGGGTCAGGTTCCTGCTGTTGCTGTAAGGGACAGATTATTGTTCTAAAATCATCGCCTACTCCTATAGGGTCAGGTTCCTGCTGTTGCTGTAAGGAACAGATTATTGTTCTAAAATCATCGCCTACTCCTATATGGTCAGGTTCCTGTTGTTGCTGTAAGGGAGATTATTGTTCTAAAATCATCGCCTACTCCTATAGGGTCAGGTTCCCGCTGTTGCTGTAAGGAACAGATTATTGTTCTAAAATCATCGCCTACTCTTATAGGGTCAGGTTCCTGCTGTTGCTGTAAGGGACAGATTATTGTTCTAAAATCATCGCCTACTCCTATAGGGTCAGGTTCCTGCTGGTGCTGTAAGGGACAGGTTATTGTTCTAAAATCATTGCCTACTGCTATAGGGTCAGGTTCCTGCTGTTGCTGTAAGGGACAGATTATTGTTCTAAAATCATCGCCTACTCCTATAAGGTCAGGTTCCTGCTGGTGCTGTAAGGGACAGGTTATTGTTCTATAATCATCTCCTAGTTCTAAAGGGAGAGGTTCCTGCTGGTGCTGTAAGGGACAGCCAACGCAGCTGTGGCACCGCCAGCACCACAGAAGGCAGAGTTAGCATTGCCGAAATGTGGCAAAGCTTTGTCAGCAGCCCGCCACAGCAAACAGCACCACCAGCTGATAGGCAAGGTCTTAGCAGGAGGCAGCATTTCAGCAACATGGTGGAACAGTATGTGTGCACAGGCCTACACGTACTGACTGATGGGTCTACCCGATTTAACTTGTGGGTCTCCAAATTGGGCACATGGCCTGAGCTTGCCCTTTATGCCTTGGAGGTGCTGGCTTGCCCTGCAGCCAGTGTATTGTCTGAACGTGTGTTTAGCAAGGCAGGGGGCGTTATCACAGACAAGCGCAGCCGCCTGTCCACAGCCAACGTGGACAAGCTAATGTTTATTAAAATGAACCAGGCATGGATCCCACAAGACTTGTCTGTACCTTGTGCAGAATAGACATTTAGACCGGCCTCACACAGCCATTGGTATACTTGTTTTTTTAAATATGCCTCAATATTTTGAGGGCTACCCCAATTAGAAAAAAAAAACAAACAAACAAATAACAGTGTTGGCTACCTCCTCCTCCTCTACCACCGCCACTTCCACTTACACTGCCACGGTCACGGCCTAGTCAACCTCTTCATTGAGGAAGTTGTTCGCCTACACGGCATCCCAAGAAACATTGTGTCCAATAGATGGGTGCAGTTCACATCCTGGGTTTGGAGGTCCCTATGTTCTATCTTGGAAACTGAACTAGCCTTCTCATCAGCCTATCATCCGCAGTCCAATGGCCAAACAGAAAGGACCAACCATACCCTGGAGCAATACCTCCATTGCTACTCCTCCTACTCCCAGGATGACTGGGTCTCCTTGTTGCCGCTAGCCGAGTTTGCCTATAACAACTCTGTCCACTCTGCTACTAAGCAATCTCTGTTCTGGGTGAATCATGGCTACCACCCTACATTTCTACCCAACTTACTACCTGAGAGTCCAATTCCTGCTGCACAGGAGATCACCCAATTCCTGGAAAACAACAAAAAACTGTTGCAGGAAACTCTTGCTCAGACCCAGGAGCGCAACAAGAGAATGTTTGACCGGAAGAGACGAGGAGAACTTGACCTACAGCCTGGTAATCGGGTCTGGTTGGCAACCACCAACTTGAAACTGTCCTGCCCGTCCAAGAAACTAGGGCCAAAGTACACAGGACCTCTCCTAGTAAAGAGGAAAATTAATAAAGTGGCCTATGAGCTCGACCTTCCCCCCTCACTTCGGATCCATCCTGTATTCCACGTGCACCTCCTCAAACTAGTTGCTAAGGATCTGTTTCCAGGGTGGAAAACTGCCCCACCTGAACCAGTGCTGGTGGGTGGAGAGGAGGAGTTTGAGGTAGAGACCATTCTCGATTGCAGGAGAAGAGCAGAGGTCACTCATTTCCTTGTAAAGTGGAAGGAATATGGGCTTGAAGAAAATTCTTGGGAGCCAGAAAGTAACCTTCATGCTCAAGAACTCATCAGGACTTTTTGGAGAAACAATCCGGCCAAGAGAGCTTGGTTGGGCATCTGGAGGTTGCCCTTGGAGGGGGGCAATGTAAGGAATCAACCCCGGGCACTGGCATGCCTATATGCGGGCGCACGTAGTGTGTGCACGCGCCTGTGCGTGTTTGCGCGTGCATGCACACGCGTATGCATTGGCAATGGCGCCAATAGCGCCCATTTAAGCGGACAGTACCAGGAAGCAAGTGCTGTCCGTTCTACAGCGTTCCTGCACCTGTGACCCCCAGCTTTGTTCCTGAGAGACTTCCTGTTCCTGTGACTCCGGCTATCCTTTGGACTCTGCCTGCCCTGACCCCGGATTGTTTACGACTACTCTTCTGCCTGCTCCCTCTGTACTTCAGCCGCCTGCATGTTACCGACCCAGTTTGTACCCGACTACCCGTTTGCCTGATCCCTCTGTACGTCACCGGCAACCAGTTGCCGACCTGGACCGCACCACTATCCTTCAGCCTGCACGAGCTTCACTATACCTGACATCAGAGACTTGTCCAGCCCTCGTGCCCCCCTGTGCTCCAGAGCACCCTGTCTGCACTACCAGGGGTTCTCGAACCAGGGCCGCAAGAGAAGTTGCCCCCGCATAAACCAGACTCAACCACCAGGTACGTGACACCACCTGTACCTTTCTAGGATAGACATGGCCCTCGGTAATGTCAGTCTCCTTCCGATTGTAGCAGATATTAAATATGAGGCAAGAGGCCTATCTGATCACTCACCAGTAGTTATATCTATAAATATGGGCAGGTACTGCCCTGACAGAGATTGGCAACTTAACCCTCTATGGTTGAAATGAATAGCCCCCAGGGATCATACCTTATCCAAATTGCAAGTCTTTCTGCAACTTAACAGAAATACGGCAGATCAGGGAGTGGTGTGGGATACCCTCAAGGCCTTCCTGAGAGGGCTATTGATTCACCAAATCTCTAAAAGGAAGAACTCTACCAGGGAGTGGGAACTGGAAATAATGCAAAAAATAAGGGAGGCGGAAAAGGCCTATGTGGAGGACCCCACCACAGAGAGCCTGGCCGAGTGGACCAAAACCCAGTCAATATATCGCACAGTGTCCCTGAAAAAGGCAGAAAGTATGAGCTTCTTTTTAAAGCAAGCCCAATATGAAGAGGGGGAGTCCATCGGGCACATGCTGGCGCTCCTGGCGAGGTCTCAGGACTTGGAGAGGGGTGGTATAAATTCTATAGAGACCTCGGCTGGGGGGGGTCACAGTGTGCCCGGTGGAAATAATAAATACATTTAAAGACTATTACAGCGACCTGTACAGTTCAAAGATGGGCAAGGTGGGGGGAGAAATAAGAGACTTCCTACAGGATTTAAATGTTCCACAGCTGTCAGAAGGGGATAAAACGATGCTGGATGCGCCAATATCCATGGAGGAGTTGCGGGAGGTGGTATCAGAGGCCCAAAAACACAAAGCCCCGGGTCCGGACGGATTGCCTAATGAAGTATATCTAGAATATGATGAGGTCTTGCTGCCAGAACTTCTGGCAACCCTCAATGATGCAGCAAACAGGGGGATAATGCTGACTTCCATGACAGAGGCTACTATAATCCTCTTTCCAAAGGAGGGGAAAAATCCCCAGCAACCTGCATCATATAGGCAAGGGATATGCAATTAGCGGACCTCCAGCTGTTGCAAAACTACAAGTCCCATCACGCCTCTGCCCCTGGGTTTCATGCTTGTGGCTGTCAGAGTCTTGCTATGCCTCATGGGATTTGTAGTTCTGCAACATCTGGAGGTCCGCTAATTGCATATCCCTGATATAGGCCAACCTCTTTGCTTTGTTCAGATATTAAAATATTGGCTAAGGTGTTGGCGAAAAGATTAAGTAAAATAGCTTATAATATAATACATCTGGACCAATGCCGGTTTATCCCAGGGAGGTCCACATCTTTGAATATAAGGAGATTGTTCCTGAATTTGCAGGTGCCATTAGAGAACCAGGGTTCTAGGGTGGTGCTGTCTTTGGACGCTGTCAAGGCTTTCGACAGTGTGGAGTGGCAGTACCTGCAGAAAGCCTTGGCAGCGTTCAATATTGGTCCTGTATTTCTGAGATGGGTGGGTCCGCTATACCAAAATCCCAAAGCGAGGTTGAAGATAAATCAAAGAATGTCGGGCTATTTTCCATTAGCGAGGGAGACAAGGCAGGGTTGCCCACTGTCCCCCTTGCTTTTTGCTATAGCCATAGAGCCCTTAGCAATAGCAGTAAGAAATGCTCAGGACATACAAGGGTTCAGAAGAAGGCCAGTAGAAGAGAGGATGATCTCATTATTTGCAGACAACGTCCTCTTCTATCTGGGAGATACGGGCCAGTCATTGGCAGTAGTAATGAAGTTGCTAAAAAGATTTGGAGCTCTGTCAGGGCTAACAGGTCAATTGGGGGAAGACGGTTCTTCTCTGGATAGGACAGTGTAAAACTTGCTACAGGATATGGCCTTATTGCAGATAGCAGGCAATTTTTTTAAATACCTAAGAATAAATGTTACTACAAATCCTAAACAATATATTCAAAGAAACTTGAAACCCCTACTGGATGAGTTCAAGGGAAAACTGGGTAGGTGGAGACGTCTTCCTTTGTCAGTAACGGTTAGCTGTAATTTGGTTAAAATGGTATGGCTACCTCAGTTGCTATACATCCTGCACAACTCCCCTATTTAGATTTCAGGTGTGTGGTTCAGGAAAGTAGAGAGGCTCTTTAGGGAACTAATATGGAAGGGCGAACAAGCCAGGATTCGATTGAGATGCCTGCAGCTCTCAAGGGATAGAAGTGGTTTGGCAGTCTCACACCCCTGGGCATATTTTTTGGCAGCTCAGCTGCAGCAACTGGGGGGGGTGAACCATTCCCCACTCTAACACTGATTACCATCTACATTCCTTTTTGACTTGTACTACACAAGTATCCTGGCTGGAGGCCTTGGATGGTGAATCAGTGGGGGAATTAAACCAGTGCCCAATGGGGGATTTGATGTTGAAGGTTTGGCAGATGGCAAAGTCACTGTTGAAATACCAGGGGTACAGTGAGTTTGTGCCACTATGGGACAATAGGAGACTCCCGGAGGTAGCAGGGTTGGAGAGCCTTTATAACTGGAGACAAAGGGGGTGAGTAAACTAAAGCAACTGAATAATGATGGGAACCCGAAGTCCTTCCAGGAGTTAAAAGAGGAATTTGGTTTCTCAAAGAAACATTTCTTCCAATACCTTCAGCTTAGACACGCCATCTCGGTGCAGTTTAGGGAGGAGGGGGGCCCGAGGTGGCGTGAAATTCCTCTTTTGAAGAATGTCCTGCTCGCCATGTCCCAGAAAGGATTAATCTCAGAATTATACCAGAATCTATGTTTTGAGATATTGTGCACGGACCTGATGGCTTAGGAGAGAGCAAAGTGGGAAGAGGATGTATAGGAACTGTCTTATAATCAGTGGAAAGATATAGTGGCTCTGTCGGATAGACTGTCTCTTTCCCCCAGCAAAATTTGGCACAACTTTATCTTCTCCATAGAGCTTTTTTTTTTAATTTCAATGTATTTATTAAGTTTTAACATATACAAGAAATAAAGTATACATTGTCTTTGCTTATTGAACAGTAAATCTGAAGACCATCACAAGACAGCTTATGCCATAGATTGTACAACGCATATATATAATGGTGGTCTACTTAATAGATAGCATACACATCAACAGGCAAATTAACATGTAAAGAGGGGTGCTAGGACATTTCTTCAATCACCCCAGCACGAGCTAGCTGTGATGAGGGAAGAGGGCGGAATTTTCCTCTTTATATTGCAAAGATTTTATTGAGGTTATATAAACATACAAACATAAGCACATAAGTAACATTCATAAATATTTTAGGCAGGAAGGAAGAAACTGAAACCCAATAGCGCCTAGACAGGAAATCCTGTGAGGCTAGTCGTAGCTTCCCCAATTGAAACTGGGAAACTAAGCGTGAGTTAGAGAGAGATTGGGCTTCCCAGGAACCCAGCACCCCATAAGGGAACTCGCTGTGCCAGAGGACCAGGGAACCCCCCCTAGAGGCGATGAAGCCTGACTTATCTTCTTTAAACTGGAAGAACGTACTCCCGCAAATACCCCTTAATGAGTCCAGTTAAAAGAACCTCAGAAAATGAGGTCATCTATGTTTCCTGCCCAATTCCTACAGGGAATAGAATGTTAAGGGAGTGAGGATATAGGGAGGAGGTATTAGAAAAAGAAAGAGAAAAGAAGAAAAGAGGGGGGGAGCGAGATAAAAAGGTGACTTAGATCGGAAGAAACTGAATAATTTAAGACTGATTCTTAAGAAGGGAGAAAAGAAGTGTCGCGCCTGACCTGGTATTCTCTTTCCAAATAGTTGAATAGCCTAGATGCCTGGGCCTAAGGAAATACCCCTATAGAATGTCCAGGGTTCCCAAACCGCCTCGAAATGTTGTTTATTGTTGGAGATAGAATTGGCCATTTTCTCTTGAGTAGAGTTGAGCGAACACCTGGACGTTCGGGTTCTGCTGGTCCGTCCGAACTTCGGGACAAAGTCCGGGTCCGGGTCCGGACGGAACCCGAACGCTCGCACGGACTGCAGGTCCACAAGCGAGTTGAGATGAGTTCTCTTTTACCGGTTAAGATAGAGGTTGTTATTTGTTGTAAAGCTCCGCCAAACCCTTGGGACCTGTAAGATATCCCCATAAAGGAATCCGGGTCCGTAGATCCGATAAGTTGATAAACCTTTCTCTTATGGTCCAGTCCGCGCTGTGAAGAAAAGAGGGAAGAATTCTTAGTCAGAATTTAATAAGTCAAAGAAGGCTAGATTCAGTGGAAAAATAGAGCGAGGGGGGGAGAAAAGAAGAAAAGAGAAAGAAAAAGATTATGGAGGAGGGATATAGGAGTGAGGGAATTGTAAGATAA